>OX463840.1:41905550-42486721 GCA_949825065.1 Odontocerum albicorne
ATATATATATATATATATATATATATATATATATATATATATATATATATATATATATATATATATATATATATATATATATATATATATATATATATATATATAATTACATGTAGAAATTCCCAAAAGAGAATGTTCCCGCCAAAACACGGTCTCTGAACATGGTGATAGCGACAGGGTTGAAATACGAGCAAAAAAATCCCCAGAAAGCGGGCCCCTAATGCATTCCCATACTAAAGGCATTTTTTAAATTCATAGCCGATATTAATAAAATTAATGGGAGCGCCGAAAACACGACATTATATGTTATACATTCTAAGTTATTCTGCCAAACGTATGGGGAGCATTCCATGCGGAGAGAGTGCAAAGCGAGCTGAAGACTCTTTTGATCTACTTATTAAAATCATTATTCGAATGAATCAGATGCTCAAATTTAGCAGATGCCATTGGATTTAAATCTTTTTAATATACTGAAACATTTAAAAAATATCAAAAGTGAAATAATGCTACATAAAATATTCAGCACTCAAAATTCCCAAAATACCGAAGTATTTTTTTTGTTTTTGCTGTGCGGAAATGCATTATTTATTAACAATATCATTAGTTTTGAAAATGTTTACTGAATAACAATGAATAAAAATGATTTTTATTTTTTTTTAAATAGTTTTTTACTTTCCCGGATTTTGTTTGTGGAACACAATAACGATAGTAAAGGTAAAATTTTAACGTTATATTCTATGTGAATTCCACGAACTTAATGGAATTAACACGATTCGAGTTTCAAGCTCCAGAGAAAAGTGTCGTTGAATGTATATTTTTAATTATAAAACTATTAATATTTATGTATTTGAATCATTACTATTCACCATTTTAGAATTCGTTGAATAAATCATGGTTATTATTGTAACCAGTAAGTAAAAAATTACGCAATTTGATTTTTATACAAATATATTCAATGAAATTTTAAAATATTTTTTTACTGACTGGAAAAAGTTTTGTGAACTCCATAATTATTTTAAAAGAAAAATAACATTTCTGAATTTGGAACTTGTGTAATATAGAATGCTATTTTCGAGTTTTATCCGAAATTTTTATATCAGAACATATGTACGCTCCATCGAAGCGAAAATAATATAAGTCAGACTGCAAAGGAATGATTCGAATTATATTCAATGAGATGTACACTTGGAGAGTATGATTAGGGCATTATAGGATACAGTTGGGAATAAAGAGTAGAGATGGGGAAGAATTACAACCAATAACAATTAAATTATATAAAATTTAATAGCCTTCAAAATAAAATAAAATATATAATTTATCGTTAAAACTTAAGTATATGATATGGTTTTTCAAAAATAGATTTAAGAGAATACAAATGAAAAAATAAATAATGCAAACATATGTACAATTATATTTTCGGGGAAGTATTATATTAAAGATACAATCCTTTTTTATCAAACGTTTTGGATTTTAGTTTGTGAAATTCCATATTTGAATGTTTTACAAGAAAATACTAATAATTAACGAAATAATAAATGCCAAGGTAATTTTGTGATTAAATATTAAATTACATAAATTTATATTTATTTAAAATAATATAGTCATTAAAAACAACAAGAAAATTGGCCTATGTCAATTGGCCATAGTTTCAGTAAGTACTTACTAACACGTGGGATAAGCTGGTTGACTTAAAACAATAACTTCTGGTTTGATAATAATAATCAAGTATACAGTAACTTAAACAAGACACTAAAGAAAGTGGAATATGATAAAATCCAAGAATAAGAATAATAATGTCATATATTTTAAACATTGCCATTCAATGTTTTTTGGTACAGGAATTGATGAAATATTTATTTATAACATATATCAAGAATCGTATTAATCTGATATCTTCTCATAAATATTTTTTGGTATTTGAAACAAGAAGGTTTTTAATCCTTCAAAATTTTCATCGTAAATACGAATGAAATTAGGTAAATTCTCAAGATGAGAATTTCATCCCAAACAAATAACTAGAATTTATATTTATAGAAAAATACTTAGATTCCTCTGAACTTAACTAAAAGTTCTATTCGTGTCTCGGTAGAGCCTTTTTACTGTAAAGAGGAATTCTGTGTTGTGACTTCAACCACCATTTTAGATAGACAAAGATTACTCTATGACCAAAAGATCCAGGAATTTTATCCTATTAATGTCGAATTGATGAATGGCGGAAGCTGCCACGCTCTGGTAGGAAGAGGGGAGGTTTTGACTGGGAGAGGGGTTGGATTTTATCTCTGGGAAAGTTCATCATCAGTCGGATATTTCGTTAGGATCGCGTCGCGAAGGCGCTTTGTTAATGTGAAAGGATTTGTGTCACCGCCACGACGTTAAAGTGGAAAACGACGTTATGCGAATCACTTGTAATTAGGGGACGGCTGATGTTTGTTAATTACGGATTAAATAATTTATAATTTTAAATATTTAATAAAATTTATCAAAACGAGGTATCTTGTCGTGCTACATGTAAAATAAATCGTCTCGGTTTTTAGTGGAAATGATTTATTATTTATTAATTTATTTCATTGTATAACAATCTGGCCAAATAAATGCTCGGTGGAAATCTCTTCCAACTATTCAGACAAGATTAAATAAAAGAAGTTACATGGTTGCGGAAATTATTCAAATTGTTATTAATTTCTACTAAATTCTGAAATAATGTTAATAACGAGCCGCGTATAATGAATATTGCATTTCTTCTTTCTTTGAAGAACTTTTCCATTTATAGACCGATTGTCAAATTTTCGAAATATAATCTGTTGAAGGTTTCAATTGTCATATTTAAATTT
Organism: Odontocerum albicorne; assembly: GCA_949825065.1. NCBI lineage: Eukaryota > Metazoa > Arthropoda > Insecta > Trichoptera > Odontoceridae > Odontocerum > Odontocerum albicorne. The sequence goes on from OX463840.1 coordinate 41,908,382, forward strand.
TTTTTATTTTGTCGAGTAATAAAATTGCATTCGTGATTTTGACGTGGTAGCACAAATCATTCTAGTGTCTTATACTAGGCAGTACGATTGCATAGTAAAAATAAAATATCGATAAAAGTGAGATATCATCAATTGAAAGAAAAAGTGATGCTGAAGATGTAAGGGAAATTATGAATGAAACATGTTATGTAACTGACCTGAAATTAAGAAGCTAAGAGTTTTCTCAATCGCTTTATATAAAATGCCAATGATGCAACGAGTCTAACATTAGTTGGTAACTAGTTCTAGAGATTAATTGCATGGACAATAAATACGATGCTCAAAAATAATCGTGAACTGGAAAATCTTAGCTTGATTGTACTTCAAGTCCACGATCGGAAAGACGATGAATATTTTTGACGAGATAAGAGGGAGCGGCAGAACAGTTAAGTATAATATACAATAGTAACAATAAGTGAAATTTGCGTATATTATTGATATTCAACCAATTTAGGTCTTTCGGACATGAATTGATATGATCATTCTTTCTCAAGTTAAAAATAAATCTGAAATATAGATTTTCAAGACGCTGTGGTTTGTAATATAATAGTAATTTTTCCGTAACATCCAAATTAAAGACGTCCTTTTTGAACATTTTAATGGTTTTTTTAATATTTAATATTTTTGAACATTTTAATGGTTTTTTTATATTAACTTAAAATGTTTATCAGAGTTGTTCCCTTGTTGAGTTAGTTTAACACATTGAGTTCTGAAAACGCGTATAAGGTGTTAATATTAGGTCCTTACATATGAAATTGGCGTTTTGTTTGGGAGGAACATAAAGTTGATTTTTTTTTAATATAATATATTTATTTAATCAAAGTATGTACCATTGCTATCTATGCACTTTTGCCATCTCATAGGTAGTTCATCGATCCCTTTACTAAAAAAACCATTCGGACGGGAATCCATAAAATCTTTGAAGTCGGTTTGGACTGCCCCATCGGAGTTGAATTTTTTCCCTTGCAAGAAGTTATCCAAATTTCGAAAAAAATAGTAATCTGTTGGGGCAAGGTCCGGAGAGTACGGTGGATGTCTTAGACATTCCAATTGAAGCTCTTCTAATTTGGTAGCCGTCTGTTGTGCAGTGTATGGTCTAGCGTTATCATGAAGCAGCAGTGGCCTAGAGCGATTAACCAGCCTCGGTTGTTTAGCAGCTAGCTTTTCCATCATGGTTTGCAGTTGCTGACAATAGACATCTGCCGTAATCGTCTGGCCAGATTTAAGAAAGCTGTAGTGAACGACACCAGCACTAGTCCACCAAACGCTCACAAGTAACTTTTTTGGAGTCAATTTTCGCTTGGGGCATGGTTTGGCTGGTTCGGCAGGGTTCAGCCATTGCGATGAGCGCTTCCGATTATCATACAGGATCCACTTTTCATCACAGGTAATGATTCGATTCAAAATCCCTTCATTATTGTGCCGGTTGAGTAATGCAACGCAGCAGTCAACGCGCGTTTGTTGATTTGCTTCACTCAATTCGTGAGGTACCCACCTTTCAAGCTTTTTCACCTTCCCAATTTGCTTCAAGTGGATTAAAACAGTTTTATCACTAACACCGCAGCCTGCAGCTAACTCGGACGTGGTTTGCGATGGATCCGCTTCCACAATAGCCTTCAATTCTTCATTATCAACTTTGGTCTCCGGCCGTCCACGGGGCTTCTTCTGCAGGTCGAAATTTCCAGAACGAAAACGTTGGAACCAAAAACGCACTGTGTTTTCTTTTGCGGCACCGTCGCCATACACATCATTAATCCTTCGAGCCGTTTCTGCAGCACTGGTGCCACGGTGGAACTCGTACTCGTAAATAACGCGATATTTCAAGTTTTCCATTTTGTAAACTGAGTGACGCAAAGAAAAAAAACAATTGAGGAAAAAACAAATGAATTATAATTTTCGAAACACAAATACTTGAGTAAATAGCTGTATAAATTTTAATTTGGAATTCCTAACCAAAGAGAAGATATTTGAGATCAAAGTTGCCAGTACGGCAAAACGCCAATTTCATATGTAAGGACCTAATATAAAGATTTGCTGGGTGCTTAAAACGCCCTTCACCGTTCTATTCCGAATTTATTTGAGTATATTAAAAAAAAAACAAAATAAGGAGTACTCTTAGGAAACTAATGGGGTTTTTAAGGGTATAAGTAAATACAATACCATGACGATGAATTAATTATATATATTTTCGTATTTTTTACATTTTTTTAAGAATTTAGAATACAGTTTTTTAAGCTATGCTGTGATGTTACAAGAACTTATTCACCAGTCAATGATTTAAATGATGGTGAAAGTTTCAGAGATGTCGCAGTCTTCATCTTCAAGACGATGACAAAACACATTATCAAAATATCAGTCATAATTTACATTAACTCAACATGGCAACAATTTTTTTAAGCTTAATGAGTCATTAGTAGAATGAGTTATTTTTTAAAGTTAGTATTAGTTAATGAGTCATTAGTAGAATAAGTTATTTTTGAAAGTTAGTATTAGTTAATGAGTCATTAGTAGAATGAGTTATTTTTTAAAGATTAGTTAATGAGTCATTAGTAGAATAAGTTATTTTTTAAAGTTAGTATTAGTTAATGAGTCATTAGTAGAATGAGTTATTTTTTAAAGTTAGTATTAGTTAATGAGTCATTAGTAGAATGAGTTATTTTTTAAAGTTAGTATCAGTTAATGAGTCATTAGTAGAATGAGTTATTTTTTAAATCATTCTAATTTAAATAAGACTAACATAAAAGGAATTCGATAACTTATATCCCAATACCTTTAAATTCACAACATGTAAACGTTATCGCACCTGGTTCAATGAAAGGTTTTCATACATACAAACATACCATCACGACATTTCCCTGTCAGGGTAGGCAGGGAAGACAGAGCTTCATACTTTCCGATCACAACATTTATCTGTCGTTTTGTATACATCCGTATAAGTTTTCATGAACTCGTATGATTTTTCTGATGTTTTACACATACTTTTTTTTTAAATATCTTCACTTGATCCAACCACTCTCCATGATCTTTCTCTACCACGTCTTTCACTCTCATTTGCAAAATCTTTATTTGTTTTGTAAGTCTATCTTTATTCGTTCCTTCTACATACCCAACCCATCTCAGTATTTTCATCTTACTAAATACATTAAACACATGCCTTAAGTTCACATCGTCCCGTATTCTGTCATACATTGTCACCCCATGTATTTTTCGCAGTGCACGCATTTTTATAGCAATTATTTGGTTCTTTTTTGTCTTTTTATACATCCACGTATCACTTTCATAAATCATACTTGGTACAAGAGTACTGTTGTGGATATTATCTTAGCAGATTTTAAGACTGTCCGGTTCGAGTATAAAGAATATTTTTTAAGGCTCCATTAACTTTGTTTCCTATCGCTACACGTCATTCGACATCTATCACAAACCATTCATAAACTGAGAAAAGAAAAAAAATATATATATGGTTTTTTTAACAAACGCATCCTGTATTTTGCAATGTTTTGTTTTAGTACTGTAGGTGAGATAAATAAAGGTTTATTATTTTAAAGTGATTAATTACCGCATCATTCAATGTCAGCTACCTTTTAGTAAAAAATGTGAGAAATTTTTATACGGAGAATTCGTAAAGCGTTCTTGGAAATTTCTTGTAAAAAAACAGTGTTTTATGTGTTAATGTGTGTAATATGTGTTAACCTCGCAAATTCAATAGGTGACAATTTTTTTTACGTAAAAAGTCGATCACGACAATAAACAAGTTGGCAACCCCTGTTAGTATTAACAACACTAAGAAAAAAAAGAGATATTCCAATATTTCTTCCCGATATACTCGTATATATCTATATAATACTTTTTGTCTTGTTTTTCTTTAACAAAAATATTAAAAAGATGGTAAAAATGCAAAAAAAAATTCGGAAAAACTCTAATCAGTAACAGGGCACTATGATATGATAGAAGATTATTTGGCGGATGACACTTATGAGATTTGGGTGGATCGGAGGGGGCGGGGCGGGGCGAACCCATCGATCATCCAATTAGCCCGCTGATCAATCACCCGGTGGCACCCCCTCCACCCTTACTGTTGGGCCTACTACCACCACTCTCTTGTGGGCCTGTTTCTTATTGAATAATTATTGCGAGCACCGAGCAAAATACATGATCCCCTGATATCGCTTTCCAAATTACTATAATGGTTATACAACTGGAATTAGGCGCAAGAGATGGATGATACAATATATAACATAGTAGTATAATTAATCTATCGAAATTAATAAGAATTTTAATGATTTTTTACAACAAACACGACCTCTCCCACCTATTTGGTAAAACGCTTGATTTCCAACCGGGGGTTTCGGGATTCAAAGTAAAACAAATAAAAAGAACCCCAGTCTGGTGCTAAAAGAGTTCGTTTGGTAACAATGTTCGCACGCGCGCCGAATACATGTACGAGCGTTGTTGCCACTTTACGTGCAGGAGTGTTGCCATGTACAGTAATAAACCACGAATTCAGTGCATACTTCAGTGGTTTTAAGTCCAAAAGCACGATTACTAGGATCGAAGACAATATTGTCTCCCGGCCACCCTTTTTAATATATCTAAATCACCAGTTAGGATAGATGAAGAGTACCATACGAATGGAAAATAAAGATATGAATGATCATGTTTGGTGAACTTTATGTATATGGAAGAATTAAAAGCTGTATATGCCTTGATAACCAGGCGTAGAGATGTCATTTTTGCCGACCCCAAAAGAGAACTGCCAAGGTAGTATTTATGAACTTGCCTTATTCGTTCTCTTAATTTTTATAATTTTTGTGATTACTTATTTGGATGATTTTTTTAATCAATATCATTCATCATTGATTTATCTAGAAATCACTCAGTTTGGGTTAACCCCCTTTAGTATTGGACCTTTTTTTTTCGGAGTACCAATGGGAATCGAATGCAAAACCCCCGAGTAGATGTCAAGCGATTTACCAACTAGGTCACGAAGATCGTCTTCTGTTTCTTTACTTTATATTTCTTGCATCAACTTTCTTCCATTCTTTCGTAGAGCTGGCGCTTTGCAGAGTTATACTCGTATAATTACAAATACAATCCAGGAACATACACACTCGTATATTCTTTAAAACGTGTATTTAAAGAAGTTTTCTTTTGTGTTAGTGAAAAACATACCTCTATTTAGTTTATTTTGACTTGCATTGCTCAACGTACTAAATTTCTTAAGGCTATATAACGTTTAATAACCAGCGCGTAACGTGTTCTAATTCCCGGCACCCTGCGCCCTCAGGGTGAGACGCTGAAGAAATCGGCAATAAGCCCAACCCTTGCTTCGATAGCCTAGAGGCAAAAAGATGCGCCACTAAACGAAGGTATGCTAAATCCTGAATGGAACATTAAAGTAAAGTGAACTTACTTAAGAGGTGTAATGCTAAAGAGGTTCGGCGGGTTACATAAGTTAGAAATGAAAATTTAAATTTAGTTTTCATTAAAAAATGAATAGATAGTACGTATATAAAGATATTCAAACATTTTCTATATACAAATATTTATATAAAATGGTATTGCTACAGTATCAAATAAACTACCTTTTCACGTATTTGATACTTATCTTTTGACTATGCAAAATTATGGACAGATTTGTGTCTATGCCGTAGCCAAAATGATATAAGCAAAATATCATAAATAATTTATGAGATATTCTATTTTATTATATTTTGAATTTGTTTAATTTTGTTTTTGGGGATTCCCTTTGTGTTTTTTATTGAATTATGAATACCTTTGTAGCCTAGTGGTAACATTCTTGATTTCCATCCGCGGGTTTCAGGTTAGATTCCCAAAAAAAGGGTCAGTCTGGTAAATAGTTAATGTCTAGTAACAATACTCGCACGCGCTGAGCGGTAGTGTGGCCAACACATTCAATGACGAACCGTGAATTCCGTGCCTACTCCAGAAGGTTCTTAACCCAAAGCGTCGCTTACAGGGGCCGAAGATAATATTATCTCCCAGTCACGCTCTTAAATATGTTTGAAACACTTATTCAGATATATTTAAGTGTATGTTGTTTATAGTTAAGGCATTAACGTTGTGGAGGTTTAAAGACATTGTAATTTATTTTTAACAAACACTGTTTATTCCACTTTTTTATGACGGTATAACCCTACCGGTTTCAAGGCTTTCACCTCATCTTCAGGGGAGCGCAAACAAGTCTTGTTTGCGCTCCCCTAAAGATGAGGTGAAAGCCTTGAAACCGGTAGGGTTATACCGTCATAAAAAAGTGGAATAAACAGTGTTTGTTAAAAATAAATTACAATATATTTAAGTGTACTATATGAAAAAAAAAATTAGGTTGAAAATTGTTTGAGGTTAGATTTAAAATGTGTGGTGTATCTGTAATGAATCCATATTGATGTAAATATATGTAACAACAAACATGCAACTGCCTAGTTTGTTGGATTCTGAACACAAAGCCTCTAATTTGCAATATCATGTTTATCAGTATTGTGTTTTTGAATAACTGTATATGTATAAACATGTCTTATATTATAAAAAGGAGAGTGCTTAACCGATTCGCTAGGGGTAACGGTTAGTCGGGCTGTACAACCGTGCCATCACTGCGTGACTCGATTCTAGCTGTTGGGTAAATTATATTTACTCTTCAAAATTTTAAGCCTTGCAAACGTTTGCAAACAACGAAATAAGGTAGTTTTAATTTTCATAAATTACCCAGCCCTGGAGGTAAATCATAAAAGAAAAAATAGTAGCAAAATGAGTCAAATTTGTTTGTCAAATGTATGAGTTTTCCTCAACCAAGAGTAAATCGACGAGACCATAGATAATAAAATATAACGAAGCTCATAGACAAATCCGTTCACAGATGCTTAATGCACAACGGGGACTCCCGCTGAATCTCTTGCACTCGGGTTTACGGGCAGAGGAGCATTAGCATACCTACAGCACGGAGCTTGCAGGATGTGCAGCGGTTGAGTACAGACACGGGAGGCGCAAAGATCTCGCGGTAAAATCCTGTAACATTACACGTACATAAGCTTTGTTACACCTTGAAGAGGTATTTTAATTTGACTAGCAAGTAGCTTACATTGAAGTTTAGTTTTTCTAAATATTATGTTGTAAACACATGTTCTTAAATATTTTAACTACGAGTTATTTTGTATTTGTAAATATGAACACGAGTATCGAGGTACTAATTTAATGAAATTAAATTTTGCGATATTTTAAATTCAATATTGAGCAATCATATTTATAGCTACGAGTAACACAAATTTGAGACCGCTTTATAAAGGTTGTTTAAAAAAATGTATATACACTTTCATGCCGTGCCGTTTACCTGAACTTGATGCAGAAATTTGATATAAGAAGAGTTTAGGGATGAGGACTCTTATTTTCAGTAACATGATGAACCTCCTCACTACCGTCGTGATGTGAGAGCCTATCTTGATGAAAATTTGCTAAACAGATGGATTGGGTGCAGAGGTAGTATTGAATACCCACGCGTTACGCAAACCTCACGCCAATGAACTTTTTTTAATGAAGACTTATCACTAATAAAGTAAATGCCACAAACCCTACATCAGTTAATGAATTGAGAGCAACTATTGAAAGAGAATGCAGCCAAATAACAAAAAGGATGATTCGGGAAGTTTGTAATGCCACGCTATCAGCAGTGCAGACAGAAACGCCATAGTGAGAGCATTTGCGACAAATGAAAAAACAAATACGTTTATCTTCTTTAATTTGAAGTTTTAATATTAGATATAGCTTAAAAAATACTGAATTTTCAATCATTTTGAAATACTCGTATGTGTATATTTTTTTGAGATATCCTGTATTTACGAATTACATTCATGAAATCCCTCCTTATATTGAAATTGAAAAAAAAAGGATTTTTTAAAATGTTTTCCTACAATCAAGAAAACCAACACCAGGCGCGAACAAGTTTGATATTAATAAGTTTAAAAATATATTAAATAGCTCAAAAATATTGATAAATTGTTGATCCTCAAAAATTTCCTACCGAATATACAAGTTAAAGTCAAACTGAAACGCTTAGAAAAATGATATCGACGGGAATCGAGCCCGTAATCCCTGGTTAGGGAGACACGCATCTTACCAATAAGACCACGGGGATCATCAATGTATATGTTATAAATATTTAAGTCAAGAAAATCAAGGGTCTATCGCACTAATTTTCTTTATAGATAGATGCTGATACATTTTTCTTCGTCTCAAAAATAATAAATGTATTTTGTAACCCTTCTAATAAGCACATGTAAGCTAAGAATCGACTGAAAAATACAAACATACCATCGCAATATTTTTCTGTTAGGGTAAACAGAGAGGACAGTGTGCCAAATTTTCTCATCTTCTTCATCCATATATCTTTGCATACAACTCCTACGATTATTCTGATTTTCTACGTTAACTTCATTCAAAATATCCTTTACTTGATCCAACTATACTTTCCTTGGTCTTCCTCTACTACACCTTGCACACACGTTTGAACTATAAACTATAAATATATTTGTAAGCCTTTTCTCATTATCCAACCTACTCGTACATATCCAAATCACCTCAGTGTTATTTTTCATTTTACTCAAAACATCAGCCTAGAGTTCACTTCCATCCCTAATTAATTTATTTCGTATTCAATCATATATTGTCACCTTATGTATTCTTCTAAATGCACGCACTTTAACGCTGTCAAAATATTATTGTTAATTCAAGTATGTGATTTAAAAAGAATATGACAAAGAAATTTAAGCTATCTTAATTAATTAATGAAATTATCCGATTTTCCATAAAACACGGGTATACGTCCAGTACAATAAAACAGATCCCATTCCTTAGTAAATTTAGTTTACATTTCGACTCTCTATTTTGCTTCCAGAATAGCACGAGTTAAGTGCTTCTATCCCATCCCACGGTTTAATTATACGTCTCTCCCCCATCCTGCGCACTGACGCCACTGGCGAGATATGATTTTGATAAGAAAATGCTCCCGAAATGCGTTTCCAGACGCCCGCAATTGTGTTTCTTTCTTTTAAGATGAAACATTATGAAAGCTCCTGGCTATATTTTCTTGGAACAAGAATATTATCATGCTGCAGTAACTCATCAAAAAATGGGAGGAAAGGTTTATAAGCACTGAAAAAGGTGCCTTAAATATGAGATTAAATTTTACATTGTGCATTTATAAAATGTAAGTCGTAAAATATTTTTTTTCCGCTGGCGAGAAAAAAGGGAAATTTATGAGAAGATGAATATTTTTAAGGGTTTAGTGCGGTTAAAGAGTTCTTTAAAAATAATAATCAATCTTACTTCACACAGATATACGAGTATATAAGATTTAAAATAAATATATCCACGTTAATGTGACATATATGACGAGTAATGACACATGACGGCAAGTTGATATGAGAATGCTGCTATAAAGGTAATATATCCTCAGATTATGGATAAGTTACACAAGGTATCGAACGGCGTGTAGCAACAAGCAAAGTCGATGGTGCACTTAAACACACTCTTATATGCTCGAACCGAACACTTAAAATCTGCTAAGATGGTAGTCAGTATTTTGGTGCCAACTTTGATTTATCCGAGTGAAAAGTAGACTTTGTAATAAATAATGCAGAAAAGTGTGCATTGAGAAGAATACATTAGGGGAAAATGTATGATAGAACACGGAATGAAGTAATTAGGGAATGGATGTGATTTTAAAGCTGATGTGCTAAGATGAGGTAAAATGCTCTGAGATGGTTTGGGCACGGCGAACTAATGGATGAAGAAATAATACTAACGAAACAAATATACAGTGCAAATGTAAGTAGAAAACATAGAAGAAGACCGAAAAAAACATGTTGGATCTACTGAATGATACTTTGAAAAATGGAAAAGAAGCAGAGACATCGTAAGAGCTCTGATGTGGAAGAGGTAAAATACGTGTATCGATATTGAAAAATTAGCGTAGATGATATCGATATAGACATGGCGTGATGGTATGATTGTATGTGACTAGCTGAATAATATGAAATTTTTTGGAATTTCAATACCTTTCAAATTCAGGATGAGTCTAGGCTGCCTGCGTTCTCTGTTACTTATTTTTCTCTGCAACGTCCCTCCATTGGTTATACAAAGTGTGCGGTAGTTCTCTGTCACACAGTAATCAATCTCAACTTTAGTCTCTCCGCTCTCCTATGCCCCATCGGATCACTGAATAGAGCCTTATTTGTAGGTTGAGTGTCCTGCATGTAGTAAAAGTGCTCAAACCAACTCAGCCCAGCAATTTTTATATCTTTTGCTACACTAACTTCGTCCTTAAGGAGATAGATAGATATATGTTAGTTTCGAAACGCGTTCATACATTGGACCTTTAACTCTTTAGAAAAAATGCCCTTAAAGGAACCCTTTCGAGCCGCTTTGTAAGTGTCCAGGTCTCCGATGCATAAGTTAATTCAAGTTTTAATAGTGTTGTATAGAGTAAGATTTTTATGTACTTAGGGATTAGGGGAGACTTAAGTAAAGGGGTAAGGTCAAAACAGCATCTTTATATAATATTTATTATAGTATAAATAAAAAGAACACTAAAAGTGTAATAAATAAAAGAGTTTCTTGGCGCTTAAGAGTCATAAATGAATATTTGAGAAGTTTGGGTCAGAAGAGATTTGAATGTCTAAAAGGAACTTCTTTCGTTTGACGAATTCAATTGAATTCATTTGTTGCATTGACTAAAATTCAACTGCAAATTGGCATTGAAAATATTAGGCTAAAAGATTTCAAGCGCCAAACGTCTTGATTTAATGCAGTTATTTTCGAGAGCACTAGTGCGCCCGAGTTAAAACATAATAAGGGTTAGTAAATTTGCTCCTGTATGAAAGCATGTTATTTCATTTAAATTTTTGCATTTTCATGATATGAAAAAACAACGAAAGTTTTACTTAAGTGCAGTTTATACATTCTCATAATTTTTTCTTCTTACTTATTTGCTAAATAAGTACGGCTTTTACGAATTATTTGAAATATTTTATAGAATAGTTTCTTGGAAATTAAGAGCATCATAAAATTAAAAACATTAAAATGTTCCTTATTTTATAAGTCTCAAAATTTTAAGAATTTAGAAGACTTCTCGAGTTCAAATTCGAAAACTACAAAGAATATTTTAGGAAAAAAAACGCCAAAAACTTCTCAGAACTTTTATAATTCGAACTCCAAACTTTATAAACTTAAAAATAGAAGTTAAAAAATGCAGACTAAATTCGGCAACAGGTGAAAACTTTCTTCTGAAAGTCAAAAAGTGAACTAACTTTGAACAACAGAACTTACAACTGTTTGAAATTATTATTGTGAATATAAAAAGCAATATGAAGAACAAACTGAGAACAAAAATCGATTAGAATGTAGGGCGAGAACTTTGCGGGACCGCAAAAGTGTAAAAAGTAAAAAAAGATTTATAAAAAAGGAAAAACAATGAAAAGTTTAAATTGCGACCTTGAACCGGGAACTTTTTAGAATTCACTAATAGTAAGAAAGTTTAAGACAAAAAGTTTTAAATGGAAATGGGTCGATATACCGCGATGTGATCGTTAACTTGATTTTGCCTCTTCCTAGGAAAAAAAAACAGTGAAAACTTTTTGATTTTCTGTTATAGTTTTGAAAAGTGATAAAGTTAAAGTTTTGGCCATTTCATATTCTGAATTGCGTGCTTGATAAACCAGCTGAAACTAGATCGATGATGTAACGGGTCAATATTTCATTGACCCTTAAAGTTTTGGAAATAAATGAACTAACACGATTATTATTTGTTGAGTTGACTTATTATATAAAACCACCACGTTGGATTTGTTTATGTATACTGAAAACTTTTGATTAAGTGTCGATATTTTTATTTTAAAGGATGTTGAAATATATATTTACCATTTGGGGTCCGAAAGTAGACATCTAAAATCAGAAAAAAAAACAAATTAAAACAATAATTTCTTAATTTAATTATAAAACTTGAAAATATGGGAATGGGTGTTGAAATATTTGAGATGATATATAAACATATGATATTTTCAGTACTAAAAAAACCCAGATCGATAAATTTTTTTTTTACGATAATTGGTTTCAAATCACCGCACGGTTTGTTAGGTATAAAATGAATATATTTAAAAATATTTGAGGTTTTATCACATGTTGTTAGATAGATCGGAAAATAAGTTGAAAGGAATTATCCCTCACTGTGTATAATAATTTATTCCTCTACCTTTTAGCGATCGTACAGTTAATCGTCAGGAGTAACAAATTTCGTGTTTGCGCTTGGAAGATGACGTAGTCTTCCATGCACAAACATGAAACATATTACTCTTGAGGACGGGTTGTGCGTTAGGTCTGAAACGTAGAGTTCTCCATTCGAAATTATACTCGTATGACATGAAATAGTTCTTGAAAACTTTTCCAATCAGGATTGGTATAACTTATATTTTACATTTTCATTGAGATTCTGCTAACCCTTAAGTTGTCAACGTGTTTTCTTTAATATTAAAAATAGAATTTCAAAAATATTTTAATACATGAAATTGTATGTTAAAAAATGAAGACTTTATAAAAATCTGCCTTTTATTATCTTACACGCCGAAAAAGTCCAGCTAGATTCGGAGACATCCGATTAATTTTTTTGGGATTTTTTTACCTGTAGCGCGTTCTCGCTATTATGTTATATGGTATATAATTTAATTATTAAAAAAAATAGTAGTGACTTTTAAAGACTATTAATATTTCTAGATAAATAGGAAAAAAAATGATAAGCGTTACAGAGGAAGTGACTCAACAATGTGCAGTATTTGTAAAGATTTTGGACGGATAAAATTTTCTTTCCTTTAAAATTGTATTTTTTCACAAAAAATATGACTAGGTAATATATTATTTCTTTAATTATCTTTTGTAACCTTTCTATTCCCCAACACCAAATACCAGAGTCTGAGAAAACTATATGGTGTAATATATTTTATAAACTATTTTTGGGACGTAAGTGCTCTAAATTGATTGCATACTTTTTGAATTAGTGATTGCCAGTCAGCTACACAAAGTTAACAAACAGGAGCAGAACTTGAATTTTATAATTGAGTCTTTCCATTTGAAAACAACTTACTTGTTTTGTATATTTAAAAATTTCTTGTTATTTCTCGGTTTAAGCACTCTTTAATAATTTTACAAGTAGGGTAAAAAAAAAGTTTTTGATAAATTATAAAAGGAAATGGTACATCATTATCGTATCTTAAATGAGGGGAAGCATTTTTAAATTTTTATGCGTCGAAAAATAATGAAAAAGCTATTTCCCTAACGGAACCTTATCTAGGCAATTAATGCAGGCTTGCATATTGTCAATGTTATTATTTCCTGTGCCAGGAACATTTTTTCACTCAGATATTCCAACAATACAATTTAAAAAGTAAATAAGTCTTTAAAGCAGGAATAAGTAAATTAGAAGCGACATGATAAGAATCTTCCCTTTTTTAAACTGTGTTTTCCGTACAAAATGGGAGGGTGTCGTGATAGATGGAGGAAGAAAAGGGATAGAGATGTCGACAGGGACGTACGTGGCAGGAATTTCTTTTGATTTGTCAAGTTTTTGAAACTTTTTATTTTTCTTTTGTTACGTTTAGATGAAAGGAAGATATATTGTAAATACTAATTATGTTTTGTATTTGTTTCATATATTAAGTTCAATGTATGACAGAACAATAAATGATGACATTAGGTAAGAGTGTAGATTGAAAAAAGATGCGATACTTAAGATGATGAAAGGAACATTGAAATGGTTTGGCAATGTAGAAAAAATGAATGATGTTTTTTTAAAATAATCTATACTAGTAATATATAAGGTGAAAACGTGGCGTGACGAAGTGAATATAATTCTGAAACAAGGAAGAGGGGAAATTTTGCTTTAATCATAAGATATTAAGCATGTCGTTATGTATGAACGTGTCAGAAGTGAAAGAGTCAGAATAGAATGAAGTAGAGATGTGTTCTCTCTGTCGACTTCAATAGATGTGACGGAAATTCGACAATAATAATAAAGTTCCAAAGTGAGGTAAAAAAGACAAAAAAATAAGGTTAATTTTGCGGAAGAATAGAAAACAAAAAAAATTACATGTTTTTTCATTTTGTAGCTATTCAAAATATCTTTAATAAATAAATAATAGTTTTTTTGTTACATTGAATAAACAAATATATTTAAAATGATGTACCCTGCAATTAACTGATAACAAAATATTCGTAAAGAATCATTACTCATCTTGTTAATATAAATCGTTGCAGTTTTTGAAATTCAAAGTGACTTATTTATTCATTCTTTCGTATGATGCTCTTCAAGATATCCGAATTGGCAATGCAGATATATTGAAAAACGTGGTTGGGATATAACATTGCGTTTGCCCCATTAATCGAGCTGTCGGCTTAAGAACCATTGGAGTATGTTAGGTGTGGCACTCGCAGTTTATCATCGCATGTGTTGACAATACTACTGCAATTGAAGAGTTAACAACTCTAGTGCATACGAGTATTGCAACTAGACAAATAATATTATATTGGAATGTATTTTTTTTTGTTTTTCAGGTGCTATCAGGATTCATACCCGAAATTTCGGGTGGAAATCAACCGTGTTGCCAACTATGTCATGAAGGTGGTATTTATTAATTATTGATAAAAATACAGATAAAAAATGTGTACAATAAATATATACAAAACATAGAAATAAAAATATATTTATTTTCTATAATACGGAATTATGAGTACACTATCAATATGAAAAAGTTCCACGAGCCCCAATGAAATCTCAATGCCTCGAAGCATTCTTTACGGAGAATCTTAAGAGGATTTTTTCTAAGGAAAACAGCTATTCAAAGTCTTAAAATGATCCCTTGAGTACAAAGTATTAGGTGTAATCATCAGCTTGTGTAGAAAACGCCGGTTTTTTATTGGATATGCAAATATTATGAATGATAAAAATGCTTCACAGAGACTGCTAAACGTATGCACCCCATGACATTAATTGACAGCGTTTACGGGAATCCTTTATGGTGTTTATGTGAAAGGACTTTTTATGGTCGAAAAATATTTTTGAGGAAAGAAAAAAAAAACAAAGGGATGAAATGAGTTTTAACAAAGTGATACAAATGATGCATTTAAACGGGACGATTGTAAAAATAAAGTGTCTCATTGAATTAATGAGGAGCGAAATTAAATATTCCTATTTAGGTGATTAGCTTTACGAACTTTTAAATAAAATAATTATCTCGCATTCTTTTGAAATAAGTAAATTGATTATTTCTTTTTGAAAAAAATATTTACCTGTCTTTCTCAATGCGGCTGAAATGCGCCTGGCGTCTTATTAAGTACACCCTGGTTGTGGGTTCGATTCATGTTGGTATCAAGATATTTTTAAAAAGCATTCTAATATTTTATGGTTGGTTGGATGACATAATCATATGGCTATAAAATTATTATATTTAAGGAAAACGTAATGTAATAAAATACAATACAAATACATACATCAGACAAATTTATCTCTTTTTAGCAATTTCTTCAAATCAAAAAGCCGTATTCATGACTGTGACCAATTAAATAGTTGAAAATAGTAATTGGTATCCATATTCACGACTGTGACAAATTAAATACTTGAAAATAGTAATTGGTATCCATATTCACGACTGTGACAAATTAAATACTTGAAAATAGTAATTGGTATCCATATTCACGACTGTGACAAATTAAATACTTGAAAATAGTAATTGGTATCCATATTCACGACTGTGACAAATTAAATACTTGAAAATAGTAATTGGTATCCATATTCCCGACTGTGACTTAAACTCAGGAGTTGAAAATATTTTTTGAGAGAAGTAGAAAATCAAAATAAGGGCAAACCTTAAGGACACTAGAAACAAGGCAATTGTATAGGAGTTAAATAAGAATATTTTAAGGAAAATAATGCTTCTTTAGTTTTTTAATATCTACAAGTGTATCAGACGTATGCGCCACAGAAATAAGGAAATTTATTTTGTAAAATTGTATGGAAATCGTTATTATTGTATTGTATTGTATCAATTGTGTTTTATGATTGATTGTGACAATATACCTGCACATATTGTAATAAAATGTTCCTTATGCGTGGCCTTTGCTAGTGATCACTATAAATGATCGGACACACCCAACGCGCGGACAGTGCGTGGTATGCGTGGCGCTTGCAAGCCGTGACGGCTTCTACTGAAATGTCTACTACGTTTTCATTTTGAAAAACTTCTACCTGCCAAATAGGAACCTCTTCGCCCTGCTCTTCACCGAAAATGCAAGAAACAAACCGAAATCTCCGACGATTGAGCAGCAGCTATCCACCTATTTTACAGTATTTCTACCGGTTATGTACAACAAGGATGAAGCGCATCTGATTGAGCTGTAAACCGTTATGTTACAAAGAACTCTGCCGTCACCAAATTGGAGGGACAGCCCATACACAAAAAGATTTTTTTTTACCCAGATACTGACATTAGCCAGGATTATACAAAAAATGTTAAATTAATTGATCAAAATATATTTTAAATGAAACGCTTTTATACCAACAAAAAACTGAAAATTTAAAGATTAAAGGTAACAAAACTATACAAGAACCATGAAAGTTTTCCTAGAGCATTTGACATTATTGAAAGTTTCCGAAAACCTCAGTTGGTGTAACATATCTGTCGTGATAACCAAACATATGTTTTTTAATGTTTGACCTTTTAATTTGTTATTATAATCATAATTATAATAAAAATATATATTTACATAAGACATTTTATAAATACACGCAGTGCAGTTGCAGTTGACACATGAGCAAAGTTACTATAAATAAAAATTTACGAGAAGCAAGAAAAAAAAACACATTTTTCAATTGATACATTAATCCAAATATAATATATTGTATCAACGAAACACTATTTAAAAAAATACAGTGTGTCAATTTGTTCATTTGCCCATGAGGATATGTTAGATATTTAATCATCAAAAATAATAAAAAGAAGCGGCTTTTCTAATGATATCAATATCAATCAATTTGAATTTTAAACATGCGTAGATCTGTTACAAAATAAAAAATATACCATTTTGATATTATGTGAGAAAAATGAAATTAAATAAAACTATAAAATATTTAAATTCTTCTATTTATTGAATAAGTTTATTTCAAAAGATCTTTGCATATATCCAGACACAAGAACGAAACTTCATATAAAATGAAGTATATTTTCTTGCATGTCAAAAAGTATGTAATGCATAGTGAAGAAAATTAAGATATATATACACACACGAGGTCTTATCATATTTTGCAAGACGGCAATAAATTCAAAAGGTAAACTTACAAGAAATGCAATCCGGCGGATACACTCGAAAGTTGTGAGGGCGGGCTATGGCGGGCGCGGACCGGCAATATTTCAAAGTCAAACAAGCCGCTCACCTTAACCCTATTGACTATCTACTGAGTGGAAAAATATCTATCGCAAAAGACATATTTTACCCATGCGAGTTGAGAGAGGTACAGGGAATAGCATCTGACGGGATACTATACTAGATTCGTATGAAAGGATTGAATGGGGAAATACTCACCATCTGCATTAAATTTTATTATGGTAGAAATTAAATTGAAAATGTTTCAGACAAATGGCTTGAGTGCTCATTTCGATTTTTTTCTAGAGCTAAGAAACGTATCTCAACTAGACTATTAGGACTAACTGACTAATTTGAGAAACATCTTTTAATTCTTGTGAAGGTTGTTTCATGAGGAAGGTTTCAGTGTATGAAATATACGCTTCTTTTTTAAGCTTCTCAGCAGTGAAGATAAACGTGAAATAAGTTGCAGAAAAAATGAAGTCAGCATACATAAGACCCAACACGCTGCCAAAACTTTCACAGATACACCAAAACGACGTACAATATAAGTGAAGAATATAATTAATGTAATCTTGCAAAAAATCCGTTCGAATATAAATGTATGCGTTAAAATTAGCTCATAATAGTTTTTATAGCTAATTATGGATATTTTTCATAAATTTATAACTTTTTCAGTTAAATTTGTCAATTACTTCAACTAATCATGTAATTATCAGGCAATTATTTTAACATTTGGCCTATCTTGGCCAACGGCAGTCTTTCACCTACCTTACATGTACTCGACTGAAACCAAAATTGACCTTAGCGGGTTATATTGCGAAAACTGCATTGAAGTCCACTGACAGCGATTAATTTTCAATATGTATGTAATAAAAATAAAGATTTTTTTAATCACCGAATAAAAAAAAAGTTTAATTTTCCATGCAATCATCAAATTTAACCGTCAAAAATATTATAGAATATTTCAATCGACAAGATTATATAAATTTCGGAATTCTTTTGATATTACGAAAACCTAGAGTGTAAGGTTTCTCTCAGAGAAAGGTTAATTGAATAAGTAAAACAGTAGCATCGAATCGTTTGAAGCGTATTTGAAAATAAAACGATTTCTTATTCTTCATCCTTTTTCGCTCAAAGAAATTGGATAATCCTCTAATAAAATACTCCATTGGCATATACATTTTTTCAACTAACCGAATGTGTATAAAAAGGTATCATGTCAAAAATCAGACTTTGTTTCCTATGGGAATCGAATTCGAGGTTCCCGGGTAGAAAGCAAAGTGTAGTAACAAGCAACGTTCGTTAAAGTTTTTAAGAAATAAAGAAGTAGTAAAAACCTAGCATGACAAACGAAACAATAAGGAACATAAACCATGTTTTACAAATAAATGTACAATAATTTAAAAAAATCTATAATATGTTGACTTTATTTCTTGTTAGAATAATGAAAATAACTAAGAATTGAAATTTTTTATTTCAAGTAACCTTTCATTGAATAATAATAAAGTATTAAATTATATTCTTCTGAGATAGAATGCAGTAAGAGGGTTTTGACGTAGCTTATTCATATGTGGGGTTTTGGAAAATATGATAAAAATGTAAAGATCCAATAACCATTCATCCATCAAGTGTCAAGATATAATCTGGACCACAGGTAGTGCGCTAGTGCGCCCTTCGCGGATTTAAGGGGGCAGAATTTTCTTGCGAATCCGTTCTCTATACAAAACTATTGTATTTACAAAGAGATATTTTAGTTTCGTTTTGGTGTAAATGTCAAACAAAAAATATTACTATTACCATTTTCGCACTGATTTTCTTGAATTTTACAACAAAAGTGTTTTATTTATGACATATTTAATGAGTTTAATATGTACAATTTTTCAAAAGTTTATTTTATATCAGTAAGTTATAAAATCGGGTATGTAACGAGTAAAAATATAGAACCTGACAGTTTTACCGAGACAAAGTGTGTTATTTATATAAATATATTCTTTAAGAATCGAACGACCATTATCTGGCGCAACTTTATATTTAGGGGTTAAAACCATAAACAACTGAAAAAATGGGTTCATTGTTGATTAATAAATTTCATGTGTTCATACTCGTAATACAATAATAATAAATTTATGGAATCAATGTTATAAAATGTCGTAAATTACATGATTATATGCAATAACGATAATTATTTTGATGTTCTATTTATAAAATATGTGCATATACGAGTATTTTCAAAAAATAAAACGAAGAAAAAAAAATTACATTTAACTAATGTAATTTCCCCGTGTATTAAAAGTTGCACAAATTTTAATGTTAAAGACAAATTATACCAAAAATGCAAATGTGTATTAAGATAGAAAAAGTTGATGCATTGAACTTATAAATGAAAATTCGAGGTGGAGAACGGAATGTTTGTACAAGGGATATACAAATGCTGACATAGAGTATCTTCGCAGGCTGTACCACTCCACGAGATCTTGCACAAGCAGTGCCTGATTCTCCAGCGCAGGGGAGAGTGATATCTTTGCTCTATCCTAAGAAGATAAACCATACCAAGGAATATGCCAAAATTTATTGTTATGTAGTATTTCAATTCATGTTTACATATAGTGTTTTTTAATGGTGTTTATTTTGAAAAAAAAATGGTAAAAACATTTAAACGAATGTTAGAAAATTTGTTTAAATTTCAACATAAGAATTACAATTTTATATATTTTTAAACAAGTTATTCAAAATTTTGCTATTTATTTTTTTGAAATCGTTCAAAATAATTATTATGGGAGACTGCATGATGAGGTTTAAAATGACGCGGTAAAGCGAAATGTGTGTTGTATTGCATAACCCGTTTTATTATTATACAGTACTACATGGTGGGCTTATTTTCAAGTGACAATCTCTTCCGACCAACTAAAAATATATCAAAGAATCCTTATGTGAAACCTGACATATATCCTTAGTATTTTTTAAGGATTCCTCTACCTTTGATTAAATAAGGTTTGATCTCACATTTGTTCATTATAAAATTTTGTTATATCTCTGAATGCTATCAAAAGCTTACATTCAGTAACTTATTGTTTTTGACGCCATTAATCGACCTTTTGGGTTCAGAACTACTGGAGTACGCACGGCACTCGCAGTTTGTCATCGCACATATTCGGAATATTACCCCACACGCAAAGATGTATCAATACTTCCACACGTTTGAGTATTGTTACCAGACGGACTTTTTTGCAAACACCTTTTACCCTTTTTTTATTTATTTTCCGACAACCTTGTCTGGATGTCAAATTGTTTGTGAGCTAATTCACGAAAATCTAAAGCTTAATAAATTCGTACATTTGATACCCCTTTCAATAATTTATAATTAGAGATAACACCGAAAATAAAGATAACGTTTAAAATAAACGCGTGTAAAACTTTCTTTCAGATTTAGTATTTTATTTTTTTAATTTTAGATAATGCATTTTATAGCTGTAGACGTTTCTCAAGGTATATGAATAAGAATGAGAAAAAAATACTTTTTCCATTCTCAAGTCTCGTTTGGCAAACCGTACCAAAAAGTAAAGACACAAATCTCTCGCCATCTGATAAAGCGGACAGTGTTGCAGCACTCGGAGTGTATTTCTTGGCGATAACTTCAAAATCGCTTAAACCCGCCCCATGATGGATGACGAGAGAAGATTGTGCGTAGTTTTGTGAATTATAACGTGGAGTTAGGTTCATTGGTAATTAGAAAAACTGAAAAAATGTAATACTATTAAATAAATATTTGAAGAGTAGCACATGTCAATTCTCATTAAAACGAAAACTGAAATTTTCAGAATATGTTTTTTTTTGTTAAACTGAACGAACGTACATAAAATAACATGTTCGACAAATTACGTTTTAACGAAATAAAAAAATCAGTACAACGATTATTTTTGGGCTTAAAATAGCTGCTGAGAGGATTCAAACCAACGGGTGTGGATGACTGAAGCAATATTTAAGGAATGGCTAGTAAAATAGCTGCTGAGAGGATTCAAACCAACGGGTGTGGATGACTGAAGCAATATTTAAGGAATGGCTAGTAAAATAGCTGCTGAGAGGATTCAAACCAACGGGTGTGGATGACTGAAGCAATATTTAAGGAATGGCTAGTAAAATAGCTGCTGAGAGGATTCAAACCAACGGGTGTGGATGACTGAAGCAATATTTAAGGAATGGCTAGTAAAATAGCTGCTGAGAGGATTCAAACCAACGGGTGTGGATGACTGAAGCAATATTTAAGGAATGGCTAGTAAAATAGCTGCTGAGAGGATTCAAACCAACGGGTGTAGATGACTGAAGCAATATTTAAGGAATGGCTAGTAAAATAGCTGCTGAGAGGATTCAAACCAACGGGTGTGGATGACTGAAGCAATATTTAAGGAATGGCTAGTAAATTTGGACGCTCAAATGAAACTTCTTAATCTTACTCGTATTTTAGTTGATAATTGCTTAGCACACAATCTAACGTGCGAGCTACGAACAACACATTCAAATTGATATGTTGCTTATAGTTAAGGCATTAACGTTGTGGAGGTTTTAAGACATTGTAATTTATTTTTATCAAACACTGTTTATTCCACTTTTTTGTAACGGTATAACCCTACCGGTTTCAAGAGTCTTATTTGTGCTCCCCTGAAGATGAAGTGAAAACTTTGAAACCGGTAGGGTTATACCGTTACAAAATGTGGAATAAACAGTGTTTGATAAAAATACATTCAAGTTGAATTTTAACTGCCAAATTGTACAGCATTTTTGCAATCTTTGGATCTGGAAATTTTACGTACAATAAAAATGCATTACAGTTGTCAACTTATCAAAATGTTTGCACTGAACTTTGTTTTGGACGATAGTAAAAAATATATGTTAAAGAAGTATGCAATTTATTTGTGCAGTTTGGTTGTCAGTCAAAGGGTAGACAATTTTTAAGCGCAAGAAAAAGACATCAATTCTTAAAGAAAATCGAAACGAAGTACTGATGACTTGAATATATACAGTATAATTGAAATGAAAGTATAAAATAAAGTACGAGATTATGAATTAATATTACCTTCATATATGGATGAAGGTAATTTAATGTAATGATTGCGAGCGAGCGACTTTCCGGGATATCAGTACTATCCTGTAGCACTTACGTTCTAGAAAATGTTTTTCAAGAGGTTTTATATTGTATAAAAAATACTGCTAACTTGAATTTAGTACATTCAACAAAGCATTATTCTTTTAAAAAAAATTAATGTATTTATAAAGTTTTTTGTTGAAATAAAACATTTGTTTAGACTATATTCAGTATACCGAAATATTTTCTACGGTTTCATGAGTTTTGTGATAATGAGATTTGACCTGTATACGGAATATTTCCTGAATACAAAAGTCTCCAAAAGTAAATCGGTTTAGTAAAAGGCAAAGGAATGAACGAATCTTGAAAGGCCAACCGAGAATTGAATACACTTATAGTACTTTGTTTTATGGATAACAAGACTTTTGACTGGAATAAATCCTAAATGTTCTTTTAGAAATGGAAGTACATTAGAGTTGCTGAATCATTGTCCAACAATAGTTCAGCTGAGGTGCGTTTAAAAAGCACTGTGTTCTATTGTTTTTTTGTTCAAAACATTGTGGAAACAACCCTTGAATGTAGATTCTCCGTGGGTGGTAGAAAAACCTTTGAACTTTAAAAACTTTTCATTCCAAATATTCTTATAGTTTCAGAAGGGACTGAAAATATTAAGGGATGAAAGATCAGACGGAATGAAGAGAAAAATTACGTGAAATGAACAAATGTTAGTTGATTATAGAGCTTTATTATATTGTGCTCCATTCAAATTGTGTCCTTTAAAAGTTTTCAACAAAATATATAAAAATAAATACAAAAGTCGTTTATAACCTTGAATTAAATTTAAAAAGAAACTTAATGCAGGGTTGGAAACAACAGATGAACAACCATGAGATATGAGTATGCTGAAATATCAGCATGGAACTTTATTTTGTATCACTGGTGAGACGCATTTCACACCATTTTTAGAACTTTGTTTATGTTGTCCAGTGATGTTTTTGGAAGAAAACTTGTAATATTAAAACTGCAACCAATTTCAAATGGAAGTATTCTGTGTTGAAAAAGTAATCAATAATAATTATTGACCTTTTCCAATGAAATATTCCAGCTACTAGTCCGTAACACAACTTAATATTAAATTATTTACTTAACATTTTATTGGATATCTTGGCCTGTATCCGGGATTGCTATTTTAAAATATCCAAGTTTGCTGATCATTGTGCTCAAGTTGGTAAGATGCTTGTCTATCAACCTGAGGGTCACGGGTTTGGTTCTCGTTAGTCTGGTTTTCACTAAAGTCTGGTATTCACTAAATAAACGTTTTAGTCTGGTTTTCACTAAAGCCTCCAAAACATATTTCTAAGTGGTTGAAAGGGATTGCTACATGGCAATAAGTACGTCAGGTTGTACTGTATATAACGTCAGTGTAATAATACAATACAATAAAAGCTTGACGGATGATACTCAACGCAGCTAAAGAGGATCTTGAAAATATACATTTTTATATAAAGAATTTTTCTATTTTCTTACTGTATTATAAAATGTAAATCTGAAAAACAAACTAAGATCGAAAAATATACAAAATTTAAAAATATCATTTGAATAAAGAAGGGAGGTAAGAGCGCGGTAAGGGCGGGTGAGCTAATTACTTGATTTGCAGTCGCTTCTGTGGAGAATTTGCCACCCTCCTTTCTCCAAGGGTTTGTCAGACCTACAGGAGCAGGGGGGTTGAGATCCGGGCTGCGGGGAGGGGTGGAAGGTAATGCAATCTAAATTTTTCATTTGCCGTCCCCAAAATATGTACTGTGGCCAGATTAAAAATTTCTTGAGAGAACCATTTTTTGGTTTCGAGCATACATTATTAATGCTTTGGGGGTACAGCACAAGAACCTAGATTTCTAATAAATTATTGAATTATTTTTCACACAAAATGTAAGCACTGTTTTATATATAGTAGTAAACGAGATTTAAAATTTAATCTTAAAGTAGTCGTGTTCTGAGAACAAAGAATTTCTTGACTTGTGGAAAAATGCACTTTGATAATAATCTAATTACTAATTAAAACTAAAAAAATACATAAAAGCACACAAACATTACTTCAACCCACTTAACTTCAAACAAATTAAAGTTCATTAGAATCACAAAGAGGGTTCAACTTTTGTTCTATGTAATTTCAAATTCAATGGACAATTTTATATAGCGCCGATTACAGAGCTTACTCACCCCAAGGGCGCTCTTATCTATTTTAAAAACCACGATTATTAAACAAAACACGTCTGGCAGCTATGGTAACACCCGAGCAAATCATGTATAGCACCTTATTTGTAGGCAGCACAATCTTGTGGGATTACTGCCATGTGGCAACTTCTTCTAATCAATCAGAAAGTTGTTTGTGAGACTTCAGGTGAAAGCTAAACTGAAAACCTTTTTTTTAATCTGGGTTCCGGTGAGAATTGAACCCGCGACCTCCGATCAGAAGACAGGCGTCTTACTAACTAGACCATGGAGGACGTCAAAAGGAGGTCGTTATTTGTGGATTTATTTTTTTTCTTCTCAAAAAAATAATGGTCAAAAACTAATCAGGGACAATATTTTGTTGTGTGGCATTTTGTTGTAAAGTATAATTCTGTAGAAAGGGTGATGGTTAAAATTTACATTTTTGTCACTTGCATTGATATTGCATTTTAACCTACAACAGTCATTCGAAAACAAAATAAAACGTCATTTCCTGGAACGTGGCTTAAAGTCTTATTTAAATTTAAATATACTATTTATTTACACATATTATGCAACATTGCAGAGCAACAAATGAAAAAAAAGTTTATCAAAGGATTTAGCTTTAACTTTGTGGAAGTCTATATAAGAATAAGCAACAATAAATCAACCACTTTGATATTACCGCAACATGTACTTCTACCTCCTATCTCGAGGCTCTTTTTAGTCTGAATGATATAAGAACTACTCCCATAACGGACAGGGATCATTCCGTTTGAACAGGGCTTCAGGACAGGAGGCGGAAACACGTGTAGCGGAGATAAATGTAATTAGTTAAAAAAACGTTTCGAGTTTAGATTTTTACTAATTTAACATAACATGCATTATAAGTTCATAAAGATTCCCTGTGTTAATAAATTAAAAATTTTATAAAAAAATACACAAAAGAAAAAAATATTATTCTTAAACATCGACGACATGCTAATTAACCCCCCGAGAATTCATACCTAGGCAATAAAAATCTAATATAATTGTTTTATTTGAATAATTTTAATGGCGAAATTTCCCTATCATAAAATGGGGAGGCTAAATTAAAAAAAGGTATATGGGCCTGGGTAGATATAAAATAAAATTGATCGCATATTTATGGCCAGCCTGTCCTGAGTGAGGAGAGAGGGAATGTGGGGAGAAAGAGATAGATGATAGGTAAGAATTTCGGGATTAAGCCAAAGTAGGAAAGAATTTCTATCAGCAAATCAATTATGCATAACATTATTCATTATACCGCGGGAGAGAAAGGGTTGGTATGAAACAGGAAGCTTAGTAGTATTGTATAGGAGGTCAAAACTATTTTATTTTTTATTTATATGGCAATAAAAAAAGATTTAAATGTGGTAAAAAAAGAAAATCACTATTTGAATTAATTTCATAATTCACTGTGTATTATGCGATGCCTCAATTTTTTTGCCTATTTAAATATTCCAATATGAAACTTAACAATAAAAAAAATAAGATGACACAATCAAAACATTTAAAAATGCTTTTTATTTTATTAAATATATTTGAACGTAATAGTTAACTTAAATTTCTTTTTATATTCATTTAAGTTTCAATTGCATATTAATTTTATTCCTTTATGTACATTTGTTTAATATCTATATTTCATCATTTCATGTAATACGTGAAAATAATTTATGATTATTAGCTAGTATTAAAATTTTTAGTGTTCTCGTTATATTTATTTATGGCTGTATAATATCGAACAACACTCTTGATGGCTAAAATACCAAAAAACATGAAAGAAAGAAGAAATTATCTATACATTCCACATTTATGCTTTGGTAAATTAAATTTTTTTTTTTCTAAAACTGCTAATAGCTAGCAGTTTTAGAAAAAAAAAAACAAAGTCGTCGTTCATAAGAAACTTAGCAATGAAATAATAATATGGCCCAGTCAATGATTAAGATGCGAGTATTTTTTGCTAAAATGTCTTTTTACCATGAATTAATTCATAATATTGAAAATATATTGACCAACTGTCAGTTTAATTCGAAGGAAACTACAAGGAAATACATTTGAGAGGATTAATTTAACATATCTTGCCATTATTTCAGCATTAATCATAAAAAATTAACAACCAACTTGATGAATAAATGGGCAATATGAAAAAAATGAGATAAATCACTATTCAAAAAATAGGAAGACGTTAAAATTATTGGAATTTGAAAACATAAAAATATTGTATTAAATATTATAAATAGGTCAATATAAAACATAAACATATTATAAATAGGTCAATATAAAAATATTAGTTATGATTTTAAGATTTGATCGTATTGCAATGTTATTTTTCTCATGAAACATCTGTGTACATAGGGCTGAAAAACATCTGATTTCCTCGCGACCGGGCTCGCCCTATATTGGTGGGGTATATCTTGACCGAGGGGATGTTATGAGACGAGCCCAGACCTTATGATAGCTTTTCTCTAAAATGTATTTTCTAATTATCTTGAGACGTATGTGCGATTTCGGAATATATTTACATACCATATGTACCACTAAGTTGTTATCAATAAACCTACATTTATTTATTCATACAAGTTTGTTCTTCCACTGCTACGATGTAGCGAGCCACTCAAATGCCGCAATGAGGGTTTAAAAAATTAAAAAAAGCAAAGCATTCTTAAGTCAAGTCAACTTCAACCCTTCATTCAGCCATCCCTCCGGGAGGGCTGGTTGAGGGTAGTTACATTTGCAAAGGACCCACGCGCCCTTGACTGCTCACTGCTCGTTTCCCTTCACTCGTGGAGACAAAGCTTGGGAAAGTGGCTATCGATATGGAGATCTAACAGTTTCCGCAGGTTGAATGTTAAGTCTTGAAACAGGCATATTTTTTTGTTGAACAGTTGTTAATAGTTGAGTGAGTTCACTTAAAATGTTATTTATTTTTATTTCAGATTTTGAAGCAAATTCCAAGCAAATTATTTCAGATTTTCAAGCATAATAAAACGATTTAAAAAAAAAGCGTTTCATAAAAGGGTGAATTCTGATTTATCTAAAATATGTAACAAATATGAAATGAGAAGGATTTCAGATATCTTTGAGAGAAAGTTATGATGGACAGGGAAATTATATGATGTAAGGATATCTGTATTTATCAGAATAAAATCAAATAGTTTATCTTAATTTCAATTATTTTTGAAAGATTGATTTCACTCGATGTTTTAATGAACCTGTGGTTGCCGATATTTACTAAACCAGATAAGTAATGATTTAATAAGGGTTTTAAATGTTAAGTTTGTCACATATTTCAATTTGATCATGTCATAATAACTGTACATAAGGCCGTCTTACTTTTACATTAGCAATTTAAAATGAATAGCAAATATATCTGTCTAAAAAACTGTTATAAAATAAGTTTATAAAAGTACGATTTACAAGTAATTAAATAAAAATTATTAAACACTGTTTATAATTTTTCTTTCTTATCCAATCATAGTACGATATCTGTGGCTCTGTTAATATGACACGTCTCTTCTACCCGGGGATTTCGAGAAGGATTTTATTAAAAAAATAATAGGTCATCGACATGGGTCTTATTAATTTTCTGTTTAAGAAAGTGTTGTTATTATATATAACGACGATAATCCTGTTACGTTCCTGCAACAGCGGTTCTAAAAACAAAGCTTTGATCGATTGCGATGATAACAATATTGTCTCTCTGATACGCTCTTTAATGTATCTACATTACTCATGTCAACATTGTGAAGAGTGACATAAATATGAATTAATGAAAACCAAATATATCTTGAAATAATAAAGAATTATACCTTTATTCATCTTTCCAACGATTGTCAAACTATATCAATATTTCTACAATACAAGAGAAATCCATATCCGTAGTGTCTAACGCATAGTCATAATAGATAAAGCCACGTCCACACCCCTTTTTATTTGCCCTGATATGCGGAGGGAGGATAATTTTCGGAAGGAAGTAAATAAAACTCACTAGGCTGTAACCTGGTTATGGGATGTCAATACAAACAAATGCACGGATTTTTCGCGAAATTGGAAAAGATATTTTTCCAAGCAAAACCGAGAACCATTTTAATTCGAAGCTGGTATACAGGTTATCTTATTCTGTATTTTAAAAATATTTTTGTTACCGATTATAATTATTTTCTAAGATGTTAACAAACATATTTTTTTATATTATTTATTTATTTGATAAAGTAATCTATGATACACACCTCTGCCAAAGGCTACCCACACACAAATTTATAGCTAATTTAATTTGAAATTCCTACATGTAATTTTTATTTTTAACTACAATATCTAAATATCTAATTTCTTATAAATAGTTAACACCCACATGCTAACTTGTAACTAGATAATAATTCTTACAATTAATTATTTTAAAATTATTATTTAACACGCACATGTTTACTCGTTCAGGTTACTTACATTTCATCACATTTACTCAGACTTTGGTTAACTCTGCTAATACTGTAGGTGGACTAGTCAGGCAACATATGATGCTTCAGAAGGCCGTGTTTATAACGGAAAGGTAGGTTGGATTTACTCGCGACCTCCAGGGCAGGGCATATATAATAAAAGTTATTGAATTTTGTTTATCAACAACATCACCTTTTTATTCAAACATGCATATCAAAATACTCATCCACCGCTTTCATAAAATGATCTCGTTTTTAATCGTATAACAAAGTGTTAAATAATTTTAAAGGATTTGTACTGTTTTTTAACAGTGAGTTAACGCAACGACTACCCCTGAACTTTAAAATATCTCAATTTTTTTCGCTTTCTTCATTTTAAATAAATTAATGTAAATGGAATTTCAAAACTAAAATAACATGTTCATTTTATTTTCCATCCATGCTTAATTTGGTGAATATTTTTATTGTATATGTTATTGAGCTCTGGAGGGTCCTCATCAGCATTTCCTCAATCTCTAGTCTTGATGTGGAAATCGGATATTCTATTTTAAACCTAAATATTTGTTTATACCCCCCCCCCCTTTTATACTATTAGTGTTGTACGTACTTCCAGTAAGTATGTTTACGCATTAATATATTTTTTTCAAATTTGTGTTTCGCACGACGAATTTAATCGCTTTATTAAAAATTTTAGTATAAAAATGAATGTCTCCTTATTGAAACTGTAGAAAGTGGCTGACTCGTCAGTAAACATTCCTTGAGTAAGCACGTATAAATTGTCGTATCTAGTAGACGTGTAGTGGTTCCGTTTCCCGGTGCGAGAGGCGCCTCATGGACCATATATTATGATTGGATTCTGTTTTATGTTGGGTACAGGGAAACTCACAAAAAACAATTTAAGTATTCTATAAAATGTTTTCAATCGATTATACTTTTATTTTGATGATCTCAACCAAAGTAAAAGTCTATCTTATATTAGTATTTAAATTAGATTTCGGTCGCTAATTGATAATAGGATTTAGATAAGATAGTATCAGATTGATGATACAGTGGTCACTTAAAATCGTCACCGTTTTTTTTAAATAATTAACGCCATTGGTTTTGTCAATATTAGGTGGTAATAATCAACATAACTGGCCAAACATAGAATAACAACAGTAATACCGTTGCCTGGTAAATTAGATAAGTAGAAAGTTTGTCACTCATTATTGGCATTCACGTGTTAACATAATTGAAGACATCATTCAGCCTGAATTTATTTAGTGACGCTTACGAGCTCCATTTTATCAATTAAAAAAATATTGTGGCAATAATACTATATATTATATTAAGAAAAAGCGATATTCAAGTCATCTATTAATTGCTTAGCGATGAAGTTATAATTCTATTTTGATAAAACAAAATTTAATTCCAATTCAGAATAATGAGAATATATGCGTGTTAAGAATTGTTATAATCTCTAAATATTAAACAAAAAAATAAATACCTTGTTTTTAGATTCATTAAATATATTCAATTCAACACAAAAATAGAAAAAACATATTTTATAATATTTACTTTCTTTTGTAGTAATGCATTTTATTTTTCCATCTACACTGATGATATAAAAAATAAACACAAATTATTGTACTAAAATTTATAGATGTATTAAAATAAACATGAGATAACTTGAAAAATTTCCCTTCCATATTTTAAGTTTGTCGACTTCCAACTAGAACGAAACAAGTACTGAACTTTTCAAATAAAAATCTACAATAAATAATATAAATCAATGATTTAAAAAAAAACAAATTCAAATAGTTCATAATAAACATGAAAATATGTCAAAAATCAATAAACTTGAAAATATGTCAAAAATAAATGAAATAAATAAACTTGAAAATATGTCAAAAATCAATTTATATACATTTTCTTTAAAACAGGAGTTTTATATCCATGGAATTTATCGAAAAATGTATGTAAATATAAAAAAAATGAAAAGCATATTACTCGTAAAAGAAAATTACACAATCGTTCTTTGTTTCCCGTTTTTTTTATTAACGAGTATAAACTATCATAAACCTGATTGTTTATTGTGAGCCACACAATATCCCGTAGAGAATACGGTTATTTGACACAAGCCACGAGACACAAAACTTGATAATATTGGATGTGTCGTGACGTCACCACTCGTCATGGTTTTATTAGTTGCATTCAGCTGAAATATATCTATAATTTCATACCCACTGTATTATTGTTAGGAGCAGCACGCTTGGGAGAACCGGAATCGATTGGTTCCAGGATACATATCAATACTTACGTATATTATACAGATTCTAGAATTGGTGAGTTTGTTCGTATTTGTATATTTTATGGTCTTTTGAGTGTTAAAGATTTTGTAATATCAGGCTGGAGAAAGAGATCATACTCGTATATGTGAATCTAGTCGGCGAAAAAGCGCACTACAACACACTGGCATTTTTTAATGAAATATATTGGCTTAATCTATCTGAGTTGTATAAAAAAAAATTTAAATAATTACGAAATGAAATTGTTTCTACAAAAGTTTTTATAATAAAACACCTTATTGTACGAGTCTTTATCTTTTATTATAAAATACCTTATTATACGAATATTTATATTTTTTATTTCATTAAATGTCATATCTAACCATAGGGCTATCACCAGCGGGTTTAATATAGCTGATAACCTAATAGTTATATTGAAATATTTTTGTTGAAGGGTATGTTCATAAATTTTAATAATAATAAATTAACAACTTATATAGAGCCGTAGACTCTCCTGATAAGCGCTGTAATTCGAAATTCGAACCCACTGTTAACATATAACTTAAGTAAAAGAATAGGAAGGCGGTGGCTGTGGCCATTAAGATAAGGTACTTCTCCGTACCTGTTTTTGTATAGAAAAACATTTTTGGTAAGAAAACTGCAGAAAATTTACTGAGGGAAGACGATCCAAAAAAACCCTTTGTAGATCTCAAGATACGTAATAGTTACACATTTGACCCACGTTACGAAGGCGTTGCAACCTTAATTCTCAGGGTGATATTACAGAAAACTACTCATATGAAAAATGAGTTTATTATATGTTATTTAAATGCAAGAGCACGAATTGTATTTTATTTCAAATTTTTATGTACAATGAAATCTGACAGGTTTATTGCAATTTCAAAAATCACCTAAGCAAACAGATAAATGTTGTGAAATCAAAGAGGGGTGAAATGTGAAAAATC
Organism: Odontocerum albicorne; assembly: GCA_949825065.1. Lineage (NCBI taxonomy): Eukaryota > Metazoa > Arthropoda > Insecta > Trichoptera > Odontoceridae > Odontocerum > Odontocerum albicorne. The sequence continues at coordinate 41,940,816 of OX463840.1, forward strand.
AATGAGGGGTCCCTTGGATTAAAAGTTAAGCGTTATATTGAGCAACGGAGGTCATCAATTTGTCTTCGATCTAGCTTTTACTGAAAAGCTTGAAGATACACGTTGGAGTAAAAACAGAGGAATCTATTATATAATTAATATAGTTTTTAAATCGTAGCATATTTTGATAGGGTTGAAAATCATTTGAATGATTTTTTCTCATTAATATGATACCTTGTACGTACTCGAAGTGGTGATTCAGACGTAGAAGATTGTGCCTAAAGACATTATTTGTTGCCCCATTAATCGTACCTTCGGGTTTAGAATCATTGGAGTAGGCATCGAGCTTGCAGTTAATCATTGCACATGTTGAAAATACTACTCCGTACGTGAAGAGAAAATAACATTCGAACGATTGTTAAGTCTACTGTGTGAGCAACAAGTCTAGCTAGCACGTGCGAGTACTGTTACCAGATAAACTATTTTACCAGACTGGGACCTTTTTATATTTTTCCAAGTACCATCAGAAATCGAACTAAAAATTCCCGGCTGGAAGTCAAAAGACTTACCAACTAGGCCTCAAAACTAAAAAAAATATTAAAAAATAACACAACAAAAGATTCATCATATTATACGTGATTTTAAGAGGTTCAGATTTATATTATTGAAGAATTCACAACTTTTGTTTGGCTTTCAATATTTTTCTTGAGATTTCCGTCGATATCATCCCAATATTTTTACAATGTTTAATATTTTGACTACTTTGAATAGCTGCACTTGCATTTATAGGACTGCCATTAAACAAATAAATACTATAAAATAATAATAAACGATTAAAGACTGAAAAAAAAAATCTGCTAAAATTATTTGAATCACACACTCGTGATGAAATATGATAGAAGTAAGACCAAAACATTGTTTGTGTAATGAAACAAAAGCAGTAAGCTTGAAGAAAGCGTGGAGATAGGCAGCAGTAACTAACGTGGTAATTAATCGTAATCAGTGAAATAACAAAAGCTGAATAAGTTAAGTATTTTAGATAGAATAGTTAAGCCAAAATGTTATCAAATTACGTAAGGTATCTTTAATTATAATCTTCAAAGATCAATTAGTGATTATATTTGACAAAAAAAAATAATCCTTTTAGACAAAATATCAAAAAAGCCACGAGGTGTGAAGTAATTGGATACTTAATGAGATTAAAATTAAGAAAGCGCTTGAGATGAAAAAAAAAATGTATAATGGAAATCCATCCAGCTTCCGGAGCCATGTCCCTCACAAAGTAGAGAAGGAGCTCAGCGTCAATTATAATTTAGTAAGATATTTTTAATCACTCGGCTCGCTTTCCACAAAGAAATCTCCAAGCAAAGGGGTCCGTCTAATGAAATTATCCGCCTTTGGTGAGGAAGAAAAACAAAGCCAGGCCCCGCGGGACTCGCTGGCTGGACCCCCCTGTAAATGAGCCTTCCTATAAGATATAAGAATGACAAGAGATGATTTCTTGTAAAATTTGATTCTTAAATTTTATGTGATTCTTAAATTTGATGTGAACAGGTTGCCTGGTACTGAATGCAACATACATTGCAGCATAGATTGCAGATATCAATATAAGAAAAAAAAATCGTATGATGCATTACATCAAACCTTTTTTATAAATTTATTGTTGATTAGAAAAAAAACTAATTCATCAGTACATTATATCGATTATACACAATTTAATCTAGTCCAGTAAAGTTTTCATAGAAGCTTACATATAAAAAAATCCCACTTAGATATATAGCAACAAAAAAAAAACATTTTAAATCGAGATACCAATAAAAAAATGTAAGGGAGAGGAAACAAGATCCGAAACAAAAAAAACCATTCAAGAGTATTTGAGGTATTTCGCTCGCCATCAGGTTAATAAATATGATAAAGAAATCCTAAATATGTCCAACTCAACGAATTCCTTATTGAATACAGTGCAACTTCTGAAGTAAATGAATTATTTACATAAATTGTATACGGCGAAGACGAATCATACGTACATTCAACAGCTCGTTTGATCTAGTTAAACGAATGGGGCAACGCAAACGTATTATTTCAAGTAAAACCACGGAACCTAGAAGTCCATTAATAATTTTGAATGAAAACGTAAAAATGCATAAACTGAAAATAATACATGAGATGATGTGACTGAATAGGAATGAAGTGTTTCGGGAAGAATGTGACTAAAGGCTGATGTATTGAGTAAGATGAAGAATAGCACATTGAGATGGTTTGGGCACGTGGAACGAATGTAGAAAGACTAACAAAAATATATAAATTGCAAATATGAGTTGTTTTGCGTGAATGACCAAGGAAAGTATAGTTGTATCAAGTAAATTATATATTGAAAGAAATGAATTTAAGAAGTCAGAGAAATTGTAAGAGTTATATAACAAAGTGTGTGGAAAGATGCCACAGTTTTACGTCATATTATTTCGTTACAAAGCGATGTTTAGATTTTTTTTTAATTTTTCAAATTCCTAACTATTGAAATAAAATTTTGCTCGTAATGATATACGAGTATTACTTCCTGCAATGTCTCGCATCAAGTATTATTCACAATCTCTTCCTCCTTCCTAATCTCATCCAAAACTTTGAGTTATACTATATTGAAATCGAATTTTCTTATCCGCAAGCTGTAGTTTATTTTGTTTTAGATATCGTTCTCTGACAGTCTGCCTACTAATGCAATTCCTAGCTGTTTTAGATATCGTTCTCTGACAGTCTGCCTACTAATGCAATTCCTAGCTGTTTTAGATATCGTTCTCTGACAGTCTGCCTACTAATGCAATTCCTAGCTGTTTTAGATATCGTTCTCTGACAGTCTGCCTACTAATGCAATTCCTAGCTGTTTTGGATGTCGTTCTCTGACAGTCTGCCTACTAATGCAATTCCTAGCTGTTTTAGATATCGTTCTCTGATAGTCTGCCTACTTATGCAATTCCTAGCTGTTTTAAGATTCACGTATTTTTGGTCGTCCTTTATATGGTGGTTGATGGAGATCCAGATTCATAGCTTACCGGATAATGTAGTTTTCAGATTTTTTTCTTCGCATACTCAAATCATCAAAGTTACATTTCCTTCATTTTCTCCTTTTTGTAAGTAACGCCAAGGCATCCTTAAACATATGACTGTCCATTGTTATCTTTGAACGGGACCATCAAAGCATTCGAATTTCTGCAGTACATATTCTCTTCTAGTACGAGTCATATTTGGTCCAGTTAGGTATATTCTCCCTTCAATTTAATTGACATATTTTTGAAACAGAACATTTCATTCAATTATCTAAATTTCACCCTTCCTACGTCAGTCACAATATTTACATGAAAATTATATCTGGCAAAAGTATAGCTGGTTGATTAAATTTCAGAAATTTATCGATTGATTAAAACAAATTTAGAATTAATTATACATATAAAATATTGTCACGTCATTTATCTTTGACTTTGAACATAAAATGTTCAGTTCATAAGTAGTGTGATGCATGCATAATATTTATTTGATCAGTACTTCTAAAAGAATAAAATAATGACTTGTTATTTTAAAACTTTCTCGAAATTGTGAAGCAACTTTTCTAATTTTCTTTATTAAACGTTTTCGTTCCAAAGTCAACTTTCCTGGGTGGCTCTTTGTCAATGTGACCAATCACACACATATTCAATGCACTACCACAACATTTAAATATTTAAATTTGAAGAAATAATGCAGGCAAAAGACTCTCAAAATAAAAAAAAAACATTACATTTCTCTCACCTCTAATAGACGCATATCAAATACTTGAGAGCTAGAAATCAATGCATTTACCGTATTGTTAATTTATTTTGGGAATATTTAAAGTTAAATAAGAAAAGGCGTCATAAAAATCTCTTTTTATAAGTCTTAATTTTCTAACATTCCAAGAATCATACAAAAATAAAACTGTTATTTAAAAATGTATTTATACTTTTCAATTTTTACAATGAAATATAAAAAAACACATTGGCAACTAGACTTATGACCTTCCTGAGACAATTTGAACTATGTGGCATATTCTTCATCTGTATTTATTGTTAAATATTGCTTTATATTTTGTAATATATTAAAATGAAATCATAAATATTTTCACTCTAAAATCGAAATCTTGACATATAATTCAGTTACAGAAACTTGACAGTAATATTTTTTAATTTTAAAATTAGAAAAATATACGTTTAAGATATGTGTATTGACATAAAAATACCGGAAAAAAGATAGAGGACTAAAAAAAGAAGAAACATTCATATACTCTGAGTTGAATTTTAAAACATGAAAATGTTCAAATATAATGATTCCTTTTTTAAATATTTTAATGCATAATCTTAATTTACCTCAAGCTTTCCAAAATACAGGGCTCCGTCTTCAGGAGGGTTCATGGCCAAGGGTTCCCTTATTTACCCCTGAGGTGCTCCTTTGAGTATTCGATCAATTATCATCTTCAATAAACCCACCGATTATTTTTGGCCTTCCCAAGTGAGAAGATAAAAGAAAAATTAGACCGGAGTAGGGGATGCTGGCCGCGGAGAGATTAGATTTTGTTTACACGTGGATGGTTAAGCAGAGCTTTGAAATTCAATCGTTTAGGTATATATTAACACAACGCTTTGAAAGAATTTTGGAAAAAGCTGAGGTGAGCGGTAAACAAGTTTTTTTAAAGGAATAGGGTACGTGTTGAAATATACAAATATTTTATGAAGATTATTATACAAATGCATTCTTCTCAGTGCACGCATTTCTGCAGTATATCACGTCTGTAAATATGAAACCGGATTTTTATAGAAAATACACATTTATTGTATGAAAATGGTAAAAAACATTTTATTCAAAGTATTGCCCATCGCTAGCTACACATTATCCCATCTCTCTGGCAATTTGTGGATGTTACGCCAAAAAAACTGTTGCTCTTTTGAGGCAAACATTTTGGTTGGTTATTTGTTAACTCAAGATTGATAGTGTGTGTTGACTTAATCAGAGACAGTTAAATTAGAGAAAAGGAAAAGTTAATGTTAACTTAACTGCTGTATACACTTTATAATTTTAACGGATTTTAAATTAAGCTTTGAAAGTTGAAAAAGATCCAGTGTTAATTTTTAGAAATATATGATAAAGCTCTTTAAAATGGATAGAAGTAGTTCACGATGGATTGAATAAAATCTTTATTTTGTTTCATAACAAATTGTGTTTATTTGACGAAAGCATTTTATCCGGCTTACTCATTCGCATTTAATGCATAATTTCAATGTCTATTGTTTATTCAGCTCTTTTTCCACGTTCAGGTTTCACTTACACGCATCAATGTTGGCGCTAAAATACTGCTGTGGTCTATAATCTCAGCAAATTTAGATACTGACAGACTCGACAATTTGATATATAATATAAAATTTTATTTATAACTCAAAGGGATATGAATTGATAGTTTACGTGTATGTAAATCAATAAAGCATGATGAAATATAAATTGAATAATTTATTTATAAATTTGATGGTGTAAATTACATAATTTATTTAATTAAATTAAATAATTTTATAAATTATAATCAGATTTTTTGGTTGAATAAAATACATTGATAACAAATTTTATTTGTATTCACGTCTATTTTAATAATTGACCAGTTTTAAAGACCTCTCTGCTTCTTTGTCAGGTGATGAAAAATTTCTCCTTAAAAACATCGTTTAACACGACAAAAAGGAAAAAATATCATTTTTAAGATATAAATCTCCTTTAACAACAAAAATGAATAATTGATTAATTATAAATAAAAATGATTCATAAATGCGATAAATGATATCAAGTAATTATAAAAGTGTTCACATATTCGGAATTTTTTTATGAACAAAAAATTGATTTCATTGTAAAACGATTCACAAGATGAATTACACATCAGAATATAATCTTAAATTTATTTAAGAAAAATAATTTGACCATTGTTTATTGCTAAATTCAATCACTGTAACTATATGTGGCATGTTTACTGCTTATTGTTAAATTCGATCAATGTAACTATACGTGCCATGTTTACTGCTTATTGTTAAATTCAATCACTGTAACTATATGTGGCATGTTTACTGCTTATTGTTAAATTCAATCAATGTAACTACAATATATGTGGCATGTTTACTGCTTATAAAACAAATAAAAGGAGTACATAATTTTAACATTTAAATCGATTATTTATTCTAATATAATTAAAATTTTTGATAATGTCATTTAGAATCCTAAGTAACACATAAAAACATTATTTCCAGCTTTAATACCGGTGTGAATGAATGCGTAAATGACGAATAACTCGACATTTGTTCACCTGGAGTGATAAGGTGCATATTACACACGACATTTTTCAAGCGGTCCAATTTGCCTGACGGCAGACGGATAGGGAGGCTCCGTCGCGTTCCAAGGGTAGATGCGGGGTGCAGGCCGCCTCGAGCATCACAGATGGAAATGTCCCATTTAAATGCAAATTCTTTATTTGTCACCTTACCCGCTAAGAAAAAAAAAGTTTGATCTTTGCCCTATTCTCTGTATATCGGTTTATTAATATTTTGTGTATGTTATATATTATATTTTTAATAAAACATATTTGTTTATTTTATTTATATTTGAATCATGAGATTCAAGTATTCAAATACGAAAATCAGATTTTTACACATATTGTAAGACATAAATAAAAAAAAACCTATCGTATTTGTAAAAATAACAATTATTGTATCGGCGCATTACCCGTTCTGAGACAACTGACTTCCATAATTGAAATTCATACATAAACACACCTAAATAGTTTAACAGATCTGAATTGTAGCCGCTCGCATGATTTGACAACTCAAATAAATAAATTCTTCCAGTTTGTTTCTCTGTTTTGTTAAAACGTTGACTCTTATTTTATATTTCTCTTTACGCTGCAGTGAATCTGTGGCTGTGTGCAGTAAATCGTACATGCGATCCTCGGGCTGAAATACAGTCGTTTCACCAACTAGGCCACGGAAGTTGGTTTTTATAAGAAATTAAAAGATCGTGAATGTTATAATTTAATATATATTTACCACAAAAAACAGATGTATGAAAAGCAAAAAAAGTTGGCATACTAAATAAGTCATCGAAAATATTTATTAGACTGTTACATTTTCCAACAAAGATTCAATGTGAATTATATAAGAAATGTGAAAAAAATAATTCTCCTGTAGAGCTTATAAAACAGGATTCAAGGACTCGCATCTTAAAACTAGAATCAAAAATTTTAAGCTCACGGTTGCAGATTGAAATGATACTAATCTAGCCAAATGTCTGCTGGGTTACATATTTTCATCAGGCAAAAACAGTGAAGGGGAACGTCGCCTGTCCGTAACTCGGCCCTTAAGTGCGACCATAAAAGTGAAAGGCCGTGGATTCATCTTTGCGAGTAGCGACAACAATAACAAACAAGGCGTTAAGTCTTAGTTCCATTTGCGTTGAACAAGCTCCGTAATTAAGTGGGGCTGCGTCGAGGGGTCTATGAGCGTTGCTTTTTTTTAACTTAAGGGATGAAAAGTCATATTTTTAAATTCAAGTTTCACGTAGTTGTCTCGCTTGAAATGGCGCACCTTAATTAATTAAATATTCATTGAGAGGAGTGACAGTTTTAAAACTGCATTAATTTGTAAAAATATTCTTAATTTTAATTGCTTAGTTATCATTGAGTGTTTTTGTTTCTTTCTCGCGTATTTTGATTTTTCAGTTTAAACATGTATGGTAATTTAATCATACTCAAATATTTTTTCAGGATTTAAATCATTGTTTTGATCAGTGTAACAGTATGGCAAAAAATGTAAGAGGGCTGTTCATTTAGGTAAATTGAGATAGTACGCTAAGAGTTGACTAATGTGGTACATATTCGTAACAAGGTCTCACAAAGGTGACGAGAATTTTCGACGACTTAAATTATAATCAGTAAAATGTTTTAGCCTATATTTTCATGTTCATATGTCGCTAGTAAGATCCTGGCAAAAGCCTTGTTTGTTGAGGTCACGACAAACGCCGGGCAACAAACAAGGATCCATGTAATCTGAGGTCAACTTGTGATTGCACCGTTTTTATCTCTCTTATTTTTTCGCATATTATGTTCTTAAATTGTATACTTGTTATGTAAATAAATATTAAAAAAGCCCTTTCCATTCTGTAGAAAAGAAGTTTCGGAATAGAAACCCGTGTAGCGGTAATAAAGAATGATTAGTGGAATATCAAAGTAATTTCTTGTCAAGTATTCTTATATTATATGTCGTTCCGCAAATTTAAAGCAAAAACCTTTTATTAATTATTTTTGATTATATTAGTTATTCTTAAAATATATTAAAACCATAAAATAGTTGATAAATTTGTGATATTTTGAAATAAATAATATTTATAAATATTTTGACCGCTACCACAATGCTACTTGATTCTAATGGATTTACATACAAAATGGTGGAGTTAGACATTTTTTTGCAGTGTTGGAATTGGTAGCATTGGAGTTATCAATTTTTCTTGAGGCGTTTTTCAAGGCACTTTCAATAATTGTAGACATGTAAAATTTTTATAGCATGTGTATTTGAATGTCGAGAACAAAATGCAATTGTTAAGTCATTTTTCGACAAAAGTGGACTTAGCAAATTTACAAATTAGGGTAGCGATATGCAAAGTAAGATACATAATGGATTTTAAGCATTGATGATCTTATTGTCAATTTTCTCCAGTGCAAATTATTTTTAATTCTGTAGCCTAGTTAAAACGCGATTATCTTGCCACATGGAATATCGGGTTTTATTACCAATGGTAGCCGAAATGGAGTCTATGTCAGGATTTTTCATTTTAGACCTTCTAATAATCTAATGTCTAACTATAAGAAATTGCGTAGTGGTTATAAGTTCTTCAGATCCCTTTATACAACATATGTCATATATAAAACAACAACATTAGTAATAGAAATTGAGGATTTTTATTTTAAAGTCATGTGTTTGTCTTGTTTTTTAATACCTTAACTTTTTGTTTTAATTTTCTCGATTTAGTTCGATCACATTCAATTTGTTTTTCTTTCAGTGCTATTTCCTATAAGGCTCTATTTTACAGAATATTGTACTGAAAATAATAATTTTCAGTATACTTTTTACCTAGATCGCCCCAACTTGTTCAAATATCACAATCCACAATAATTAGTTTCAATACGATCTTCGTACTAATTATATAATCCATGGATTTTTTGTATTTATATAATACATATTCAATGGTTTTTTGTACTTATATTATTTAATCAATGTTTTTTGTAGGTGATGTATTTTTTGTGTAACAATATGTTTTTTTTTTGTAAAATTGTGGTTTATGTCGTATTGCACAATTCTGCTTACTGTCTGGAATAAAATTATAAATGATATGCTTATATTTTTTAAATCAGAATATAACACTTTTGAAACATAACCTTTTGGTTGCCCCTCGACAGATTTAGATTATCCTATTTTATCTCTAGTAGACTAAATTACCATTTCAAATCAATTTTTTATCCTCCGAAAAACGGGTTGTGGTTTCGGAGTAAAATAAGAAAATATAAATTCAACTCGGCGCGTGATGAAGACAACCCTTCACCTCACTGCCTCCTTTATCGCTCTATTTGTGTATTTTAATTACAGTAATTATGAGCTAATGACTGTAGTCCCTTTTTCTTATCCCGCCAAACGGTCCGTGCCACGCAATATGGCGAACCGCTTTTCCCGCTCAAACATGTCTACTTTTTATGGAAAGCGATGATTTACGCTTGCCGCACCAAACTCCTGAGAGAGAACGACACGCCGTGGACTGAGGTTGGGAGAGGATGTTTGGTTTATAAATTAAACGGTAATTTAAATAATCCGGTAATGTATTAAAATACAAACGGGATGTAAAAGGGTGGGACATTAATTAAGGAGAACGCCATATCTGTAACGCAATCAAAAACTATGTTAGGGTGAGTCGGCCGCGCGCTGTGTAAACACTTGAAAGATTTCGCTGCGTTTTCGCATTCGGTTTACTTTGCCGCCATTCGAAGTTTGGTTTGGAAGGTTTAATGAATTTTCAAAACGATTTATGAAATTATTAAAATAAGACGAAGTTTTTCATGTTTTTAACTCATGTGATTGAAAATTTAAACAATTTTTAGTTTGTGCACTGCTTAGGAAAACAAATATACAACTACACGAGCCCTAAAGACTGGAAATTATTTTTCTTCGTCTACGAGTTATAAATGATTGGAGAGTGAAAATTTCAATCTCTCTCTATATAACCCCGGGATATATTACAACCCCTCACTAAAATACATTTTTTTGTAAAATCGCTGACTGCCTCAAGCCAATATACAATTTATAGTGAATGAAGGTTTCATATAATAAATACGTACTAGAAAGCTTGTGACCGATGTCTTATGCAGTATAACCAGTGAATAAATAATAAATATTTGAATGGTTTAGTGCAGTGGTCGGCAAGTAATATGCACTGATGTGCCACTTTTTAATTTATTTTAAATATTGGAAACTCCGCGTGCCACTGACGGATCCAAATTTAAACTTACACGGTCCCATGCGCAATATAAACTAAAGGCCCTGATCACAATTAAAGCGAGATTTTAAGCAGCAAAAATTTTTAGATTTTTCCCTTCAAAAAATGATAGTTTCGTCAAAGAAAATGCGATTTTTTTTGTTTCCACAAAAGCTAAAAATTTCGTGTAAAGCGTAGTGTTTGCATACAGAAAGACTGGTGCTTGATACGTCATTTTGAAATAGTATATTTTTTAATTTAATAATATTTTTTAATAAATATGTCAATTCACAATAGTTATGAAGTTAGTGCATATTTATAAAAGGTCTTAATTAAGCAAAATAACGTAATACGGATGTACGGTGGGCGGTCAATAATTTCAGTACCTAATTAAGCATAGTACCTAATTAAGCAAAAACGATTGCAGTCTATCATTTTTATATTAAGTAAATATTTGTGGCGTGTCCGGTGAGGTAGGATTATGTAGGATTACATACTGTATAAATATATAATTAAAATAATTTCTTACTGATTATTTTAATAATGGTTAATTCTGCAACGTTTTGGTATTTATGTGATTGTTTTATTGTATTTAACGTCTATATTAATATATTGTATTAAATTTTCGTTGTATACAATACAACCTAGCGGGCTTTGCCATATGCCTATATCTTTCAACCACCAAGAAATATGTTAAAAAACCTCGAGTAAAACCAGACTGGAATATATATCATATTTTTTTAAATCTGTGTTCCAACGGAAATCTAACCAGTTATTCTCGGGCTGGAAGAAATGCGGCCTTCCAATATCTATTTCATGTCAATGTTGCATCAAATGTCAGTCATCTTTTATAGTGTTTCTATAGCAAACCTAGAGATGCATTGAAATTTGTATTGAGAAACTGGTATATTATTAGCATTGTTAGCAATCATATTAAAAAAAACAAATAATCAAGAGCTGCAACTTGGATAAAGATGTCACATTTGAAAAAAACTAGTCAGTTCATATATAAAGCTCATTTTCATAAAATTACAAATAATTCAATGAATTGTATGAAATTAATATTTCCATACCCCTACAGAATGTTATCCGTATTCACAAAACCGAAAAACCAAATTGAATGAAAAAATTAAATCGAAATCACAGATGGTGATATTTTAAAAAGTTATTCCACTAGGCGCATCTGTTTGCCTGGTTCATTCCACCTCTCCCCTTTACAGGTGGGGTAACTAAGGAATTCACTTGCTTTTTAAATCAGCTTTTTTCTAGAAACAGAGGCGGTTACGTCAAGGGAGGAGAATTACTAATATATTATCTGGTACAACTTAGATTTTTAAAAATTTACATTTATCAGAAAACATCGTTTTAAACAAAAGTCTGTATTTAAGACTTATATCTTATTTAACTATACGTCAAAGATTAAGCTTTTTTAGCTATTGTTGACTTGATAAAATTCACTGAATGAAAGTTTTTGGAAACTATTTTCGAGTAAGATTGACTTAGTCAAACTAATCTATTTTTACACGTTGATCCCGAAACATTTTTTTATGTATTAATAATATAAGTTGAAATTTAATAAAAATTCAGTTAAAATGGATTAGTCAACTTTCAGACATTTTTACAATAATATATCATACTTTAATGTAATCAATTTTGTCTGTTATATGCAAGATAAAAAATTCCAATGTCTGATAAGAAGCCCCATTTATAAAATCCATATAAAAGAAATCCCTACATGCACGCGAGGAATGTGTGAGAAGACCCACGATCATGTTTTCTTTGAGTGTTCTCTGCGCATCGCATACAACCTTTACTTAATTGTAAATATCTCCCTTCGTTCAACGTGTCCCACCTATTCGCACTCAATTCTCGATTAATGTATAGTCACAAGTCTGAATTTACTGTCCTAAACTTATTAAATATTTAGAACTACAGTAGTTCTTACATATTCTCATAGTGTCTTATTTCTTTCAAATTGTTATTGGCATAAATCATCCTCTTTATATGATGGAATGTCTAACTAACAAATCATAATATGTATTCATTTATTCATATGGCACTCCTCAACGTTTGGTAATATGTTCATGTTAAATAGTGCGACCAAGAGACAACATTGTCTTCGACCCCATCAATCGGACTTTGAGGCTTAAAAACCACTGGAGTAGATACCAAATTGTATGTTCGTCATCGTATATATTGACAATAATTCCACACACTTTTGAAGTGTGATAGTAATGTAATTAGATGAACTCTTTTATTATTTGTGATGAAATATTTATATTGAAACAACCACCCCCTTATAGTAAACTAGCTTCTTAACAACTAGATCTAGGTCATTGATTTGATTCATACATACTTGTTGGAATAGGCAGATCGACAGAGTGTCAGATTTTCCAATCACACATATTTCGCTTTTTTTCATATTCATACTCATACAGCTCCTACGATTTCTCTTACTTATTACTTCTTTAAATAAATTATTCATTAGATCCAATCGTACTTTTTTTGGTTTTCCTCTTCCACATTTTCCAATTATATCTACACTGTATATTTATTTTGTTAGAATATAAGTGCATGCATTTCTATACCATTCATTTGGCTCTTTTCAGTATTTTTTTACAATCATATTTCGCTCCCATGCATCAAAGATAGTACTAAAATCGTGTTGTGAACTATCATTTTAGCAGATATTGATACTGTTCACTTGAAGTATATGTTTAAGTGTCTAATTGAGTTTGTTCTCTATCGCTACACGCTGTTCGACATCCCCTGAAACTGTTCCATAATCTGAGGAAAGTACCTTAATTTTTGATTATCAAATAGAATATAATAGAACTATAATAGGGTCATCTGTGACGTTTGCGCTCCAAGAGGTCAAAAGAAAAAATAGATGGAAAATAGTTGTAGGCATAGTCGAACAGATGTACCAGAGATATCGCAACCCTTAGTCATGAGGAATCAACCAAAGAGAATACAGAATATTCGTTTTTTACTCACTAAACCTTAATATTTGTAAATATAACGGTTAAGCTTGTTTAGACAATATGTAAAAAAATAATTAAAGGAGGCGACAATGTCTCAAAAATTTCTTCCAAAAAGCCACTAACTTAAAGAGCTGAGAAAATTCTTTAAAAAAACACGCCGGGGTGTCTGTAGTAGCCGCGGTGTTAGGGGATGCTTAAGAAATAAGGGGTGGTATCAGCTCAAGTGATATAATGAAGTTTTAATCGGGAAAGAAAGAAATATCCCGCAGGGCTTAAGGGTGGCCACGAGGGCGCGCCTGCTATTTGGAGATTCCTTTAATTTTTCTTCTCCCTTTTCATTCTTAATTTATGTGATTTACCGTGATTGCGTGATTGCGAAAGCCGGGTGTAAGCTTTCGATATTTTTTTTAATTTACAAGAGGATGAATTGATATTGGTTAGATGAAGAAATTACTTTCATAAGAGCAAGGGTAAAAAATTAAAAAGGTAATTGTTCTTCTTCTCCCTGCATTCGGAGTCATAGAGTGCGGGTCTGATAATCGTTTGATATACTTTTCCTTTTAACTTTACTGGGATTTTCGGATCACATAGAAATCCCGTCATTGATCTAAACTTCATCCATCCCACACTAATTATATGTAATACATCTGCTGCACATCCTCCATCGCTATGGATGAGTGACCCGAGATACTTAAAAGAGTCACAATTTGGTAATGTTTCTCCATCCATTTGCATTACGGGAGTGACAGCATTTGTTTCTTTCTGCTCAGTCTCAATCCATTGTCCTCCAAGGTTAGATTAAAAAGGTAATTGTTATTATAAAATATTTCATTTAAATCATTTTATTTAAAAAATATTTGTTGTAGATGTTGTAGATTTTGTCAAGAAATACGAATCATTATTTTTATGATCAACCATCTTCGTTTCAATGTTGGACATAGAACTTTTCTTAGTGTCTTCAAGAGGTCTCATCCTCCTCCAAACGTCTATACTGAGGTAATGTAATGCTTTTTATGACAACTTACCAACAAGTATTGTACTATTAAACGCTTTCGTTCTCCTCTCAACTCTAGCTTTACGCGGCAGTAACGTTCCAAGAGAATTGGTGAAAATCGAAATCGCGAAAATTATAACAAGATTTTTTTTATAAAATGGAAGATAAGTTCCATTGTACCGAAATATGTGTAATTTGAGATAAATAATTCATAATGATACAAAGAAACGCGTAAAAAGAATCTATCAACCCAATAAAAATCAAAGAGTTAAAATTAAAAAAAATATAATTTTTCAGTACACTGATACTATTTAATTTGATGAAAAATTAAGTGAAAAAATACAGATAAAAATATTTATTATGTCACGTGTGTGCTTCTGTGCTGAATTCAATGACGATTACATTGAGGCGAGTGTACAGTTTTCAGATGTATAATTTACTAGACAAAATTCAAATAATGAGGAAATAGGTCGTATTATCTTACAACCAACTTGAAAGATGTTAAAGAAGCCTTAAATGAAAAACCAGACTGAAATCCCTTTGAAAAAAGTTGGGTACCAACGAAAATTTAACTAGAAATTATCGGCTTGGGAGAAAGACATTTTAATCCTAAACCATGGAGTATTTCGAGTATTTCATTTTAAGTTCTGGGTAAAATTCTGGTATTCGGTCTAGCTAATATTTCGATTTTAAGTTCTGGGTAAAATTAAACAGAAAATCAGAAAAAAATATACTATTTACCCTCGCTCATTCATGAAGTACAACAAACCATATTCATATCGGGAATGCGAACTATGTAAGAGCGTGGCCAGGATACAACGTGAAGAGACAAATTGTTTTCGGCCTTGCAAATCGAGCATTTGGGTTTAAAAAACTATCTCTGTACTAGTCACGTAATTCGCTGTCTTTGAGAGGTAACAATTTCATCGAAAATTACCTGGAACGAAGTGGTTGCAACTCATTATTAATACAAATTTGCATAACAAGATTGGGCAATCAATGTGGGCATTGTATGGATTTTCATATAACTTTGACTACTTACAAGTAAAGTAAAAAAGTTGTCCTTGTCGGGATAAATTGATTGAATTGTATAGGTTTGCTTTGTTATGTAGGGTTCGTTTTATACAACACTGCATATACTCGTATGTCAATATTAAATTTTATTTGTTGTTGTTTTTTAATAATTTGTGTAAAAAAAATCATTCGACCGATGAAATAAAATAAAATGAGCAATTATTAAACCTCGATGACCTCCTTAGCCTGGTTGGTGAGACGTATGACTTCCACCTGAAGGATTCCTGATGGCACTCTTTAAAAAAGTCCTAGTTTTGTAAAAGAGTTTGCCTGATTTGTATTCAAATGCGCTAAATTTGTACAAGTTTTATTGTCTGTTCACAAGCGGGGCAATATTGCCAACACTCTAGTGTTATTCTAGTGGTCCTGATCCTGGAGGCTCAATTAATGAGGTCAAATACATAATTATTTCCCGGTCATGCTCTTTAATATGTCCAATCTACCAGTTTCCTTATATTGAAGGGTACCAAATATCAAACAGGTAGTGAAAATAAATCATTTTGTATTTCCTTTATAATTTGATGGAGGATTGACAATAATGCTTGCTTAAATTAAAAAAAAATTATAACCAACTTTGAATGTACGATTCTTCTTAAATATTTATAAACGTAGATGTCTAGCTAGATCACGATAATGTTGGGAATATATATAAAAACTTTTTAACTTTATCAACACCGCAATGTATGGAAATCGTAATTGAAATTCATTTATACGGTCTTTGGGAAATACAATTCCAAATGTGTTTCTCTACATTTAGGGTGATTTTAAATTCAAATGTCCCACATGTTAAGAAAATATTCTATCCAACGAAATATCTACCTTTAAAGAAGCTTTGTTTTTTATGAATTTTGAAAACATTATAAAAATATCAATCTTTATATTTTGAAAATAATATTACCTGTGCATAATTGTTCATTTATGTACTTAATCTCCAGTATAACCAACAATGGAAGATGTGAGGCTGAGGTAAGAAGAAGAACTGAAATGGTAAAAAATACTATGTTAAAGCTGGAAAGATATGAAAGAGTAGAACTATCACCATCACGGCGAAAAGGCGCCTAGTTAAGTCTCTAGTCTTCGCAATATTCATGTGTGGCACGGAGACTTGGTCTCTTAGAGTAAGTGAGAGACGTAGAACAGATGCAATGGAAATGTGATGCTGGAGAAGGATGTTACGAATTCCATAGACATCAAGGTGAACTAACGATTCCATTCTCGAAAGACTGATAATCACAGATAGATTGCCGTCAGTACGCCTTAGACGGATCCTTCGATTCTTTGGGCACATTGCTCATGGCCAAGGAGACAGTTTGGAAAGGTTTATAGCTACTGGAGGCGTGGAACGACGACGCACAAGAGGAAGAATCCCAATGCATTGGACTGACCATGTGAGAGACGCAACTGGACTACCCTTAACAACTGCCTTTTGAGTCGCGAAGTGCAGGAATGGATGGAGAGGAGTCGTCAGAGACTATCATAAGAGTCATGATGCTCAAACATGAGCTACACGACGGGATGGATGTATAATTGCTTATTATGTACGTCATATAGTGCAAATATGAGAGTAAGGCTTGGTAGCGGAAGTCTAATGAAAGTATAGTTGGCGAATGATATTTTAAAAGAAATAAAAGTAAGAGTAATCGTAGGACCTGTATTAGGAGGTGTAGTATGATTGTGGAAGAGGCGAAATATATGTATCGTACTAAGAAAGTCTGGTGCTCTGTCCTCTCTACCGACCCCATCAGAGATGGCGTGATGTATATACATTATGAAATGAAGAACGGACATTTAATATTTTTTGTTTAACACATAATTACTAAGTAGGTAAAAAATATTCGAGAATTATTTTATTATGGCTGCCATAAATTTGCAAGTCTGAAAAAATATATATGAAAAGAACACACGAAATGCAAAATGCATTTTGAAACAAATGGAAATATATTGGGATCAGAAAAAAACAAAAAGATTACAATTGTACGTGGATTTTCCAATAACTTCAGTGAAGTGATTGATACA
This sequence comes from Odontocerum albicorne, assembly GCA_949825065.1. Taxonomy (NCBI): domain Eukaryota; kingdom Metazoa; phylum Arthropoda; class Insecta; order Trichoptera; family Odontoceridae; genus Odontocerum; species Odontocerum albicorne. The sequence goes on from OX463840.1 coordinate 41,958,414, forward strand.
CACTCAAAGACACGCGGGCGGCATGTGAGGAGTCCCATAATGAGAAAATAAATTTAAATTTCATTAGGATGCGCGAGGGTTGGAGGCTCTTGTGGTGGTAGCGTAATCCGGACCTTTTGTTTCTTTTTCGATTCGTCAAGGGAAAGTTTAAATCAGCCTCCCGCGAGACGTGGTAATACATTTAGATCCGCCTTGCACGCATGCTAATGCCGAGATGAATCTGGATACTAAAAAGAATCTATGTCGAAAAAGCAACGTTAAGATTCTGCAATTAAAAAGGAATATCGTGAATTTCGTTCGTGAAGTGTCATTTTAACATTTCGATGCTTATTTTCAACGGTTTTCCTGAATACCTGAGAGCAGCTTGGACGACCTCCGTGGTGTAGTTAGTAAGATGCTTGACTTCTATCCTGAAATTTCGGGTTTAATTTTCGATGATACCCAACATACTATAAATTAAAAATATTTCATCTAGAAACAATATTCGAATGCGTTAGATGTGTGCCAGTGTTGTTGCCTATTCATGTATGATGTAGTAACAAACAAGTGTGAGATGAATGGAGCCGAAGACAATACTATTTCTTGCACATTATTCAATATATCTGAATCACCAATTCAGAAGAATACCGTGCCGTACGAATAAAAACAGCCTTCCGAATTGAAGTAAACTTTTTTTATTTCTATTTGTAGAACAGCGCCTGTTGAACTTTCTCCAAGCGCTTTTGTTGGCGCTTTTGAGTCTTTTGATCCCAATCATCCTTTTTCCTTAATTTTCCCAGATCAGACAGCATATATAGTAGGTGTACTTGAATATCGTGATCTGGTCGTGTTACTTTGTTTACACACTGTCTGTTGAGTATAAATTGCCAAACCATACTAGTTGTCAAGCTCTATCTTTCGCTTATGTAAAGTCCTAACATTTCGTGGTGTATACTTTCCTGTTTATTACAAAGGATCTTCGCAACCGAGTTGTTAAGATGCCTGTCTTCCAAACCGTGGATTGCAGGTTTCGATTCACATTGAAATCCAGATTTTATGAAAAGTGGAAACCTTTTATAGTTTGTATAGTTTTTACTGAAGGCCTATTTAGTATTTTTATTGTTGGTTGAACGAGATTGTCACATGGTAATGCGCCCACTAGGTTTTACTGTATCCAACAAAAGTATGATACAATGTATTTTAATATAATACTATAAACATATTACATTATCTGACGCCTTAAGTGTACTTTTATTTGTATGAAAATTCATTATAAATTTTTGAAAGAGACGCAATTTTAGAACAATCTTTCGTTTCTGATGCGGCCATGGATCTCATTAAGTATACTCTTCTGTTACAAAGGCTTTTCATTCTTACCTTTTTAGAATTCGATTAATTTAGTAGTGTCACGTTTTCTAGGTATTGTCGTACCTTCAATACTACTTGCATAAATTATTTTTGTAAAACGTTCATCATTCTTTTTTTATAAATGATCAAATCATCAGAATTCTCTTTTATTCATCATAATCACTGCATATTCTTTCAATCCGTATTCTTTCTTTACATTTTTATTCCTTATTTTATCACATATTATTTTCAATACCTTCTGTGCAACGCTTTCAATTCTACCGCATTTATTTTATTCGCATAAATTAGTTGCTACGTCTAAGTTTCGCTTGTCAGCAACCAACTTTTGATTGTCTAGAAATGCTCAGGTCGGTTACTAATATATATTTTATAACCCACCATTCACTTAATTGCCAATTAGTAGTGTTATTTTAATATCACACATCATGCGGCCATCTGATGTGAACGTTTCCAAGATACGAAATTACCTCAGTTTGCTTTGATATTTGTGGCTCAAAATCGCTTAGTGTCAAACAAGAAATATAATATAAGATGTTTAATGCAAAATAAAACAAAACTAAATTTTAACAAAATATCAGAACCCTTATACGAACCGATTCTAAATTCAAAAATTTCCTCACCTTTTTAAGAGAAATTCGTAAAAGCCTTCAAAAGCGCCGATTCTGCGAGCTAACAAAAACAATACTCACACGGATTATTATAAATTCCGGGGTGCACATGCCCCCTTCCACGTGTGAAGGTTTTTATTGATAAATTCGGGGAATGGGGGTGTCAGGATAAGTGTGGGGATGGGAAACATACATCATCTTACGGGGCTGATGAGATGCCTACAGAAGCCATCGGGATATTGACAGAGATGGGTGAGGAAAAAAGCTCGTAGAAAAATAAAGCAAGATATAGGAAATACTTAACAGAATAAAAAAAAACACGTTTTTTTAATTGCATAAAAAACGAATCAATAGTATAAAAGTAATTGGGAGGTGTGATAGGGAAAGATTGAGGAAAATGATGACTTAATTCAGTAAACGATTTTTGACACAAGGAAAGATAATAAGTAAAATCAAACCAAACGATCTGTATCTAGAGAGGAACATAAATACGAGTATATTCTCTTGTGTTAGAAAACATTAGACTTTCACTCACTCTTTTTAGCTTATTCTGATAGGAAAATGCGTGATGATATGTATGTATGTACGAGTATTGGCCTATTTATATACATAACACATCGATCAATAAGTCCCGGGACTAACTACTAAAACAACATTTGTTTGCCAAAATTCTTCTTTATACATCAACATAGTCTCCTTCAAGTTTCATCCATTGTCACACTACCGACGCAAAAACTCCTGTTTATTTCGCGTTGACAGTGCCAAACAGCGTTCTGAATCATCGATGCGTTGTTGTTTCTGTTCCATTGTGAGCAAACGCGGCATTCATTTCGAAAAAAGCTTTTTCATGACCAAATGTTCATGCAAAATAGTGTAAACACTACCAAATGATATCTTCAGGATGTCAGCTATCTCACGTAACTTTACTTTTCGATTTTCCATCACGATTTTGAGGGTTTTTTTTTATGTTTTCTGGTGTAACAGCCTCAATTGGACGACAAGAGCGTTCAGTATCATTTGTATCTGTACGACCGCGTTTGAAATCAGCATACCACCGACAAATGGTTGTTTTCGACGGAGCAGAGCCTGGATAACACTTTTCAAGCCATCGCTGAGTTTTAACGGTATTTTCTCCCATTAAAAAGCAATGTTTTATCAACACACAAAATTCGTTTTTTTTTCATTATTTTGAAAATAACACAATGTCGGAATGTCATGAAAGTTTGACACGTAACTTCTAAAGATCGGTACTAACTGAGAATGGTATGGATTTGTCATTAGAGGCGCCATCTGTGGGTTAGTCCCGAGACTTATTGATCGATGTGTTATTGTTTAAAAATACGAACATTGTGTATTTGTACAACCCGTCCTTGGCATGCTTTAAGAAGCGACTGAAAAAACACTTAATTTCTAGTCACTAATATAACGTGTTTCATTCCTGATTTTTTTTTCTCTCCACCATCCTTTCCTTTTTCTTTGATTGTTGATATCTCATTCTTACTTTTATTATGTACTCGTATATGTTCATAAATTTAAAAAAGATGAATAATCTTTTGAATATTTTTTCCACCATGTAACTTGTATTATTTTATTTTGTCTGGTTCGTTGAAAGAGATTGACACTTGGCAATAAGCCCGCCAGATTATATTTGAAATGAAGTGTTTAATAAATAAATAATTTTATATAACAACGAGTGTGATTTACAATGGAACTTGAGATTAAATGAATTGTGATGTATCAACTAAGTTAAATATGTTTTATAACCCGCGCTGCACCTTCTCCTCTAATAATATCTTTGATAATCGTCATATTATTTTTTAAATTATAAAAAGATAAAAGAATGATTGAAAAAGAAGAATTACGAAAAATATAACAGCAATTATGACAATATATTATATATTAATGTAGACTAGAATAAAAAATGTGTAAATAAGGGCTCTAGATATAAATCAATCCAACAAGCTATTCCTTTGAAACCATGGTTTAATATTATAAGAATGAATAAGATGGAAGTGTCAGTCATGTGTCGTTTACGGGCGGGCCACTGCGTGGTGGCTAATCACCTTTACAGAATGGGTATTGTGGAGAATCCCGGCTGCGAGTGTGGACTGGATGATGAAACTATAGAACATGTATTTTTCGGTTGTCCTATGTAAGACATATTTGATTCACTAAAAGCCATATCTTTACCGCGTCCAATGAATGTTACGTTTCTTCTTTCTTTGAGAAACTTTTCCATTTATAGATCGATTGTTATATTTTTGAAGCTTAAAGTATCAGTTGAAACTTTGAATTATCTAGAATTCATTGTTTTTTTTATATTGACTCATATAAATGCCTGTCTTTTTTTTTGGTGTTTCAAATCATCCGAGTTTGGGTGGATTGCCTATTTAAAAAAAATATGGAGATCTATTTTTATGTCGACCCCAAAACTGGTAAGAATGAATGTGAAATAAATTTTTCAAAAATATTAATCGAAGTTCATATGAACTTAATATGAAATGTCAGCGAAACAGCCAATTTAAATCAGCCAAATTAACAAAAGTTTTCTTTTGATTCAAAGTATATCTGAAAGTATCTCTCATTTTTTTAATATTAGACAACATATTAATTATTTACATTTGAGATAATTTCTAATCAAATAAAAAAAGAAAGAATCGGCAGACCCCAATAATTATCTAACGATACATATAATGCACGATTTTAAAGTCATGTGATTTAAAAATAATATCCAAAAAACCGATGTGTACAATAAAAACATTAAATATTTTGAGTGAAATTATCTTAATAATCTAAATGAATCCTCTCAACATTGATCTCGCGGTCGCTTTTTAAGTGCATTTCCAAATATAAAAGTATCAGGATTTACCAGAATGAAATTATTAATTAAACGATTGATTAATAAGATGTCGCGAGTCTCAGTGAACGGATTTCCGCAGCAAGTAATGGTAAGAAGTTTTAGAGGAAAATAGGAAATAAAAGGGTGGCATTGCAACAAGGCTGGGGTGGGGAGCAGGAACGTCTAGAAAGGAAGCCGAGGGTGCTGAAGGAGGTTGGGCTATTTGCATATTCGTCAGCTGCGTTTCCTTCGACTTTAAACACACCGCATTCTGTCTAACTCTCGGCTGTTTATGCCTATGTGTCGGGAGTAGCATCCCGGCTACAAGAATGGGTGGTGAAAAACTTACGCGATAAGTTATTCTTGTACTCGTGAATAGTTTAAATTTTGTTAAGTTTAAGAATTGATAACTACAATAAAAAAAATATGATAAACATCTACGAGTATAATAAGAAAATTAATTAAAAAAAAATATTCACACATTTTTTATTATATTATTCATTTATCTACATACAATTTTATAAAAGAGTTTGCCAAAACTATATTACGATTGGTATTTGTTTTATACCTCCAAAATGTTAATGCCTTAACTATAAATAATATATATTGCGATTTATTGGCATTGCATTCACCCTTAATTTAAATTTAATAGACACTCTTTAATATGCCATAACATTATTTTTTTTTCATTAATGTAAATAAAAATATTTACTTAATTTGAGAGAATTTTAGGCTAAAGTAAATCCTCACTTAATATAAAAATGTATATATTGTTTTTGGATAGGAAGGTAGCGAATATAATGAGTTCTTTCCCGCGTCTAAATTTGCTATGACAAAATAATAGTTTGGTATTAAGTTACAGAAAAAATGCCAATGGAATACGAATTAATAATCAGTAAGTAATTATTGACTTTCTTTAACTATTGTCGATTTTTTTCCTTCATTGAATTTTTATCAACAATACATCAAAACTTGATGGTAAATCCACAACTTTGATGTCTGAGACTGAAACTTGGACATTAAAATGTGCTGAAAAGAGTTGAATACTCGTAAATGCTGTAGAAATGCGTTCACTGAAGAGAATATATGGAGGAATAATTGATGATAGAATGCGACCTGACGTGATTAGCGATAAATGTAAACTTAAGGCTGATTATAAGAAGAATAATTGTACTCTGAGATGGTTTGGGCATCTACAACGAAAGAATAATGAAATACTAACACAACAAATATACGGCGCAAGTGTAAGTGGAAGGCTTGGTAGATGCAGAGGAAGATCAAGAAAAATACGGTTGGATCAAGTGATTATATTTAAGATAAATCGTATAAGAAGGCATATACTCAGAAATAGGCGAAATAAGTGTGTCGAGATAGAACATTTTGATATTCTGTCTTCTTTGTCTACCTTAGCCGAGAAACGAGGTGATGGTTTGTAAGCATTTATGTAACATAATCTTGATATTTGCTCAAACATCAGAAACCACATTGGCGGTACCAATGTTCTGAAGACGACTTTTAATTAAGTATTGATATCCTGATTTATTTAACTTTATTTTAGATCTAAATCCACCTGAAATAATTATTGGTGTATAAAACACCATTAAGATGATATTTCTTTACTCTAAGACAGTACTTGTTAAAAAATAGACTATGATCAATGTTGTATATTTAACTTTCAAAATATTTCAAAAATCCCAATTTCCTGTACCACCCAGTTCAGGTTGAAAATGACACGTCGGAGCATTGGGTGTCTCTGAACCGGATGCAGAATGGATACTAATAAACATTAAGCCGAGGGGCTGTGATCAAATTAAGCCTAAACGGTGCGCGAGATTTCACTACCTTCACTACATATGATACAGTAAGGCTTTAAGAAATACCCTAAGAATCTTGAATGTCTTTCATGAAGTAATATTTGAAATAAGAAGAAATGAAAATATAACGCGAATTAAGGTTACATTGCAAATTAATTAAATTCATTATGAAGTGCTTGAGCGTTGGTTAACCTACCTGGCATCAGATCAACTCCCTTTACTTTGATTTTTGTGAAGTTACGAGTGCTATTTCGTATCTACAAATCAGTGAATAATCTTTTGTCAACTTAATTTTTCTAAATTAAATGACCTTTTTGGTGGAATGTGATTACGGTGGGATTTTTTATATTTATGATTGCTCCATACATATTTTAGACTTTGTTTTATAAAACTTACCTGTCTAAGGATAGGCATACGTCTAGTTAGGCAAGGGATTACATAATTTACTTCATTGTAAAAAATTTAAAGTACATCGCCAACGTTTGTCTACTTGTAGAAACTTGATTTTGAATGAGCATTTTTTAGCGAGTTTAATCATTCTTTTGTAAGACAAGGTTGGTCCATTGTTAATCCTTCAACGTTATAAATACTTAAACCTATTATTTGACCCGTTTATAACATTAGTTAACAAAGAGATTGTTAACGAAATAACGTTTTACTTTTTTTTTTTCGTACTTAATGGCACGAAGTTCAATAAAGTGTTTTTTTGTTAGATGGTATTCTGTTACAACCGACAAAACAAAGTTTTGAAGTTTATGGCCAGTATTTATTGTTTTGTATTACACCATCGTTTTGTGCAATAAGTCCAAACGGACTTATTGTGGTAATTTCTTCAAACCAATCAGATATATATTGAAGAGGACATTAATTCAATTTAATAAAGTGATTACCAATAAGAATCTAACCGCAACTCCCGGGTTGGAATACAGGCGTCTTAGCAATTAAGCTATGAAATTGATGGGACAGAGAAAGAACATTTAGGGAAAAGAGGTTACATAGAGATGATATATATTTTTAAGCTCAAACTTTGACGATCTCTGTATCCAGTTTAATAAGACACATGTTTTCCAAACTGGAGGTTGCGGATTTGATTTACATTGGTACAATGGTATTTTAAATATAATTCCAGTCGAGTTTCACTAAAGACTTTCATATACTTCTGTTTGATTGGCAGGAATTACCACTTGGCAATATATCCGTAAGATTGTACTATATACAACGAAAATGTAATAAATACAAATATACAATTTCATTACAGTTGAATCTTGATTATCCGGGGTCGTATTAACTGGGTTGCGGATCAACCAAGGCAGTAAAAAATCCTTTTTAATAATACTTCGAAATATTATGTAAAAAAAGTTCTTTTTCTGCCTCGATAAATTCATAACCCGGTTAATATGACCTCGGATAATCGAGAGTTTATTATATTTGGTACTAATGATTAAATTATTTTTTTATTCTGATTTTTTCTATATAAAAAAATAATTAAGGCTTCTATGCAAAGTACAACTATACTAATCTTTGTCCAGTATAACTGGCGAAAAACGAAATAATGGTAGTACTCTTAGGTGAAGCAGATTTTTTTCAGGAATAAATGTAAACCCTCTCATTGTTCTTTGCAGGATTCAAAGCAACCTCATACAGCATCAAATTTCTTCATAGAATGAATGATTCATAAGTGAAAGAAATTTTTTTAAGAAAATTTTTGGAAAGCATTGAAGTCGTAAAAAACTAAGAGAGAGTACATCGAAAGGTCAAATTAAAATGATTTAACTGAAATAACTTTTCATTTCTTTACAAATAAAATGAAAAGATCTTTTCAGGTTATTTTTATTGTTTTCAAAACAAAATACAGCTTCCGAAAAGCCTTTCAAAAGAAATTATAAAGACGTGGTTACAAAAGGAAATTATATCTCAAAGTGTTAAATTCGTGAACATCCGTCTCTACGTTCCATCATGGCGGACGGGATGAAGTTGGTAAACTTTTTTGTTTTTAAGTCTAACTGTTTCCTTGAAGACAAACAAAAATTCAAATTCCCGTGATATATAAGTTAAAGAGACTTCCTGTGCGGAATCAACAAAATTTTGAAGGCATTTTAATACAAAGGATAAAGGAAACTTGATATCCAAAAGAAGAACGTGAGGAGATGATGATTAAAGTATATGACCCATTTGGATAATCATTGAGACAAGCGGATAAGTAAATATTATAAACGGTTAAGAAAATGGGAAATGAAAAGAGGTTCCAAAAAATCAAAGTGAAATTTCAAAATATTTGTTGGTTATTCTCGCTATCCTATTCCTAAAAATATGAAAAATCATAAACAAAATCATATCAATAATTATAACAATATTTACTAAACATTTTATTGTCAAGTAAACTAGCAGGTTTATTGCTATACGGCAAGCTCTTCCAACCAACCAGATAAAAGTATCGTAGATCCTTGTCAATTGATGAATGCAAGGTTACAATATTATTTCCTCTAACACGCAAATAATGAAAAAATAAAGTAGTATTTTCTTATGTCACCAAAGACTGAAGGAGTAAAGAAAGATGGAAAAGGACAAGTCAAATATTTCGTGATTGAAAATAGATTTAATATTTACTAAGTCACTGTTTGAAGAAAACCAACGATGCTGATATGCCAAAAGTTATTTTTTGCCCGAGCGTTGCGCTATTCCGTAATCAGACAGATGCTCAACATTTTTGGTGAGCTATATAGTATAGAGGAGCGGCGGGAGAATCAAAATATGTTATATACGAGTACATATATCTGTCGGTGACTTTTTATATTTTATCAATTTTACTTGGCGGAACTCAATAATGCTCAGAAATAAAACTAAATATAACCATGTATGGTGAATTTATACGTATTCCAGTCAAATCACAACTTCTTTTATAATAATAATAGTAAAATTACTATTTATTTAGTTATATAAGTTTAGAAAGTAGATTCAAAGGCGCTTCGTCTCGGGACTCGACAAATTATTGTTGACAGATTAAAATATTATCAAACAAATATTTATAAGTAGAATGTAAGGATAGAAAGGCAGTGTTATTAGATGAGATAATTTCCCCTATCTGAAAATATATTTGTTAATAAATCATAGAAAACTTACTAAGGGAAGATGAAGTATATAGAAAGCCTCGCAGATCTTCCGATAGTAACACATTCGGCTTAAGGTGTATTGTGTTCATATACTCGTGCAATCATAAATTTTGATTAAACCTCCCAAAAATATTGTATTTTAGTGCTTCCTAAAGCTGCACTCGCCATTTATATATGTTACATTAAAAGGCAGATCACTCCACGCCACAAGACCGGTAGTAAAAAGCTTTATTAACCTTTTCACGGCGATGGCTCGAGTATATTTCGTGTGTCGCACAGGCGGCGGTGTTTTACCTCAATAAATTTATATTGTATCTACATAAAAATATGACTCACCATTATCCCGAATCTGATTACTGTGGAACTGTGCGCCGATGCATTTTTTAGCTGACACTATACACACGTAATATTATCCAAATCAAAGCTATAAATAAAGTGCGACAATATAAGAAGCAATAATCGAAAAAAACAATAATCCATAAACAATGAAAAAGGCAATTAATTCAATACGCAATACGCGTACTTACAAAAAAAATATCGACGCAAAATACGTCATATTGATCGGGAACGATCGTCATTAGAAACATGACCTTCAACACACCCGAACGTGTGGCGCTAATATTTAAAATGCTTTAAATTTCGACGGCCTCGAATCGGTCTGTTTAAATCCTTCTTATGGATCAAGTACTTGAAGTTTTGATGATTTTAAAAGAGATGTCACTAGAGGACACGTTTTGTCTTATATTCAGGTTAAAAATTTTAAAGAAGATTTAATTTTGACTGAGATATCGACACGCAAAGTTAGTGGCCACTTAAATGGCCGCTCGCCAGGACGGCACGTATTATGTATGGGCCAGTTAAGTGGTCCCCCGCCGTGAAAGAGTTAAATACTCCGGTCTATTGGATCGATTTACGACAGTTATTTTATTCGATCAAGACGAAATCGACCTCAAAGTTGTTCTACTTTCCAAAGGAACATATCTCAGACATGGGTTCGTAAAATACAATGCAGACACTTCATTAAGGGGCGTGCATATAAATGATCAAAGTGTGAAATCAATCCGTTCGCGATATTTGAGTTAGAGCAGATTTTTTAGAAGTGGACTATTATGACCATATTTATGACAACATATTATCAGTATATTTATGACAACATATTATCAGTATCGAATGTAAATCCAAATAAAAAAATTCTGTTAGAAAAAGCATTAAAATGTTCAAGAATTAAAAAAAAAATCAGTAAAACTTTCAACTACAAAGTTAATAAATATCATAAAAAAATATCCATTATAATCGACACATGTGTCGAAAAATACATAAACGCGTTATAGCAAAATGTGAAAATGCGCGTCGTGCTTAATGTTATACAGGAGAGGAAATGTGAGCAGCTCTGAGTATAAAGTAAGACGGTGGTACGCTGCAAAGATAATGTGAGTCTAAAAAGGTGGTACTTGTCTTCACGAGGTGGTGAGATTTCCTCTCTACGGTTATGTGCGGGTGAAATGGTCGTAGGAACGGTGGCTGTCGCTTGTGAGGACGGAATATTTGCGACAATTTAGTGTGACAACATTTTTGCATAAAATATTTCATGCACGAAAACAATATTCAGGGATTGTGCTATTTTAAATTTAAATTAGAATCTAAACTGACACACTTCAGATTGCGATTTAATTTACGTTGAGTGACTAAATCGATAAATAAAAATAAGCCTGGTTCTTCATACTGTGTTGTTTTATCATATACGAGTATTATACTTACGTTGTAAATACTACAACTTGATGGGCTTATTAACATGTAGCAATATCTCCTCATCAACCAGAAAGACGTTTAAAAGTCTCAAATGAAAACAAGACAGGAATAATTCCTAAAAAAATCTGGGTTCTAAAGGGAATCAATTCCACAATCCCTGGGTTGGAATCCAGGCGTATTACCTACTAGGCCACGGAGAGTATTTTAATGAAAAGAAAGTTGTATATTTTGTAGCTACGAGTATATCCAGTTTGATTATAGGATACCTGAGTCTAATATAATCATCAACAAAAATTTAAGATTTATTAAATAATAATGACATACGTGAAATGTGATCAGAAACGAATATATTTTAAAGAAAAGTAAAGGTACGAAGTATACACATATGTCAAATTATCGTTAGTAAGTTATTCGTTATTTTAATCTCTTTCTCATAACATCATTTATGTTTTCTTTGTTGCAGTAGATTTCTGATCTGTTTTTTTCTCTCTATTATTCCTGGGGTATAAATAGTCAGTTATTCCTCCATTTTTTGAGAGACTAATTAGTGGTCAACTTTCTATGTGGTAAATATGAAAATCTAAAACAAGAATCAGTGTTTCATGTAGGTTTGAAACGTGACTTCACAAATATCTGCTTTGCCTTACCCATCTTACAATTTCTTCAGTTTGGTACATTCTTCTTACTTCTGTATTTCTTATTTTTCATCACTAATACGACGTATGAAATTGATTCACTAAAAAAACCAACACTATCTTCGAGTTATCACCGTGTTTGGATGATTTGTAAAAAAAAATAAAACTTAAAAAGCGTTCTACCATCTATCTTCTAGAGATATCAAAATTCTTGAAAAATCTCAAAATTGAAATTTTTCTCTTGGCCGAACCATCCCAATGGTCCTTTTTTTTTTATTGAAAGCACTACGTATGCATTCAATAAGCATTATTTCTTAATGCTCTTATCCCGTATTCTGTTATGTATTGTACTATTTTTCGTACATTTTACGTAAGATCTCATTTCTGCCGCATTTATCTTACTGTTATAACTTTTTATCACATTCAAGATATGCTTGTCTACCTAAATGTAGTCACCAAAATTTCATTATAAGCAGTCAGACTTGCTTTTCTTGAAATGCTCCGGTCAGTAAAAAATTGTATAAGAAAGTTTTCCCTCCATTGCTTGCTACTACCCATTTTTTAATATCGCACTTCGCGAGTCATTCTATGTGAACATGCTTCCAAAATAAAACAATCCATAACTTGCTCAAGGACTATAAATATACAATGGAACATAGATTAGAGATAGAACCTAGATTTTGGCATCGTATGAAAGGAAGGTAATTCCCATATATCTAGAGGCACATACTCGACAGGGCACAGATACATCAAGGGACCGGGGCGCGGGGTCCAGAGTGAGGAAGATATGGAAATTTGATGAAATGTGAAGTAATGCCGGGAAGAAGTTGCTGAATAAACAGACACGTGATTGTTGAATATTTTTGAATGTATTAACATTTACCTGAAATATATTTATCGAATCCCTGAAAGTGGAGGATTATTTTGTGTTTTTTTTAGAAATCTTTAAATTTAGAAATAGAAATTTAGAAATCTTCACGCTATGGAATAGTTATGGTAAGGACAGTTTGCTTTAAAAACATACTTAGCTATCAACATTTTATGATAATAACTTTTTCGTCGAGATAAATATCAAATCTAGGTACGTGATGAAACAGTAATAGATAGTTGTTGGTACTGTTACAGTCTCCTGAGGTAATCGAGTCAAAATAGTTTTTCAGACTGTTAAATTGTCTTGTAATATTTGATTTTTTTTCTTCCCTTTTATTAAACGTTTCTTCACTGTATTTTAACAATTACATATTTTTTAAATATCTTGATATACACATATTATTCGCCGAAAATTTAAATACATAGCCTTCTGAAAACTAGAAATAAATTTATATTAATTTTACTATTACGAAAGAGACTATTGATGACAGTATCCTGGGACGCCAAATCCACTGTCCTCAGAATCACAGGACGCGTCAGATGAATAAATCTGCCCTGTTTGGAGTAGACTTAGTCTCGCTGATCAAGTGGATGTGGTCCTGAATGAGACGTGTCGTCTGATCACAGGTTGTCCAAACCAGTCTCACTACATAAGGTACACACCCTCATCGGGATCGCTCTTTTAAAAATCAGGAGAGGCATTATGAGCAGAACTGAGAGATCCAACCAATTAAATTTCCATAGATATCCTTTGCACAAATATCAGCGCCTAGCTTCTAGGTTGAAATCTAGGCACATTTTCATTAGGACTACTAAGTCTATGGAACATCCAACTATTAGGATAAGCGAGTGGAGAGGAATATTAGACCCCGGCAGGTGGATTTTTCTGTAGAAACAGTGCCACCTGAGTTTCAACTACCCTGGACAACTAGGAAATCTCTTAACATGCGCTGAACAAAAATTGGAAGAGCCAAAAACAACTTGTTGAAAAGGAGAGTGCTACGTAATGGATTTCTTCTCTGTATCTGCGGTGAGAAGCAGTCCACACAACACTTGCTGCATTGCTCGAGAAGTCCGGTGTCTTCCATCGAAGAGGGCTTGATTCATGAAACGTCCAGTGCTTTCCAGCAGGCACGAAAATAATAAGATATACACTATTTTATTTCATTTGCTTACAATGCACTGTCAATTTCGACCATTAAGATATAATAAAATTGTATTGTGTTGTTGACTAATATAGTTGAATTCTTACATTGTTGTGTATATATTCTTTTTAATTGTCTCTTTTTAATGTATGAAGAATTCTCTACTGTACATAAATATATAAACTATCATCATTTTGCAAATGAAAAAAGCAGTATGAGAATGATAACACAAATATTATGCAGAACTACACTGACACATTATACACGGAACATTATGTACAATACTAGTCGGTTCCAGATTATTAGAAAATAATGACTAAGAAATAAAAAATTACCATAAATATTTATTAATTTAAAATCATTAATTAATGAAAGCCTTTATTTCTAATTCAGTCCATATGTGACTTTTCAATGAATGCCAGAACTTTCATATTTAAATTAAGGGTTAGAAACACAGTAAAGTTAGCATTGTGTTATAGTTTGATAAATTATTTTCTTTAAAAACACCTGTTAAAATACCAAAACAATAGAGAAAAGAATTTCTAATTTAAATCAAGACGAAATTATGTAAAACATGTAAAGATTATTTCCCACCACATCCCTTAATTGCATATATGATATGAAATGCACGAGGGGTATGATGCACACGATGATCTCGCGAGATGCAATCATCGCCCGTGCACCTCGCATCGCATTACCAGACCATCTCTTATTAGCATTCACACGTCTTGGTGTTCTGCTTCCTCTCCTGCCCGTCATAACATGAGGGTGTACCCATACTACGTTGATGGAGAATTGTCTGCCACCTTCAATTTAATATATTCAGAGTTTAAAATATTGTTGGATAAACTTTTAGTAAGTGAATAAAAAGTACTTGTTGACTAGTGGAATCAAGTAGTTTAACTATACGTTTTATAAATATTTTCTATAACAAGTCCGCAGTTTCTATGAAGAACTGTCCAAAATGATCATAATCAAAGATGTACCGGAGTGCCATCACCCTCGCCATATCGATACATTCTTGTTCGAGTAGGTAGAAAGAAGAGGTCACGGTTTCACCTTAAACTGTCATATACTGAAATGCGTAGAAAAATTCAACATAAGAGGTCTAACATATTTTGAATGTCATTGGTGGTTTGACTATCAGATTTTTGGAATCCCTTATAACTCAAATAGTAATTCAAGTCATTAGAGAAGGAATCCTATTAAAGGAATTTACAAAGAATCAAGAAATTGGATATTAAGGATGTCTGTACTCAGACGAGCCCAAATTCGCCAAGTTAAGTCTCTAGTATTTTCCATAACACTGTATAGAGTGGAAACATGGACGATGAGATGGAAGAAAAGAAATATAATAGATACCTTCGAAATGTGGTGCTGGAGGCAGATGTTTCGTATCCCATGGATCACATGGTACACCAAGGTCTTTATCATTAAAAAATTGGGGATAACCGAAAGATTTAAACACGCAGAACCATAATAATGTATTATACTTCAGACACGTTGCTAGAAAGAATTCTGAAAGTTTGGAGAAGCTGGTGATCATGAGGAGAAGGTGATCACAGCTCAAATGAAGGCAAGAAGAAGGTGTCCTATGAAATGGACAAATAATATAAAGGTTACAGCATCTTCTTTGAGCGCTGAATTCAACATAGACCAAGCCTGTGAGGGATGTAAATAGGTGATACGCCAAGTTTGAGACCTAGCAGAGGACTAAGACACTAGGCATTGATCACGCGATGAAGACGAAGAAGAATAAGAATGGGCGTAATAAGACTGATTTATTCTATTTTCTTACCTAATCGTTGATTTTTTTTGGTTGAATCGTTCTAAAATTGCATGTAAAATGCGGTAACTAAATATTGTTTTGATTAATTTTTAAGTAAGTTTTGTATTCCAAACGGTTTCGAGATAACTCTGATAGTCAGCATACTTGTGCCATCATCTTCACCTTATACGTTATATAGCCTCCATGTAATTCGGTCCATACCCAACCTGTCAAATAATCCCATGTTAGGCCAATACTGCCAATGTATCGTAATTCTTGTTGAAAGCTGAATAATCATAGTAAAATAAAAAATATCCTTAGTAAAGAGTTATTTTGAAACCTCTCAAAAAACCAAATTAACTTTAAAAAAAAAAGTGTTTGTTTTATGACCATTTGAATATGGGATGAGGTTGAATTATTCGAGTGTTGAAGCGATAAGTGATAATTTTCAAAGCTACGAAAGTGCAATATTCAGAACCCTACCAAAAATATGAATGTATCAGATATAGAAATCTCTTGAACACGAGTTCATTAAGTTGATTCTAGATTCGAGATGAGTCGAGCATAGCCGTGCGACGTTGCACCGAATCCTACTCGTAGATAAGCGCCGCGCCGTTTAGCGACACGATTGCATGCACTCCGGTTTTATCGCCGGCGTACATTTGTTAATAGGCGAGTGTTTATATCAAACAAGTGGCGCAACTACTTGGTAAATAGTCCCCGTCTTGGGGATGAAGGTGGAGGGGCAGGGATATTCAATGTCGGGATTTGAGGTATCCAGAATCGAGATTCGATCTATACAGAATTGGAATTCAGTTAAAGCAGAATGTGATTTAAAAATATATATAATATAAAGGAAATATTTTTTTTATTCAATTAAAATTATATATCGCATAGAAACTATTATGTAAATAAAACTTATTTATGAATTCAAATAAACTGGAATCATATCTTAAAAATTACGTTTCAAACGTGAATCTAAAAAAAAGTTTAA
This sequence comes from Odontocerum albicorne, assembly GCA_949825065.1. Lineage (NCBI taxonomy): Eukaryota > Metazoa > Arthropoda > Insecta > Trichoptera > Odontoceridae > Odontocerum > Odontocerum albicorne. Next base: position 41,975,293 of record OX463840.1, read on the forward strand.
AAGCTAACGAACTTAAAGTGGTATTAATTTTCTATTGATGTAACAATTAAATTCTCAGGATTCGTCTCATATCGTATCATCAATACGTTAAAAAGCGCCGGAAAACTATTATATATTGAGAAACAATATCATCTTTGGTCCAATTAATCGAGATTTTAGATTTAAAACCTCCGTGTTGGCAATGATACCGCGTATGAAGAGGTTGTATATAGTTCATAACCAAACCTTATTTTTAATAACGATGAATAAAGAAAACTATTTTCGAAAATACTAAGCAAAATTTAAAAAAAAATCTTGAAGGATAAATATTTATTTATTTGTGGAAAAGATAAACGTCACTTAAGCCTCCTTTTCAAACTATAGAAACATTAACTAAACAAAATATAAAATATCCACATATTTACAAAATCAACAAATACGGTGTATAAAATCCCCAATGTATTGTACAACACTAAAATCTAAAAAAATACTTAAATATATTCTAAGAAAATGTAAATGAATTATATGACGAAAATTAAAATAATTTAAACAAAATAACAATGGAATAATAAGTCTTCCAGTCAACACGTGAGATTGAGGAAATGCTAGAGAAGGAAAATAATTATGGAATAACAAGTCTTCCAGTCAACACGTGAGATTGAGGAAATGCTGGAGAAGGAAAATAACAATGGAATAATAAGTCTTCCAGTCAACACGTGAGATTGAGGAAATGCTGGAGAAGGAAAATAACAATGGAATAATAAGTCTTCCAGTCAACACGTGAGATTGAGGAAATGCTGGAGAAGAAAAATAACAATGGAATAATAAGTCTTCCAGTCAACACGTGAGATTGAGGAAATGCTGGAGAAGGAAAATAACAATGGAATAATAAGTCTTCCAGTCAACACGTGAGATTGAGGAAATGCTGGAGAAGGAAAATAACAATGGAATAATAAGTCTTCCAGTCAACACGTGAGATTGAGAAAATGCTGGAGAAGGAAAACCCTCCTGTTGATATTAAAAATAACAACTAAACCAGGCATGGAGCTACGCAGTTGTTGTATAATCACTAATGAGGAATTACAACGATCAACTGCCATGAGCCAATTGCTATTGACACATTTGAATTGTAAAATATTTCGCATTTTCTAGCAGAAGTATAGAAACCAATTTGATTCAATATATTAAGTCTATCAACGATATTGTGAATGATCTTAAAAAGGAATATCAAATCGAAACAAATATCGATAAAACCTAAAATCGAGATTTACAGAAATGTCGAGATTGGCTGCAGCCCTTGCAGAAAAGAAGAGGAAGAGGGTAGACTGTTTGTACCCGGGGCGTAATGCAAGATGAGACCGCGGTAGATTATACATGAATTATGGCTGAGAGATATCTAATTGTGGGGCGGGTGGGAGTGGGGTGGTTATCCTACTAAGGGTTGGGAGGGTGGGGGAGGAGATGCATCGTATATTGAACTACAGAACCTACGAAAATATCGAGAAATGTACTATAAACCAGTATCTTTACTAAAAACAAGTCTAAATTTTTTTTTAATGAAATCTAGATATTTAATGTATTGATAATGAAATCAAGATATAAAATGTATGAGCTCTTGAGTGTGGTGTTTTTTGTTGTTTTATATTTATATTCTTATATGTTTTTGTTTTTATTTTTATGATAATGTGCGGTATATTGTGGGATGAATGTTTTTGGTCTGTCTGGAGTGATGAAGTGTGAGGAGTTTGATTTCGCGTGATGTATACACATGTAATTGAGTGTCACTGTTTGTCATGTTGATGAGAATGTGCAACGGGGTTTTATGTAATCAAAAATCTGAAAGAAGTATCGATTTATTTTTTCTTGCTATATGTCCTCTGTGAGATACAGACAAAAGTCTTGTTTTCTGCGGACACGACAAATGAAAGGCAACTAACCCAGATACATTAAAATTGTGTGTCCAAATTAAATAACCTGTTGTTTTTTCGCAAATTATGCATATTTCTTGTCATGTGTAAAATAAAAAAATAATAATAATATTCTTCTTTGATAAACGTGATATTATTTCAAATTTTATATTTGAAATAACAATTTATATAGCGCAGCTTAGAGAGTAGATACCCCCTTAAGGGCGTAACTCTGTATTGGGATTCATAATTATTGATATATTAACAAAATTACAAAATAAAGTATACATAATTTGAGTGTAAGGATAGAAAAGTGATGGCTGCGGCCATTGGATTGAGTATTTCCCAACATCTACATATCTTGTTTTTTTATTTATTTTTAAAACTAATAAATTTTTTATTGATTAATGATCCATGATGTAAATATAATACCTACTCATATAAATAGTTTTTCTCATCTTTCAATGTTGAGCATGGAACACAGTTAATATTACTAAAAATGATTTTCCAAAAAGTTGACGTATTCAAACATGTACATATCGCTTAATATAACACCATATAGTATTAAGTCACTTGCTATAAAGTGTTTTATTAGGTAGACCACATCTTGGGAATATGAGGAATTATTATTATCATCCCCTCACCCCTCGGCCGGTAAAGACGTGCCTGGCCAACCTTTGTTTGGTGTCACCTTCAATTTGCAGCGAAGTAAATACCGCAGCTAGAAAGCGGACGTTTTCGTGGGAGGAAACCCAAGTGTTGCGGCCATTGCAAGGAGTTTGTATCAGCGCTGAAGAATATTTGTTGGTGTATCGTGCAGGTACTAGGGATTCCGAGTTTGGATTGTGTATCCATTGAAAGTATAGATATTGAGCATTTAATCAATGAAAATTGAAACGTTGTGTGTAAACACACCTTTTATTATTATAGTTATCTTTGAGAATTTTATATTTTTTTACTTTATTAGATATTTTGCAATAGCTATCGCCCCAACGATTTTACGATTCTACTACCCTGTGCACACCGATGACTTCACCCTCGAGAAATTTAAAATCAGGCTCTCATCAGTATGTCTTAGATGCATCGTGCAGCAATGCTTTGGGTACAATACCCACATAGAGAATGATTACTTGGATAGTTTGATGAGGACGGGAAACATGAAAAAGCTGAGAGAAAAATACTAAACAGCTGAAAGATAAGAATACAGAATCTTATAAAGAAGGATTGTCAGACATTTCTATTCCAGCAAACTGCACGGAAGATCCTTTTCACGATTCTCAATCATGAAAGGGTGGAGGGTAGAATAAGAACAGATACAACTTATAAATCGATCAAGTTTCAGAACAAAGATCCTTTGATTGAGTTTTATCGCAATCCAATGTCCATCGGTGCCAAATATCATGCTTAATTTTATTCAAAAGATCAGTTACTGGCAGTGAAAAATCAGATAGGGGACAGCCGGTAGAACGTGCTTCCTTTGCCAAGGAATCTAAAAATTCATTACCAGTGATACCAATATATGAAAAAATCCAAGATAGAGAAATATCTATGGTATATTTTTTGACATCAACTAAAAATGGAAAGTCTTTATAATATATAAATATGCATGACGCGGTCTATAAACGTAGCAAAAGCGAATTATGTGTGCCAGGATATAATAAAGTGGAGATCTATGCTTTCTTTCTTCCTTAATAGGATCAGAGCGTAGTGATGATTATGATTTTAATAACGGCTACTAGACCCATAGGCATTCTCATATTTTTAAATAAAAACATCGATTAGAAATAGTTTGTTGTATGCAAAGATATGTGCTAAAAGAACATTAGCCATAACAAGAATCAAAAGGAGGATTAAAATAATTTCGGATCAACAAATTTAGTTTGTAAATACACATTAAAACAGAGATTTTTCAAAGTGTGTGCCTCGGCATCCTAAGGTGCCGCATGATATTTAAATAAATCGTGGAAAAGTGACGAAGAAAAGTAAAAACGATATATGGATAAGTAATCAAAGATAACAGCAACTTAAAGAATTTTTGCTATTTTGGAAGTTTTTGAGATGATGGAAGAGTCACGGTGGATATCAAACGGCGTAAAATGATAGAAAAAAAGTCAATGGGGCACTAAAACATATATTATCAAACCGGACCATATCAAAATCGGCTAAGATGATAGTCCACAACAGTATTAAAGTACCAACTTTAATGTACAGGAGTGAAACGTGTAAGAGATAAAACACTGAAAAGAACCACATAAATGCTGTAGAAAAGCGTGCATTAACAAGTATACATGGTATGTCAGAATATGGAATTAAATTATTACAGATGAACGTGAAGTTAAGGCTGATGTGTTGAGTAAGATGAAGATTGCATTGTTAGGTGGTTTGGGTATATGAAATGAATTAATTAAGAAATACTAACGAAACAAATATACAGTGCAAATGTAAGTATAAGGCGTGGTAGAAGAATGCCAAGGAAAGTATGATTGAAACAAGTGAATGAAATATTGAAAGAGGGAATTGTAATAAGAAAGAGAAATCGTAGGAGCTGTATGAGAAAGTTTATGGATGAAGAAGAGTGTGGCAGTTGTGTGTCGAGGTTGGAAAGTCAAGCGCTCTGTTCTTTTTGCCTACCCCTGCAAAGAAACAGCGTGATGGTATGTATGTGTAATATAATAATTTCAGGCAATCTTAGTACGAAATTTTTCTTTATAAACTGGATGAGTTTTGGATATCCGTAAAGGGTGAACATCCCTTGCTAAGTACTGAAATTCAGCGAATCATGACTTCGTTTGCAACGACTTATCTCTGCAAAGTTGGGGTTTCGTTGTTAGTTGTATTTACCAAATACCACTCAGAGTTCAACATGGAGCAGGGAATGAGTTTAGCTCTGTCTTGGTTGATTAAAAAGCTGTGTTGTGAACAACCAGTCCACCCTTCCGATTAATTGGTTAGTGTTTTTAGAGCACCGTGCAATGAAAAAGTTTGAAATCCACTGTATTAAAGTTAAGAATTGCGTGTGCAAGAGTAAGGGTACAATAGTTGGTTTCCAATATATCCCAGCGAGATCGAGTGGAGTGGAAACCATCGTAGTGTGCAATGTTCGGAAGATGGAGATGTGAGAGGTTTCTTCCACGCCATTTAGCGAAGTATGGAAAAGGAACTGAGCCCTCGCGGCTCCCAAATCTGGCCTTAATCAGTTTTTCAATTCGAATTTAAGATTTTATATAAAAAGCTGTTTGGAAATTAATCAAAAATAGAATTATGGTTTTGTAGGAACATATTAATCCTAGGGGACTTAAATGTAAAATACTAAAATAAGATCACTGATTAACATTAAAACCTATTTTGGACTTCTTAGCCGGTTTGTATAGTTTAATAATGCCTCGAAGCTTTCATAACCAGCTGCAAAGGATATTTTGTCTTTCATTATTATTTAATTATAATAATATGCTCTCCCTCTAAAACGATATACTCGTAGATTTGAGTTTGTGGTCTTTCATTTGTCATGACTCGATCTTATTGTTGTCACATGAAGATGACCAATATGTGGATACTTTTACCGATTGTTGATAAATATATTTAATTCCTTCGTCGAAATTCTTAATAATTTGAGAGTTATTATGCATTTAAAGTTTTCTCAGGGAGCATTTTTGTTAATTTGAACCACAAATCCGACGCAATGGCTTGGAGAAATACAAGCGTCCTTAGAGAAATAAAAACCAATGATTCCCAAAACTGACATGCCTACTGTTACTGCTCCAACTGTAAGTCGTGCACATTGGAGTGGCCTCTGGTGTTTTAGTTAATGCTTCAATAATTCATTTGGTAATGCGATTCATCTGAAAATAGTGTGTTCTTAAACCTAGAGAACTATTTAATCGTTTACGTCGAAAATTCAACCATGTAACAACATTTAAATTCTGAACAAGTTGAATTTTATACGAATGGAGTTTAAGTCAAGCAATAAAATTCGCTAGATGCTGACGAATGCTTGCTTGTTAGATCGGTTCGCACATACTAATAGACATGCTCTATATTTTGTTCCGTTCGAGAATACTGTGGGCCACCTTGGGGTTGAGATTTTAGCGTGAAATCAGTCTTATCAAATATTTTAACGCACTGCTTAATAAAGTTGATGCTCGTACACTGTCTGCTACTGTGTAATGGATACGCAAAACGCGCGTTATTACCCTGTAATGTGACTTAAATTATTATCTGAACCGATCGAGCAAATAACGCCTTTTGTGTTATTTCCCCTCCATGCGTTCTTCAGTAATAAAATAAACAAAACTGCACTTTATTCAAAGCCATCCTATACTTAATTTATTTCCTTCACAATAATTCATATTTTCTTATGACGTTCTTACTATAGAAATGATATATATGATTATAAAGAATATTACTTGGACACTTTGAATTCGAATATGACTAAATTTAAATCAACAGAATTTATGTATGTAGGTCGATAAAATAATTTAAATTTCAATTGATAATCTGGTTTGTTCTCGTGGCGTGGTACACATCTTTCCTGTTTTACGAGGGAACGTTACTCTGAGATCGCGCCCAAAGCTGGAAGAGAGTGCTGCGTAGGAACTACATAGGTACTGCCTACTGTCCTGTTAGAGTGCGCAGCTAAACGGATAATTAATGTCGCCATTACAATGTCGGAATCAGCGTAACCCGTTTGTTTATTAGTTATTTGCATCCATAGCGGAAGGCGCAATGGTTTGTGAGCTATTAACTGCCACCCAGGCTGTACCATAGTTATTTTGATATTAATTATCACTCACCCTGCTGAGGTGATAGCGAGGAAAGGGTTGTTTGTGTAATAACTATAGAAATATTTTAAAAAATCTAGTTAAGAAAATCTTATGATTTCAAGACAAAAAATGCTAGCCCTGAGCCGTGGAATGGTCTGCCTCCACCCGTCAGGACCAGCAAGTGTTAAATATATGGGTCGCATTTAGAACTGAGGAACCACTAGAAGACAACCTTTTTTGGAAGGTCTTATTAAAATTTATGATTATATATGAACAGTTTACATATACACTACATCTAAAGCCGAATGTGTTACCATCACATATCGGAAGATCTACAAAAGTTTCTTTGTAGTTCTCTTCCCTTGGTAAGTTTTCTGTGATTTTCTTACCAAATATGTTTTTCAAAACATTCACATATGCAGATGCGAGGAAGTTCCTAAATTAATAGCCGCAGCTAGTACCTTCTTATCGTAACACTTAACTTATTTATTTAACACTCCATTGTAAAACAATCTGGCGGGCTTACTGTTAGGTGACAATATCTTCCAACTAACCAGACAAAAGAAAATAAAAGAAGTTACATGATGGCAAAAAATAATCAACTAATTATTTACCTTTACTAAATGTATGAACAATGTACATAGTAAAAGTGAGGTATCATCAATTAAAAGGAAAGGAAGGCAACTAATATTTTTTTGTAGTATTTTTTATATATCAATAATAGGGTTTGAATGTCGAGTAAAAGCGCCCTTGAGGAGAGACTGCACTCTAAACAGCGCTGAATAAATTGTGCTTTTATTAATATTATTACAAAATAGTTGGTTTTCTCTATAGTACTCTATAGAGAGGAAGCATGAACGCTGAGAAAAAACTTTTGGAGGATGATGTGTTTTAATTAGGGGGTGCAAACACGTGTCAAATGAGATAGTTCATCTACGTTGCCTTCATAACAACCATATTTAAGGGTGAGGTACTGTAGAGGGTTGGGTCACATATTAAGGATGCCGCCTGGTAGCTGGTCAAGAATTACGCTGTTTTATTGTCCGCAAGGTCAACCTCGGCCCGCGGGTCAGATATTGCCCACAAGGATCATTTTTGTAGCACTCGTAAGCGATTGAAAAATATATACAATTTTCATAAAATACTAAATACTCGTACAAAAATACACATATAATATATTGATTTTAAATAATTAGCTATGAAAATGTTTAAGATATTTGACTCAACGTATATACTATATATATACGACCAAACTTTTTCAATAATGAATTCTCTCTCTCTCTCAATAATGAATATCCATAAAAACCCAACTAGATCAATATTATCTCATACCCATTTGGAAGCAATATTAATGATGTCAACAACAGGCATTCAAACTCGCACGGAAAAATGTATGGATGATATCTTAATTTTTTTCACTAATTATTTTTTAAACAAATGTATGTTAATTGATTTTTATAAAAACAATTGGAAGTGTAACTATTGATTTATATTAAATATATATCAATCGTTTCATTAAATTGTTGCATTTAATTTTTTTTGTTCTCTGGCTTGCAACGGCTTTTGTCTGATAGAATGTCACCTGCCGAGGTAAAAGTTTTACTATGCCTGGTCTAGATGAATCGATTAATTTTCAGCCCCATTTATTGAACCGTCGGGCTTAAGAACTACTGGACTAAGTACGGAACTTTCGATTCATCGCACGTGTTAGCAAAACTATCACAAGTGAAGATGCAACAACACTCACACACGTCTAGCTCAGTCTAGTATTGTTACCAGACGAACCATTTTACTAGATTGGGACACTTTTGGATACCATAGGGAATTGAACCCGAAAACCCCGAGTGGAAGTCAAACATCTTATTAATTAGGCCACGTAGGTTGAAGAGAATAGATGTTTGTCTATTAAGGCTGTCCATTTTTTCCAATGATACAATGATTTAAAAAAAAACCATAACATGATTGCATACAACGATTTTTATATCGCTATTATTTTATACGTGCTACACCAAGAATTTTACTGTTTGACAGACCAAAAATCGGCAGACCAGACAGGTATTTATTAAATTTATTTTCGTTTACTATCGGGAATCGAACTTGGAACCTCAGAGTGGAAGTCCAGTGAATATAACTATGACCTAAAACAAATACATAAAAATTAACCATTTAAAATTAGGCAACCGTAGAAAACCGGGTTGCCTCATTTCATGTGAACTAAAACGTGCGGAAAACTATTTAGAAAATTTCCCAAAATACACGATTTTACAAGAAGAGGGAGGGAAAAATATAATAATAAAAGTCAAAGAGATAATATTAGCTTTGAGATATGCCCATCCGTGTATGGTGGAACACGGTGGGTGTGGGGTGGGTCCTGGGTACAATCAGACCGCGCTAACCGCAAGTCCCGCGCGGGTACCGTAGCCGCACCTCCGTAATATTGCCGCTATCTCGCTGCCGGTTATTAACGTAATAACGCGACGGAGAATATTACTAGACACACACTCAGACGGATAATTAAGAAATATTCCTGGGTACACTTGTTCCTTGTATTTGCGTCTTTTCTTTGGACCCTTATGAACTCACTGACAACAGAAAAAAAAATGATGTATAAATACATCGAATATTTTTACGTCATCACATATAACGTATACTCGTACATACATACCATCATGAAGTTTCACTGCCAGGGTAGACAGAGATATAGAGCGACATACTTTTCTATCGCGATACACATCTATCCCCTCTTTTACATTCATACAACTTTTACGATTTCTAAGATTTTTTATATTTCCTTTTTTCAAAATATCGTTCAATTAATACAATCATACTTTCTTTGGTTTTCCTCTACCACACCCCACCTTCCACTCATATTTACACTGTGTATATTTTTTAATTAAGACAATTTATAAAACGCCGTTTACAGAGCTGACTCCCCTCAAGGAAGCTCTAAATGTGGACTCACAATTAACGACAGATTAAAAATACTACGAAAAAAATTGAGCGTCAGGATAGGAAGGCGATGGTTTTGAAGTCTTTGTAGATCTTCCGGTTTGTAATAGTAACACATTCAGCTGGTGTTGTGAAGTGCATGTGTATTAGTTGGTGTATGTGTATCTACTGAAAGTGTAGTGTATCATATACTATCACACAATTTGATAAGATCTCCTAAAAAAGGTTGCCTTCAAGTATTTCCTAAAGCTGCACACGCACACGCCAACTATATATTTAACACTTTGATGCAGACAAAGAAATATCCAATTGAAATAATACTCGAGTAATCGAACGTTTACCAAAAATAAATATACTTAATTGATCAAATATTTTACAATAATAATATGCTGTTGCAATACCAAAATAAAAAAGTTAAAAGTATGATAAATACACTGTTATCGACTAAAATCAATAAAAAAGGAGGCTATAAATATAATGAAGTATTGTGCACAGTTTTAGACAAGTAGCCAAAAATCTAATAAATCACAATTTACTTTAAAAAAATCAAACAGAGAACAAATCTTTTCTGGCAGCAACAGTAGAGCTCGAGCGTATTTGCCTTTTTTCATTCATTGGTTCTACATGTCCAAACCATCGCAAATTAAATTATTTTTTTGTCATCCTTAATCCATTATCATTGATAAGTATACAAGTATTCATTTTCAACTATACATTTCTTAAATGGTGCCTTTATTCGTGTTAATCTATGGAAGAAAATGAAAGACAACTTATTTTTATACCTATGGATCATCAACGCGTGTCATAAAAAACGCATGATAAATGATCCAAATATCTATGATATTCGAAAAAATCTTCAACATCTGCAATATTCGATAAATTTAATTCGAAAAGAGGTGTTTTTATTTAATTATTATTTTTGTATAACACTTTTGTTGTGTAAAGTTCAATCTGATGGGTTCATTGGTATATACAAATTTCTTCCAATCAACCAGAAAGATATTGAAGAGGCTTTAAGTGAAAGCAAGACTAAACCCTCTTTACGAAAATTGGATTTCAACGGTAATCAAACCCGCAACCCCCGGGTTAGAAGACAGGCGTTTCTACTAACAATGCCACGAAAGTTTGTCTATAATATTTATTGCAGTAGTCAGAAGTGGATCGTGTTTTTTTTAATTGATTGACTGTCAAGACTTGCAAAACATCATATTAAAATATTTGTAATCTAATTCATAATTTACTTAAAATATTGTTCTCTTTTCGATAAACAAGGTAGCCCTTCTGAAGGATCGTAAAAGGCAAGAAGAGGCATCTCATGTGTTGGCGGTCGGGCGCTGTTTACAGAGGGTCGTAAAGGAGCAACACGTACTCTTCTTGATTGCCGGGATTACAGGACCAACGCAATGGTGGAAGGATACGGCATGCTTCTGTTACAAATGCGAGAAAGAGTGCGACAAGACGTGTTGGCCGATATAACTATCCTGTACAAGACTAGTCCTTGCAAACATTTCTATTTCATTACGCTAAAAAGCTGAAAGGGAAATGCTGAACAAATTATTTGCGTATGACAGAAATGTTTGCACAAGAGCCTATCCAGAGAGGATTAATGTGATGAAAGTAATTCTGTACCTATAAATAGTTCCCCAAAAATTCTACAAAAAAGAGTATTAATTTAGTATATGCATATATGAGGTGTTTTCCCTTGTTTTGTGAAAAACTTAATGACGGCGTGGTACTAAATTTTTCCATACTTGTGATGTTATCAACGTTTGACACACTCTCCCGACGATACACACACTATTACGTGAATTCCCTGTTGGGGTAGGCAGAGAGAATATAGCGTCAGACTTTCCTATATCAACACACGTCCTTAGTAGCATCTTCTACAACTCCTACGATTTCTCTAAGTTTCTACATTTATTTTTTTCAAAAGATAATTCACCTGATCTAACCATACTTCCCATGTTTTCCTCTACTACGCCCGCCACTCACTTCACTATTATACATTTTTTCTTTTTTTATTCATTCGTTCTACACGCCTCAACCATATCAGAATATTACATAACTACTTACATACAATCACTTTAATTCCCTGTCGGGGCAGGCAGAGAGGATATAGCGCTACACTTTCCTATCTCAACACACGTCCTTAGCATATTCTATATCCATACGGCTTCTCATACAATTTCTACCAATTCTCTGACTTTCTATGTTTCCTTTCAGAAAAGATCCAACCACTTGATCCAACCATACTTTCATTGGTCTTTCTCTCACACGCCTACCACTTACATTTGTACTATACATCTGTTTTGTTAGTGTTTCTTCATTCATTTGTTCCACATGCACAAACCATCTCAGCGTGCTATTCTTTATATTACTTAACACAAAACCTTCTGTTTAATATTATTTAAAAATTATTTATTAATTGAACTTATTGCTATTATAAATCATGTGTCGCGTTTTGATTAACCAAATTTTTTAAAACCATTATTAGTGTGACGTTATTAGAGATGTGAGTAAATAAATAATAATAAATAAATAAAGGTTTATTGATAGCAACATAGTATGCACATAATATAATATTTAAATATACTAAAAACACAAATGGCAGAAAATTCATTTAAGACAGAAGCTATCAAAAGGTCTGGGCTCATTTCATAACATCCCCCCGGCCAAGATACGCCCCACCAATATAGGGCGAGTCCAGCCGCGAGGACACTAGGTGTTTTTTAGCCCACACCCTTGCACATGAAAAATAAGAAAAAAAACAGAAAATAAATAGATGGCTGAAAAAAAGTAAATTCACAAATACCACCTCAGATTAACTCAAACAAATAAATATACTATAGATTCCTTGACAGCAACATAATGTGTACATATATGGTATACATTTATTTCGAAATCACACATATGTCTCAAAATAAATTGCAGAAAATATGTTGTTTATAGTTAAGGCATTAACGTTGTGGAGGTTTAAAGACATTGTAATTTATTTTTATCAAACACTGTTTATTCCACTTTGTTGTGACGGTATAACCCTACCGGTTTCAAGGCTTTCACCTCATCTTCAGGGGAGCGCAAACAAGACTAAATGCTGTTCGAACTGGTACCGATATACACGCTTCAACGGTTGGAGGCTGAGGGCTGAGGGAGGCACGGGAAAATTTTGGCCAAGAGCGGAGAAATTTTTGGGAAATAACTGTTCAACAGATGTTCGGATCGGTGTACTGACTTAGAAATTTCTAGGGCCTCTAATCTGTCCAATTTATTTCCGTTACCACTGATATGCAAGAATTTGGCATCATCGATAGAAAAAGTATGATTCTTACGCTGACAAAAAAAAATATATCATAAATGACAATAGTAAGGACCTAGAACAAAATTATTTTAACTTCAACAATAAAATATATAAACAAACAAATTGTTTAGCTATTGGCTCACCGTTGTCTCCCCTCCTCAGTGAAATATTTATAAACTATTTTGATATACACTTTTCATGTAAATAAAACAACCTAGTGTAGTTGTTGCCGTGTAACAATTTCTTCCAGGCAACCAGAAAGACTTTGAGTAAAAACCATAATGAAACTTATATTTTTAAATTAGGTTTTTAAATTGGGTACCAATAGGAAACCAATAAACGTCTAATCGGAAGACAGGTGTCTTACCAACGAGGTCATCTTTGTATATTTGGTCGTCTAAGATAAAGTACTATTTTAAGTGTTTGGTTTTAAAAAATAAGCACCGAATATTAAACACCGAAATTCTTAGATAAACCAATGAATGAATCCAAAAACATCGTAAAATATCATGGTAAAGTGGTTAATTTTGTTTCAAGCAAGCTCATTGTAGTTGTGGAAATGGTAATATCTTCGTAGAAAATCCTCAAGAATGAGCTTGGAAAATATACATAGAGAAATTGCAAGCATATTGCAATCCTAATGCGGGATGTAGAATTACCCCCAAGGAGATCTGTGCACCAGACACGTAGAGGAGTCGAGATATGGAATGGAGAACTAAAATCGTGTCTTTATTCTTACTTCTAATGAGATACGATAAAGAACGATATTTACCCCACATGATAGCGCTTTTAAAATGCAGTTTAAATTTTAAAAAAATTAGCTTATTTTATCAATTGTTGAGACATAAAATTTATTCTTAGTGTTTCAATAATGAATACATAAAGAACTAACTTTACTAAAATGATATCGCTTTAAAACAAAATAAGCTTAATTGAATAATCTGAATATCTACACTTAATGAGATTACATTTTAAAATTCAGTATGCTTATTTAATTAATTAATTGTTATAGCAAAACAATGAAGTTTATGTCTCAAAATCAATTCAAACAAACTTGATGAGACACTATAAATTTACCCACATAAAATCGCTTTAAAAGTACAGTTTTTAAAAGAAAAAAAGGTTTAAGAATATTTTGTTTATTATTGAGGCGTTTATTCTGTAGTTAAAAAAAATGAAACTTCAAAATGATGTTTTAAAAATAACATTTTTCTGTAATATAATAAAAAAAGCATATAATAATATTAAACAAATACATCATTTTCGACAATTATATGCTACTTTATTCATATATGCTACTATATTCATATATGCTACTTTATTCATATATGCTATTATATTCACATACGCTACTATATTCATATACGCTACTATATTCATATATGCTAACATACTATAATATATTCATATAAATATTCGTTTTGGTAGTCATACTCGTATAATAGCCTTGTCAAAATGATTATTTGATAGTATGTATTGTATTCCGAAATAGTGTCACTAATCAAATAGAAAGAATATATAAGACTATTGCAGCATTTATCTTTGTTTATTTAAAAAAAAGATAAGAAAAAGGTAATCCATGAATTGAAAATCGGTAGCAATAAAAACCAGAAAGATGTTTAAAAAAGGCTTTGATGTGAAAAAATCCTAACTAGCTCGCTTTTAATTAAACCATTGAAAATTGAGCGTCATACTAGGATGAAAGACAATTGTTCCACAAATTTGAAGGGCATAGCAACGCTGGTGTCATTGTACTGAATCCCGAAAACATTCTTTTTTGAAGTTAAGTAACAAGCCCTTGACCTAGGAAAAATAATAACAAAATAAATGAAACATAAATATTTGGATTAATTAAAAATTATTCACGTGACTGCGAGACAATGTAATTTTTTTAATTCAATCTTTAGAATTTTTTTGATTATTTAATTTGGGTTGTGTAACGAAGTTGTAGCGAAGAAATTTCAACGGCTTCCTCAAACCCGAACCTGAATATTATGTTTTAATTAAACGAAACAAAACCAACTAAGAAAGTCTTCTTAATATTTTACCAAATCAACACCTTTAAAATATTGTTATTAATAAACCAAAAGCCAGAAAAATAAAAGTAACAAATTTTTAAAGTCGTATAATATTTTTTATGAAAACCTCAAAAGTTGCGTCATTAATGAAAATTTTTGGAACTCGAATAATTGATACGTTTTCTTCCTTCTTCATTGTCCATCGGGTCAGGTGTACTGAGATATGTCCTGCGATGAAGCCCGCGCTGTACTACTCCCCTCGAATGGCACAGGCATTTTTTTCCGCCTATTGTTCGGGGGTATAAGGATACCTATGAATTTGGTCATATATATTCTTTCAAAAAAAAAAAAAAAGGAAAAAAAAACATGCCGGTGTGCTCCGATCGTCTCACTTCGGGTGTGCCATCTGATCCAGTACAGCGGTGTGACCGGTAAGTTTGCTGGTGTGCAGCGGCTCAATAATTTAAAATAAGAAAGAAACTGAACTTCACAGCACAGTTTCGCTTTCCGCCTAAATTGACGTTGGAATTGTGACAGGATCCTCGACTACGAGGCCGACGACGACATAGATGTGGCTTAAATTCTATCTCCTGTTAGTACCAAGATCTTCTCCTACTGAGTGTCAAGTCGTATAACAAGCTCCTTTGTTTTGTCATTCAATCTCTTATTTTACCGTCCTCGAAGTGTAACTTAAGTAAATAATCTGTTGGCAGGTGTTTGTTAATATATTGAATTTTGAATTAAGCAGGTTAGAAAGAAAATTTAACAATAAGTTGGTCACATAAACCATAACGTATTTATTTACATAAAACTTATTGTATGGGGTAAAATATACTTTATTTTTAAGGGGTAATATTTTCCAACAAACCATACATTTATTTTACATTTTTTTAGTCAAAGGTGTGATTAAATGTGGAGAAAAAAAAAACATTTTTGATGTAGAGAAAAAAAACATGCAACTGCAAAATAGTACCGATAATATAAACAAAACAAGACACACACCAAAATAAACAAATAATAAAGGTTATTGCAAATTGAGCGGTTTTTTAATTCTATTTTTTTAATTTTTTGAATAAAACGCACAATTTGCTTTGATTTCAAAAAACTTCTTATTGGTCAATGATGTATAATGTATGACATTTAAACACAAAAAAAACAATATCCGCCAAATGTCTACCTCTTGCAGCTCCACAGATGTCCACTCTTTTGTCAAAAATTTCGATGACATTTTGGCATAATTGCTGTTCTAACATAACTCACCAATAACGCAAATAATTTCGTCCTTCAGTTTAGGAATAGATTGGGTGTCATTCTTATATACCTGGCTTTTCACGTAATTCCAGAGAAAATAGTCCAATGGTGTCAGATCACATGATCTTGGTGGCCAATTAACATTACCGTTTCCGGAGATTACAATACATAAAATAATTTAACAATTTGAACGCGTTGTTGTATTGTATACGACTCCATTTTTATAAATGTCATACATTACACTTCTCAAATTTCATAAGATTCAGGCAAGTTCACGACGCCATCTGTGTTTTATCCAAGAATTAAAAAAAAGCGCTCAATTTGAAAGACCCTTTATAAGGTCATCGATGTTTAGAAGGAGGAATTGGTAAACTAGGAAATGTGTGAGAAAACTATAAAAGCTTTACAAAAAGCTTAAATTCTTACACAGAAGGCAGTTAGTATTTTGATCATAAAAAAGACGGTTCTAGAGAAAAAAAATCAAGTATTTTTTTTTTAAATAGTTATTTTGGTAAGAAATATTTTGTATAGATCAAACATCTGATTTTCATGGATAGATTACGATACTTTTCGAAGTTTAATAATGATTTTGATGCTATCATGATTATATAAATCTAAAGCATTAATAATAAAACGGAAAGCATTGAAATCATTCGGTCACGACGAAAAAACGAACAATAAAAAAGCTACAAAATGAGAAATTTGAGAAGACCGAGAAAAATTTGACACGACCAAATTAATCAAATTACAAAAGAGGGATGAATGAAAAGGCTTTGGAATAGGATGCATGGCGAGATATATTATACAAATTGACGCAGCCGAAGCGAAATCTATATGCCAGGATATAATGAAGTGGAGATCTGGTCTTTCTGCATACCCCAATAGGGACATAGCGTGATGTTTTATTTAATTTTTGCAAATATTTTTTAAATTTATTCTTATACGTTTACGCCATGTACCAAAACAATAAACTAAGGAGGATTTAAATAAAATGAGATTAAAATATTGAGTCAGATTTGTTAAGATCTTTTGGCTTATGCGTTGCAGTGGGGATGTGCACCACACTCAAGGGTAATTGCACTAAGGTGTGAGGTGGTTTCGAAGAAGCTTTGGATGGGTGGAAAGGGAAGAAGACAGGATGCGGGGGTGCCTCTGTAGTGCCATTTGGGAAGCAAAAGCCGCGAGATGAGTGCAATCTCTAATCCACAGATGAGAATGGATGTACAAGCATAAGGATGCGCGAGAAAATTGGCAAAATGAATTTGGAGAATTCCAGAATGTTTCTGTAGCAAAGCATTTGTGACAAAATGTGTACTTGCAATGTATGACGCTTTCATTGTATTCAGTACATTTTTTTGGGTTTATTGACATGTAGCAATCCCTTTTAACCAACTAGCAAAAATATTTAAGAGATTTAAGTTTTTTTTACGAGAGGTCAACCGCGGATAAATAACAAACCCCCCGGATAGCGTGGAACTTGTGTATATAAAAACAAGTTCTGCAGTAAAATTAAATTTAAAGCCTTTTTTGTTAATATTTCAGTATCTAGCATGGCCAAAAAAATAGTAAGTGGTAAAGCACCTTCAAAGAGTAGTTTGAATGTTAACAAATATAAATAAAAGAACTGAGAACTCTAAACCCACCCTAAAGAGGGTATTCTCATTTCATGGGCCGAAAAATCGACGATTTTTAAGATTTTTTTATTCAGTGAACGAATTATTTTTTTAAATTGTTGTTTTTTAGACATATTAATTCATCTTTTAAAAACATTTTTATAAAATTTCATGATAAAAAAAATAATATATTTTTGTTGTTATTAAGTCGGAAGTAAGGCCACCCGTACATGGAGGGGGTCCATTATGGCTATAATTGTGGCTGTTGTACATGTCTGAAAATAAAAAAAAAATCTGTTTTACTCAGAAAGCATGTGGCTATAGCCGGTCTTAGGATAATTAAAAAATAATAATAAGAAAAAAATGGTGGCTTGTTGAAATTAAAAATATTTTTTTTTATCTTTAGAGCAGTGAAAAACATCGAAAAAATGAATCGATTGAAATAATTCTATTACAGGCTATAGAAAAAGGTATAATAAAGAGAATAAGTACTTATTCATTAAAATCAGTTAATTAATTTTGGAGTTATTATGGGTAATAATAAAAAAAAAGTGATTTTTCAGGAAACGCGTTTAAAGTTTCAAGTGCGATTTTTATACGAATTAAAGTAAATATTTTCAACTTACTGCTAATCAGCAATTTCAGGACCATATAAACTTGTTCAAAAATCCCGACATACTAAATATTAATTCATCATTCCATGAAATCCTATTGGATGAGAATTCTTGGATAATAAGGCTGCTACTATAACAATTGACGACCTGAAAGCTGCAAAGCCCAGATTATTTATCGACCAGCGCGCTTGACTATAAACCCTCATAATTTTTCGAATTTTTGAATTTTTTTACTGGAAATGATTCAGAAAGAATTATAAAAAAATAAAATGAAAAAAAAATCCACATGAGAATACCCCCTTAACACTTCCCTTACTGTGCTAAAAAATTACGCCAGTTACGGTGTTGGACACTGAGGGTACACTAAAAATGTATGTTTTAAATTAAAATTATGCAAAATCTATTAGTTTTTTTTTTAATTAGCTATAAACATCATTTTATTGTGTAATAAAATGTCGAATAATATAAAAGAAGTGTAAGAAATGATAAAATAAAAGTTGAAACAGAGGTGACATTTCTATACGAATATAATTTTCCCACTGCGTCGTTCGGTCTGCGCAACGTTCAGAATGCGCATGACTGAAAAGAGGTCTCCAACCTTTTAACACTTCCCTTACTGTGCTAAAAAATTACGCCAGTAACGGCGTTGGACACTGAGGGTACACTAAACATGTATGTTTCAAATTAAAATTATGCAAAATCTGCTAGGTTATTTTTTGTTATTAGCTATAAACATCATTTTATTATTATAAAATGTCGAATAATATAAAATAAAGGTAAGAAATGATAAAATAAGAGCTAAAACAGAAAGGCGACATTTCTATAAGAATATTATTTTTACGCTGCGTCGTTCGGTCTGCGCAACATTCAGAATGCGCATGCGTGATAAGAGATTTCCAGCCTTTTAATTTTTTTTCATAAAATTATACAATAAAATGTAGCGTGTATTTTTTTGGCAATAAAACCATAATTCGAATAAAGACAATAAATAACATATAAACAAAATATAAAATGAATATATAAATTCAAAAATTAAGGTTTTAGGGCGAGAAATTTATATAGTATAAACAAACACGAAATTCAAAATTATATATAAACAAACACGAAATTCAAATCAATAAAATATATGCAATTTGGAAAATATAAACACTACAGAAAATTTGAAAATAGGACAAACATATCATATAATCAAAGTTTAATCCTGTGGAGAAAGTTATCGCAATTGGGGCATGAAACCACTTTTTTTTTTACTATATTCTACGTACTAAACACGCAGGTGTTTGACAAATATTGCAGAATAGCCTGGTTTTTTTTCTCGAATGTTTTTAATAAAACCCACAACTTCCTCTTTTGAGGACCTCACGGGGTGCCAACAGGGTATTATTTACTAATGTTTCGGATATTGACTCGCCACAATATGTTAAAACTGTATTAAAAGCATCTTGTTGTTGCTATTTTTCCTTTTTAAGATATTGGGCATTGCCAATTCCAAACTTAACTCTCTTGTGAAATGTTTTCGGTGGTATTAATTATTTTGTTTCCACTCTGGATATTTGTCTATCCATAAGAGGTATGCATTCAATGCAGCCATATCTATAATTTCCATAAAAAGACGGAAAGGCCATCTTCTCGTTGACCTTGAGCAAGAGTACTCTCAAGTAATTTAGTCTCCCGTATCTACTCCAATTTTCGTATTATTATAATGATGTATAATTACTATAGTGGCTTTTGTTTTTCTGAATAATCAATTTCTGCATCATTGAATTGAGTGAATAATAATAATACTGCTTTATTTTTTGTGGTACACACGAAACAAGTATTTTATTTTCAGCTACTATGGATTGTTTTCTCTCTAGACGGTATAAATTCAAGTGAGATTACTCTTTTATTTTTTCGAAGCGTGCCAGTTAGAGTTAAACCTTTTAATAAAAGATTATCGGCTAATTTGATGGAGGTAATAAAAATACCTGTGGTTATCCTCCTGTTCGTGCCATACTGCGGTTGAACCATTTCTATAACTACTCAGTTACCTTGATTTATCTCTCTCTACGATTATTTATCATACCAGAATAAGCCTGTAAATTTGTTATGCGTCATATGCCGCCGCAGTCGGCAGCAACCCAGATTTTGATGCCATATTTACCAAGTTTAGACTTCATGTACACGCGAAATGAACAATTCTCTCTAAAGTTTGGCAAACGTTCATCTACAGTTATATTCGAAGATGGAGAATAATTGCTTTTGCACATATCCATAAACATTTTTGAAATCCACTTAATTGGTTCTAATTTATCTGAAAAAACCCTGATATCTCTCTTCTCGGGTTTCTTTATCATCAAAACGAATATGACTGTAAATATAGATGAATCTATCTCGAGACAGAGCTGTTGTGAAAAATGACTGGCAAAAGGGACTTTCACTTATCCACAATTCACTCAAAGATAGCTTTCGTGTTCGATTTCTGCCAGGTGCGAGCAATATTCCAATGAATTCATATAACTCGTCTTTTGATATTGGTTGGTTCTTTTCTGAATGAATTCGATTTAAATGACGATTTGTTTCTTAAACATCACTTTTACCACCTCTTCATTTACAAACAGACAACACATATCTTTTATGGAATGTACATTTATACTTGAATTTCTCAGTCCAGAATCTTCGATGAGAATATTTGATACCCGACCGATGCCTCGAAGATTGAGGTGGTACTCGTAATGAACTCCATTCGAATCCATGTTTTGATGTAAATAATATTTCTTCGTCTTCTTCACTCGTCTCCAAATCAGAATATACTTCATCCTGTACCTCGACAAAATCTTCTGATTCTGATATATTGCCTGTCGCCTTAAATTCCAAATCGCTATCATCGCCGTCGATATTTCCCGCCATCTCAATTATTATATTTTTGAAAATGAAATAATAAATAAAATGTACATTTATTATAAAAAGAGTAATGGTACAATATAACATACCAGATAAAAAATGATAATAGAAAAAACATACCAGATAAAAATAAAAAATAACAATCAGGATTATAAAACTGGTGACGACCCCTGGAGCGGGCGCTAAACGAACTGTCAAAAAAGAATGAGTGTTTGACATTTCGTCAATTCGCGATTTAAAATCATTAATTTCTGTTGAATTAACTATGAATGTTTTGTTTCCTAATGACATCATTCAAATCATAGAGGTTTCGATGAGGAATACATAAAGTATGAAGACCCTGCAAGCAGTATATTTCGAGAAATTAAATAAAATATAAGTCATGATCACTCGCTATCCACCACCGTACGGCAAGTGTTAACAGTACGAAGCTCGCGGGTTTCAATGATAACAATAAAGGACTGCAAGTTCAGATAACAATAAAGGACTGCAAGTTACGTGGTCCGTTCGTTTACGTGATTTACTATTTCACATTAAAGAATAGTTCAAAAAAATAAGTTAAAAGACAAACTCATTCGAAATAAAATGAAGCTAAATATAATGGAAATTGAAAAATACTATAATTTTGAAAAAATATATTATATAAGACTTACATTATTTTTTTTAAATATTTGAGTAAAATCGTATTTATTTTGTTTTTTTTTTGTCTCAACTTTACAGTTTACGATATTACTATCGTGATTTTATTTAGTGACTAGAATCTAATCTAAAGATTTCCGTGCCCTAGTTAAGTCGTTAGATTTCCAACTGGGGGTTTCTGGTTTGATTCTACGATACCCAAAAAAGTGAAACAAATAGAATCCCTGTCTGGAAAGTGTTCGGTTGGTAATAATACTTACGCGCTAGATGCATTCCATAAATGGTAAGAGACTGTCTTCCAGCCAGGGGATTGCGGTTTCGATTCCCATTGGTACTCTATAAATTGGATTTCCCTTAAGACTTCTGTAACGTTTTAGTGGTTGGTTGAAATAAATTGTCACATGGAAATTTACCCACCAGATTGTATTGTATACAACGGATAAGGAATAAAATGAAATGCATACGAGTGTTATTGTCTCTTCACGTGCGATAGTATTGCTACCAACGTGCACAGTACTATGAGTTTAGTGCATACTTCAGCGGTTTTAAACCCGAAGGCTCGATTAATAGAGTCGAAGACAATTGTGGCTCCCGTCCACGCTCTTCAATATGTCTGAATCACCGATTTCAACAAGTTGAAGGGCACCATACAAATGAATGATTGAAGTTCAAACATGAAAAGAGAAAAATATCATTTTATCGTGACAATGTCTAAAAGCTTTTCATAAAGAATAAAAATTTGGCAATGAAATTAAAAATATAATAAACCGTAATAAAATTCTCATAAGATGAGAGTAGCTCAGCACGAGCTTCGAACTGGAAATCTGGTAAAAAGAAGTCCAGTATGACTTAGAACATAATTTCCAGTAGTTTTTCTAATATTTACCGATTCCTCTCGCTAACCTGAAAGGCAAGAATTTTCGTTTAAAATAATTAAACGAAATTACTGTATCAGAAATAGACTTGCTAAAAACAGTTTGGCTTAATAAACTCGTGTGGAAAATTATTCCAGGGTATGTTCGTATAAAAACACCCAAACCGCGACAAGAACCTTCAGTACCCCCATTTTGGATCGCGCCCCACCCCAGGGGTATAATTCCCCCCTCTGACTGGCTTTATTGTTATGTGCGGAACAGAATAAAATTAAGCCCATAAATAAAAAAAAAGTTTCGCGAAAAAATTCACATCTTCCTCGCGAAGCAGAGCTTTCCCACTGAGCTGTATTGAATTTGACCAAATTTAGGATATAAATAATCGTCTTCATATTTTGAATGTTTTACCTCGATTAGGTTTTTTCGAATCTTCAATCTGTCTATACTTAAGCATGTGCTCTTTTGTTTTAATTTATTATATCTAAATATCTTAAATTTCGTTCCATTAGGGACAGAAATTCATTAACCATCCATGAAATATAAAGTTAAGTATACAAATAATGATGTTTAATATTTTTTGGCGTAAAAAATGTCTATTAGTCCATAACAGTATTTTAGTACGAACTTTGATGTATGGGAGTGAAACGAAAATGTGAAAGAAGACTGAAAAAAAAAACAAATAAATGCTGTAGAAATGCGTACAAAGAGATGAATACATGTAGTGATAATATCTGACAGCGTATGGAATGAAGTGATAAGATGTGAAAGTGAACTTAAGACTGATGTGTTGAATAAGATAAAAAAAACCCTGATATGGTTTAGGCATGTAGGACGAATGAATGAAAAAAATATAATAAAACAAATATATAGTGATACAGTGATTAGAGGGCGTGTTAGAAGAAGACCAGGGTTAGTATGGTTGGATCAAGTGCTTGCAAATAATTCATCACTCAATTACTACTTTAAAATGTTCAACGAAATTTTCTTCAAGCATCAAATCTATACTCCATTTTAGGTTTCGCTCTAGGCTCGGAAATAAAATTTGATGGAAAGTCCCAGTATAATATTTTCACACGAAACATCTGCGAAATTTCTTCTGGCCACAGCTACTCGCGTTTGAGTTATTTTATCTGAGGATTAAACTTATGGAAATTATGTGAGCCACGTAGGGTTTCCATATCATAATTGTATTGTAAAAAAATTGTTTATTTCATATTTTATTTATATATTCAAAAATAGTTGATACATCACAAGAGATAAGTTACTTATTCCACTAATCACATTTATCACCGAGATAGGTGTTTGGGGTTTTTAAAAGTTCACTTCTAAAAAGTCTACACTGATGTGTTACGAGTATCGCGAACAAATGGATTTCAAACTTTGTCGTCTATTCAAGTCGCTTAATGGAATGTCTCCTTTGTATCTTTCGAGTCTGTGTCTGAGAGACGTTCCTTCTTAGAGGAATATAATTTTGAGGTCGATTAAGTCTTCATCGAATAAATTGAATAATTCGAATTGATTCATTAGGGCGGGGTATTTACATGAGTTTTTGCAGTTGCTAGTACTGTGGCACGGAATGGTCAACCTCTTATTGTTAGAGATATACGTGGCGTGTACAGCTTAAGGAATTATTTGAAGACTATTCTTTTTGAAAGGTCTTTTCCAAATTCATGATTATATATGAACATTGCAAACATTCTCTACACTACACTAAATCTTAAGCCGAATGCGTTACTTTCACATTAAAATATTCAAAATGATACATTAAGAAACATTATACGAGTATATAGACACATTAAGCTTTTAATAAAAATAAAATTACTAAATAATGCAAAAAAAAACTTTTCTATGGATTGATAGACCAAACAAAACTCAGATGAAACGTATCATGAAAAAAGTTGTGCGTACAAATTGCTTTGGTAACAAACCGGGACCGTTCCTTATGAAGCGATCATTCCATATGAGGGGATCATTCCGTATGAAGGGACCCTAGTGATACCTTTATAGTATAAATACGTTTCCTACGCCTCTTCTTACATTTCAGACGTATTTGAATGGCTCCGAAATTATTGTATTTTGTTTGCTTTTAACCTTAAAAAATATAATCATATATCCGAATATCGACTCCAATGGCTTAAAAAAGAGAGCAAAGAAATCTTCACGTTTTATCAACGCTCTTTGGAATGTTGAAAAATTTAAGTTGTCTTCAGTATCTACATGATAAATTCAATTTCCTCTCAGATCATGGACTATCCCCCCGATCTGGTGACAGCAGATTCCTTTGTATATCAACCTTTCACATATCATTTTACAGACCATCTATTGCGGTTCACTCGATATGATTTTGGATTAATTTACCCGGCTTAATCTGAAGTGCTACATCAATATCGATATTTGAGAATAAATAAAAAATCGTAATGTATCTCAAAATACTCATCTTCCTTAACTCCCATAGAATTCTCATCCTTATGCATATTTATCTGGAAGTATACAAGTTATTTTAATTTTTGTATTTTTTTAATTTTATTTTTATACACTATGTTAAACACACGCTTATTTGATACCAATTATAATTTTGAAACAAAAGCTGGTTAATAAGACGAAATTACTTTAAAGCAAAAAATATTTTCGATCATGGAATTGCGTTACGCTCAAACATATATTGTTTATTAGGCTTCCCAGTTCACCGCTCTTCTTTTTACACGTCGTCCTTTATTGTCTATGCAGTTTGACTGACCAATCACAAACCAATGTAAGACTCATTCCATCCTTGCCATGCTTTAACCCTGAGAGTGCTACGAGAAAAAAATATAATTGTCTATCTAGTGCCGAGATATATTTACGATTCGGACGTTCGTGATAAATATTTATTTTAAACAACAAAAAAACAAAAAAAATATATTTTTACAACATAAATATATTTTAGAATACAAGGGTAGAACAAATTTCTTCCACTGCTATAGCAGTGCGCCGATCTCTCAGGGTTAAAAAGCGAATGAAAAAAACAAAATTTCTAATCAGTAATACAACGTGTTTCATTCCTGATTTTTCTTTCCTCACAATTTTTTTACTTTGATTGATGATTTCTCACTTTAACGTTTATTATGTATATCATATGTTCATCAATTTTATAAAGATGAATATTCATTGGAATATTTCTAGCGATCGAGTAACTTCCTTCACTTTCTTTTGTCTGGTTGGTTGGAGAAGATTGCTGCCAGATTGTTTTTACAATGAAGTGTTCAATAAATAAATAAATTAGCCAGATGTATTTGCATGAGAGTGTATTATAATTAATGAAAAAAAAAATATATAGTTCAAACATCTTTAAGAATAAATAAATTCAACAAAAAATAGAGATATTTGGTGACCCTAACAGCAGGTCTCGACTGCTGCCGGGGCCGGAGATATTTAGATCAGTGGGCTTTAATAAAGGTTTAGTGGGTCCCACTAAGATTCATGAAATTATTCGATTCGATATATTTATGGGGAAAATATTACAATGAACAGTTAAATGAAATATTTTTTTGGATATATATTCATTCAGCAAAAAAACAGTGGGTTCAAATGAAAAGGTTTTAATAACCGATCTCACTTTTTAAAATACAGCGAAATAAAGTAGGGATGGTTCCAAAGTTATTTAAAAATCGAAATTGAAATAAATATTCGTGAATCAATATAGTATTAAGCAGTTTATACGATATTTAGCAGTTTAAAGTAATGAACGTAAGATAAATGTGTTAGAAATATGAGCGTTGCGATGAATCTGTAGAAAAACAATGTGTCACAGAATAAGGAATGAAGAAAATAGGAAATAATGCGGATTGAAAGTAGACGCATTGCTTAAGATGAAGAAAGGAGTGTTGGGATGGTTGAGCCACGTGTAAATAATGAATTATATATACAAAATAATCTATACACGTAGTATAGAAGATATGAAAAGTCTGTGAAGACCTAGAAAAACGTGGCACAACAAAATAAATTAAATTCTGAAACAGTGAAAAGCCATTATAATAATATATTATGCAGACGAGGTATATGGACGTAGCAAAAGCAAAATACGTGAGTCAGAATAAAATTTAGTGAAGATCTTTTCTCTCTGCCTACACCAATCAACATGGCGGGATAGTGAAGGTGTGCGTAGTTTATGCATATAGTCTATGCTGCGATGTTCGTCTTGGCCGCTCGTACGGCCTCGTTTAAACTCTGCCACCCAATATTTTACTGTTGTAAACGAAGGAGCAGACTCCCCCAGAGTAGAATCTAGCTCAGCTTTGATTTTGGTTCGGGTTAGACCTTTCAAATGAAAGTATTGTATCACATAACGATGACCAATTTTTTCCATGTTTATAAATTCGCTGAGAGCGTTCACTATTGATGGCTGCCAAACAAATACTAAACAACGAAGCGTCTTAAAACTTGAAACTTAAGCTTTATAAGTTAAGTACTTTCTACCATAGTAATTTTTTAAAGCAACAACCGCCACCTATACGTCAGGTCGGGTACTTCTGGGACCACCCTCGTAAAATGACAAATATTATGGATTAATATATATTTTTTTTCAAAATCCAAGAAAAATTATCTAAGAATGTCGAGGGGTTTGCACTTCGTGCAAGATTTTTATGATTCTATTCATTCTTGAAGGGATAACAGAGCGTTTGGAGTGGCGTAATCCCTACACCAATCAACATGGCGGGATAGTGAAGGTGTGCGTAGTTTCTACATATAGTCTAACAATACTTGATGATTGTGTATGTTACTTTTATGCCAGATTTAAACAAAAAATAACAATGTTCTTTATCCTAAATATGTATTGAATTTCCAATAAAAAATAATACGGCGGTTCTTTTTCATGTAATGTGAATTTTAATATACACAAATTTGTGTTCTTAATCTTGTTTAAAAAGTTTAAACCATGTTCTTTCAATTAGAGGCTTTAAAAAAAAACAACTTAATGTACGATGTTGCTAAAAGTTCTATATTTATATTGTAATTTTTCCACAAGTACGTATATTGTACATATTGTGAAAAAAAAAAACACCGGAAGAAACCCAGAATTATTCTAGCAATTTATTTTTGAAAAGTTTTGTTTTTTCAATGCTTTTAAAATATTGCTTTCTTATTTTTCTTTAAGTTAAGAGATCAAGTAGTAAATTCTAACAGTCTGAATAAATAAATGTTTCACCATAGGGCAAGAGTAGGTATTATCGTAAAATATAAGGTTAATTTTCAAAATATGCTTACTGTACAAATAGCATCGCAAAGAAAAGTGTTTGAACAGGACACAGTAACAAACCTACAAATCGACGTGAGCAAATAATCCTTTTGCAAAAGAGCAAATAGTCAAGCGGCAAACCCGCATCCCAAATCTGTTTTGTGGCTACAGCTGAGTTGCACTAAATGTGCCCCTGCGCCCTTATTGAGCCCTAGTACTTCTTCGTCAACGGGCATATGCAAATTATTTGCAAAATGTTTCCTTTTTTGTTTGTAAGATTCATATGTATAGGGTATATGAGTAATTTTATCTTATTTAATATAACATATATACAATATAATGTAAGCAATTATTTGACTTGAACATGATTTATTTTTTAATTAATTAATCAGCGATTTTCGATAAATTCTCTCAGTCAATTTATATGACATTATTTTCTCTATCCGATAGACTGAAATGAGATAATAAAATCTCAAAAAAGTGTGTATTTGGTAGTTTGAAATACAAATTTGCAATATTTTTAAATTGAACCTCGTCAGAAGTGATATTTAAAACTGCATGGAACAAATTATACAGGTGTTCTGAGGTTTCAGTGACAAATAGTCGATAGTAAATGGTGCATATTGGCCTTGTCTAAAAACATGTGAAAAGATCTTGTTTTTAAAGAATTCCATAAATCAGTGCTACTAAGAATTGGAAAATAGTTGAAATAAATAAAAAAAATGAATATTAAATATATAAATTGATATTAACAATAACAATGAAATAACCATTTTAGATATATCGGTAGAATTCTTCAAATAAAAGTTTTAAAAACGAATCAAAAGTATAAAACAAAATCGTTGGAAATGGCATATCTGTCAGAATATATCAGATATTAGAGAGACCATTTAAAATGTAATACGATACGATACGATATGTGTTCCTCTTACCACATATTCATTTATTTATTTCAATGGTCAAATGACCTTTTTTACTAAGATTAAAAAGCTCATTGACATGTAAGCAATGTTATACAATACAAAAAAAATATGTACAACGAAGAATACAAAGCAAATCCACACAATTCAATCAATTCATTTTGAACAAAACATTTTGCCGAGTGGACCTACAAGGAACGTATAGATTGACAAGTTGAGTTAAATTCTTACTATTGAAATACGAGCTGACAATTTTAAACAGTGTCTAGGTCCAATATCTTACTTTTATCCGAAAATCTAAAAAAGTTTCCTTGCAGTTCGTCTCCGCTTAGTTTTTTATGGTTACCTTACCAACTATGTTTATCAAAACATATGCAGATGCGGAGATGTGCCCAATTTAAAGGCAGCAGCTATGTCTGACACTCAATTTATTTCATGTTTTGCAATATTTTCAAACTTTTAGTAATAATGGATCCAATTTTTACGTAAGAAAGCCCTTGAGTAGAGTCTGCTCTCTAATGGTACAAAACAAATTGTCCTTGATATATATTAACACACAAAAAAGTTCAAAGTATATTGGAATATTATTCAACACTATGGACACCCATTTTATCTATTTCAATACAATTGAAAGGGTTTGAAATAAATTCTGAAACATATTCATTTTCGTTCGGGGATCCCACATGCCATGGTTGACTACGATCTCTTATTGAAAACTATACCAGTCTCCTTAAACTCTCTGAAAGTAAGATAATATTCTATTTGCTATTTCCATAAAAAGTTACTCACAATATCGTTGACAGCTCTAGTAAATTGACTCTAATTGGTTTTCACACTCCTACTAGAGACACACGGAACCTTTATACTCGTAATTCAAATGTGGCGATATGAATTTGTTATATACAGTTAAACGTTGTAATTT
Source organism: Odontocerum albicorne (assembly GCA_949825065.1). NCBI lineage: Eukaryota > Metazoa > Arthropoda > Insecta > Trichoptera > Odontoceridae > Odontocerum > Odontocerum albicorne. Next base: position 42,005,133 of record OX463840.1, read on the forward strand.
ATCAATCGTAAGAATACTATAATTGGATAACTTTGCGTCCGTTTTGGTGGATATTTTTAATGCATATTTTGAGTCCGGGATGACTTTTTCTAGCATTTCCTCAAGCTAAAGTTTTGAATATTATTCTTTTGTATTTAACCAATCTTAAGATTTTTTAGAGGATATTTATACTTTATTTAATTGTTTTTTGTTATGTAAAGGATACCTAAGTGTCGTTTATTTTATTAATAAATAAAATGACAACATTTTCCAATTTTCATTTGGGAGCTAACATTTTGTTTTATCAAACGGCCACGTCGATCATGTTCCCGCATATTCACATTGAACTGTACTAGTAAAGGTATATTCACATTGAACTGTACTAAGCGACAGTAAACTCGTTCAGTAGCTACGCCAGCACAACACAACATAACACATCACAGCAGTTGTAGTGGTGAAGATGGATCTAGTACAAAATGTTTTGCAAGTTGTGCGCCTCCGTGCGGTCGAAAGCAATTAGTTGTAGAGGATTGATGGCATATATTTTGTATGTAGCTCGGGTGTGATTGGCAGGGGATTATGCTCTCTGCTCGTACCTTCCCTCCTAATATGATTATACACTTGTAAGTTACGTTGTGTGGGGGCTTACTGATATGTTGTGCGGCATTATTCATCTGGGATGGAAGCTGGACCGCAACATTTATACTCAATTATTATTTCCAATCTGGTATACACGTAGATAAATTAAACTTTACCAGTAAAGGTTATTCACTCAATGTGTTTTTTTCAATGAATTTTGTTTTCATTATTTATTACTACTATATACACATAAAAAAACATTATCTGCAAGATAAAACAAGGATAAGATACAGATGAAAAAAAAACTTGAATTAATATTAAAACATAATTTGCACTCTAGAAAAAAGTTATAGTTATAAACTGATACATGAGTCTCTTGCTCAAATACGAGTATAATTGAAAATAAACAAACTGTTTAATACTCGTATACTTAATACATTTGAAAAAAAAATTAATTTCCACATTGTTAACTCGAGAAATATGAAAATTTTGAGGTTGAAAGCTCAAGGAAATTATATTTGAAAGAAGGAAATATAAGAAGAAAAGTGTTCGTAGGATATTTTTTTTTAACCTGGCGAGTTTATTGTCTCTTTCAACCAACCAGAAAGATGTTTTTATAGGCCCTAAGTGTTAACCAGACTGGAATCCTATTTAAAAAAATCTGGGTTCCAGCGGGGATCGAACCCGCAACCTCCAGATCGGCAGACATGTGTCTTACCACCAGGCCACGGAGGTCGTCATAGGATATGTATGAGAAAAGGATTAACGTGGAAGCTGCGAAAAGTGTATGACAAAGCGCTCTTGAGGTGACGTTTTATTAAGAATCAACACTTTAATAGTCATATACAAGTACGTTTTTTAAGGTTTAAGTGTATTTTTTTGACAAATAAAATGACAAATATTATGGATTAATATATTTTTTTTTCAAAATCCTAGAAAAATTTTCTAAGAATGTCGAGGGGTCTGCACTTCGTGCAAGATGTTTATGATTCTATTCATCCTTAAAGGGATAACAGAGCGTTTGGAGTGGCGTAATCCCTTGTAAGCCCGTATCACCATAGCCGAAGGCCGACATGGATTTTTATGGGGGCATTCCGAATACAATACCTCTTAATACACGAAAGCCAAAGTAGGTACTGGAAATGTAAAATATTTCAGTATTTTTTTCTGTTATTGTAATATAATATTGAGGGTTATAGATTTCAAAAATATATCGTGAGGTTATAGTTCAAAGTTTTTAACTTCACATTTTAAGTATTTGGAGTAGGCTTTGTCATAAGTATACTCGTATTTACGAGTATACAATCATCTTGAACTGGCTAAGTTTCTATGACTTCTAATCTACGTAAAAGTGATTGGCACGTAATTTTTTCTAAACATATGCAGATGCGGGGAAGAAGTTAATATTTTGGCCGCAGCTGTCACCTTTCATCGTTGACACTCATTTTTTAAAATTCAATAATATTGGGTACGATTTCTGCTTTAACTTTTATTACAAATAATAAATGATTTTTATAGAATAATTTAAAAACCTTTTTTCTCTTTAAAATATAAGGAAAAGAAAGTTTTTTTCGGTTATTACATTTTGTGGTACTAACCTTAAATTTTGATGCTCTTAAAAGTAAAAAAAATCTTTTTGATTATGGTGCCTCCATCTGATACTAAAATAATACGGAATATGACAAAGTTTTCTTTACTAAATCAAGTAACCAAGTTATATCTGCTTAATTTTTAGAAAAATCACACAATCTTTTATATACTATATTACTCCGACAGCTCATTTTTATATGATCAATAATTCTTAGAATATTTTTTTTTATTTTGCCACTATCTTCATCAAACATGTGTCACCGATTATTTATGTTTTTTTGACACAATTTACTTTACAATGATTATTGGTTCAAATACACGTGGATATATGGAAACAATCAAGTTAAAATCGTTCATAAAAAGGACGTTTAAATTTGACAGGAAATGTTACCCTTAACATACTATCGTTTTCCGAACAATAATACGAGAAGAAAATAATAATAATAGTTTTACGTCTCGTTCTACCAGCTGTTTTTTATTTGTAGCAAAAAAACACGCCCCAAAAGAAAGTTTAGTTGGCTTAAATGATGACCGAAACGTTGAAGGTGTTGTTACTACAGCCAACATCTTCTGGGTGATGCCAAAAACACATTATCAAATACAATCAGTACCCACCTAGCTTTTCGCCTTTGTGATTGCAACGTTAACACGTGTTTAGCACGCTTAGCTACAGTAAACAAGTGGAAAAAAGCTGTGAAAAACATCAAACAAAAATATCAATTAGTTTATGTAGACGCTTTTTTGATTTCTCATTCCTGCGTATTAAAACAGGATTTGAAAGATTCTGTAACGAGATCATATAAATACTCATTAATGTTTTTTTGCATGTCGATATTTAACATAATCAAAACTTTCTTGATTCGCAAACAATGATTTTATCATTTATGTTATCTCTAATTGAAATTATACAATATAAAATTTCATTTAGAAAATCCTTACAAAACTTAAGTACTTGTGTTAATATAATAAAATATGTAAAGTAGTCTTCGTGCAAGTACTGGTTCCGACATTTTGATACATATTTTTTTTTATTTTTAAATTTCAATGAAAATATAATCCAATTAGTAAACAATTTTGTTGGTGTAGCTAATATCTATTTTCTTCAATTAACTTGAGGCAATAATTTTTTAAAATTACAGCTAACTTTGAAGTCACATTTCTACTATAGTCGTACCTATTTTTAAGATTATCTTTCTGTATTGTTTTTTTAAACTCATTATATTTTTGTTCCATTTGTTGTAACAATACTATTATAATATTTTTAGTACTAACATTTGATGAAAAATATACCAAAGCTATACAAATAATAAGAAAAGTAACGCTTAATTTAAATTTGAAGTATGATTTAGTTATATCTATCTTTTAACCCATATATCATATTTCACATAATTTTGAAGTGATGTCCTGATCATTGACAAAGATTGTAAAAATCTTCGAATATAATAATAAAGATAAGTGACCCCTTTAGTGCCCTAGTTGACAAGTAACACTCGTAACCACCTCCATGAGTTGGTAAGACACTTGATTTATCACTGAGAAGTTCGTGTTCGATTCCCAATCGACTTCGTCTGGTAACAATAATCGAACGCGCTCGACGTGTATTGCCAAAACATACAATTATGAACTGCGACTTCCATGCATACTCCAGTAGTTTTTATCACGAAGACTCGATGGATGTGGTGAAAGACAATGTTATCTCTTGGCCACGATCTTCAGTATGTCCGAATCACCAATAAGTATATGTTAAAAGGTACACAGTTGAATGAAAAATCAACATATAAATAATGCTTTTGTTTTATGTACTCGTATATAAATAGAAATTGGAGACGATTTTATTATATCCATTCACTGTGAAATGCCCTGTTTATAGGAATGAATGGCATGTACCAAATTCAGCTACAGGTGGCGCATACCATTTTTCCTGCCTCCCCATAACTGCCCCATGTCAGCCCCCTTGCTGCCCGCCCATACGTTCAGCTCATGCATTTTACGTGATAAACGTTAAAGGGTGAATTTGTTTATTTTTTTAAATTTCTTTTCAGTTGTTAAATTGAATAAAAGGTTGGCGTGATATAAAATGGCTAACGTGATTACGAAGAAATCTGGCATTTTAAGTCAAATTTGAGTTGGATCTCAAGTTAATTATTTAAGACTGTCTCGGCAGAACTTCAAAAGCATAAACACAGAACTTCATAAACAGTAAATTATATGTTAATAATCACCTGCATACTCAAGTTATACTCGTTGATCAAGTGGTATAGTTTTATACAAAGTAGTATATATTGTTTTACAAATACACACTGTATCCCTTTAGGATAGATAAATTCTTTTTTTATTTCCATGTTTACTATTATATATGAACTTTTTTTATCCTACTTTTAACCATTTCCTTTGTTACAACATATCCAACCCTCTTCTTTAATTGTTTCATAATTTTTCATTTTCCTATTTTCTATTCATTTGCGAGATGTGTTTATTTGTTTTGTACTATTTTTTCTAACGTGACTCACTGAACCTATTAATTCCTTACTCTAATATATAGTAAAGTTAGATATTCTTTATAAAATACGCATTTACTTGGCTCTTATTTTTTTCTTACATAAAGCTTCCTTGCTAAAGGGCACAGACACATTATAAAATGATATCATTTTGGTAATTTTACAAAAGAGATCATTCAAAAATTTAAACAACATTTATCATACACCTTGTTTTTTGCTATATTTTTGTAACTTCTCGGCAAATATTCTTAACTTCCCCTTATTATTCTATATTCATTATTTAGTCAAAAAATATTTTATGCCGTCAAAGAGTCGTTGAAAATTGGTTCTCATATGCAAGCAAACAGTGGCGATCGTATACCGTAAAAGGGGTCAGTAGAGTAAAAAATACGTTAGGGCCGGTGAAAAGAAATTTAATATGTATGAATGCCCAGCGTCGCGACATTTCGGCCGTATAATTGCTCGGCTGATAAATTGTGTTGAAAATGACCGTGTTGAAACAATTTGTAACAGTTTCCTGCCATGATAAAACCTTGTTTATGTTCACGGCAGGGAGTCGAGGGGGCATTAGCATATTTTTGTCACATGACGGGAAGTGTTTAAGAAAAAAATGGTGTTGAAAATTGCTTAATTGAATGTTTTGTGATTTTCTTATAATACAAATCATAGTTAAGGGATGAACTAAGTTTTTTTCCATCAAAAACAAATTACTAAAAAATTACTATATTTTAATACCATGCAAGGGAGTGAAACGTGGACGAGAAAAATAATGGAATGCATGCAGTGAGAATAAAATGAAGTGTGTAAATGTATGACATAATAAGAAATGTAGTTATTAAGGATAAATGTAAGCTAAATACTGTTGTGTTAAGTAGGGTGAAAAAGTGTACGATGAGGGGATTTGGACATGTTCAACTGATGAGTAATGATCAATTGATTAAACACATTTATAATGGAAGCACAAGTGAGAGTTGTGAGTAGAGACGATCAAAAAAAGTATGATTAGACTAAGTTAATGAAAATTTGAAAGAACGAAAGGCCGAACCGAAGGAGTACCGAAGGAAGGAGGAACCGAAGGAGTTGTATGAAATCTCTGAATATAGAAGAGGAACAGGAAATTTGTCGTGATAACAGAGTTTGACATTCTTTACTCTCGGCTACTCCAATAGGAAAATGGCGTTATGGCATGTGTGTAACATACCACGAATAAAAATTGACTGAGGTGGATGGTGGGTGTCACTCGTACAGACATTACGAAACAAATATATGAGAGGAAGTTTCAAAGTGACATACATAAATTATAAAATGAGAGAGGCTAGATTACGTTGATTCAGGCACATCTCAAGAATATCCAAAAAGTAGGTTGGCTGATCGTTTCTCAACTGGGAGTTTGATGGGAAAAGATACAGATCTTTAAAAAAAATATGGCCCGACGATCTGAATATCCGAGCACTGGAAGAGAGATCCTATCTACAAAAGGCAGTTCTGTAAAAGATGGACTGGAAAAATCGACAACTCGTTGTTAGATTGAGCTATGAGAAGACACATTGACTATAGATATTCAATTGACTGTAAACAGAAACTATAAAAACTCTATAGATAATCAATTGACTGTAAACAGAAACTATAAAAACTCTATAGATATTCAATTGACTATAAACAGAAACTAAAATAACTCTATAGATATTCAATTGACTGTAAACAGAAACTATAAAGACTGTATAGATATTCAATTGACTGTAAACATAAACTATAAAAACTCTATAGATATTTAATTGGCTGTAAACAGAAACTATAATAACCAGGGCTGTGGAGTCGGATGAAAATTTACCGATTCCGACTCCGGCTTTATTTTATACTCCAACTCCGACTCCGACTCCAACTCTTGACTCTGACTTCAATTTTTATTTTATTTTATAATTTACTGCGTCTACCTAATGTATTTATATTGACTTATTAATAATGGATACAGGTATAAATAAAAACACTTTAAAATAAAAAGGTTGCATCATTTGTTTTCATACGTTAACTAAATCTTATTAATATTGTTTATTATTATTTTGATTCAATATTGAATAGAACACAAGATAAGATTTTTGAAAGTAAATATACTTTATATAAATCTTATTTCCTATTCGTGGTCTAAATGGAATTAGATCTCAAAAAAATAATTGCTTGTATTAAGTCAGGATTTATGGAAGCTCTTAAATCTGATTTAATCATTTTAAGCGCGGAAAATAACCGCTCTACCGAAACTTGTGTAGGTGGTAAGGCCGTGACGGTCAGCGCTGAATCTTGAATAATTTCAGGATATCGCAGTATTGCTGTTTTTATATCGATTATAAAAGTCTGCATAGTATCAGGCATGAAACAATGAGAGGTTAACTGGTTAACACATACCGTAACGTTATTCATTAAAGAAAATGTTAAAATAATTAAACGGAGTCGGAGTCGGTCAATTTTTTCCGACTCCGACTCCGCCTAAAATGTTCCGACTCCACGACTCCGGCTCCGACTCCGACTCCGACTCCACAGCCCTGATAATAACTCTAAAGATATTCAATTTACTGTAAACAGAAACTATAATAACTCTATAGATATTCAATTGACTGTAAACAGAAACTATAAAAACTCTATAGATATTCAATTGATTGTAAACAGAAACTATAAAAACTCTATAGATATTCAATTGACTGTAAACAGAAACTATAATAACTCTATAGATATTCAATTGACTGTAAACAGAAACTATAATGACTGAACCAATACTTGATTATGTAATACACCAAATTGTACTCGGTTATCTAGTGCCAATTTTTTATTTTAATAACCTTAACACTAAATACTCTTTTCTTATTATTAAGTGGATGGAATTATTTCAAAGTTCGATGTATCGTTTTGAGGTTTGTAGAAAAAATGAAAAAGAAACACGTATTATGAATATAATCTAGAATTTAAATGTATGACAGAGTATAAAATGATCGGATTAAAGATAAAAGTTTGTTCGAGATGTCATAGTAAGAGATCTTGAGATTGTTTGAATACAACAAGATAATTAATTAAGAAAACCTTACAAACATATACATCTGCCTGAAATAAACGTTGAGCAAGAAGCGGAAAAAAGGAACGAATGGATGAAAGAAGTTCAATGAATTTGAAATGAGAGTAAGGTGAAAAGTACGTGAAATTGCATTCCATCTGTTCCTTTCACCGAATAGGCTATCTTCCTTTAATTCTACGATATTCCAAATTGCGTTACCATGGGTCTTTCCATATACTTTTTGCGCGAGGTGTGACCGAAGAACGGAAGAATACGTTGCAAACACAATTTTGACACATTATTGTATCTAGGTGTATGCAGGTGATCAATTGCCGAAACGTTTTTTACAAACTGATGTAATTTTCATTTTGCTAATATTTTTTGTCTTTAAACAATATATTGAATGAAATATTTATTGCTCTGAATCTCAGCATAACTCACCCCTTATGCTACAATTTTTATACCGCAATTTCAACTGAAGATTTCTTCATGAAAATTGCTCCGCATTGTATTTCCGAGGCCGGATATATCTTGAGTGAGAGCAGATTGTTTCGGGGGTAACCCAATAAAGAGTGACGCCAACACATCGCGGAAATCATATTTACTAATCTGCCTCTTCTTGCCGTTTTTTCTCCTGGGCCCGGCCCCTAGGGATTGCAGTGAGGGGGCCTCCGTGAAGAATCAGCACCACAGATTGCCGCTATTCAGGAGTTAAGAAATGTGCACTTCCAAACACAGTAAATAAATATCTACGAGTATATTTTATATACATTTGAAATAAATATCAGTTTGTTTAGTGCATTTATAATACAATAATTTCACACGTTTGATTCGTGTCACTAAATTTAATTTTAGGTGTCCAATATAAAAACTTTTTTGAACTATATTTAACGATGGAACAACTTTCTCTTAGGGAGTCAATTTACAAAAAATAACAATGTGGGATAGCTAATATTTGGAAATAATTGAAAAAAAAAGAATTATTATAAAAAAATATTGAAATTCAAAATATAAATGATTATACCGTCGCGTTTCTGGCACAGATTGATAACTAACAATTTATTGTTTCTGAGCTATTTCGATTAATTCTTCTCTAACATACTGAACGATTTCATATTTTTTGAATGCGTGTAAATATTGTTTTTTAATAAAACGTCGTTCAAAATATTTTACCAAAGTTGTACAATTGCCGTTTGATGATAATCAACAAATAATCTCATTTGCAGATTTTTTTAATTTACCAAATAGTGTCAAAAACCCGACGATATAGATATATGAGTATGCCGGATGAGTGAAGTATTTTGAGTTTGAAATCTGAACCTCGATTTTATTTTTTACAAAGTATTTTTATATGTAGAGCTGAAAAATATAAATACATAAAAAAATAATGTTGTAATACAACTTATCAACATCAAAGCGCTCTTTATATTCACACGCTAGCTGAAAGAGCTCTGTTTGAGTTAACGGAAAACAAAAATTAAGAGCCTATATAAAATTTAAAAAAAACTTGCAAAAGAGAAATGAATAAAAAATCGTCAGGAATCAAATCTAGGGATATTCGATTGCTTATGCAAGTTATCAACACGAGCAATAATGCTGTTATTCACCAATAATTTATAATGCGTATAGCAAAACACATGAATACGTAGTATGAGTCAGTTAAAAAAAATCTTGACATGCAAATTAAATGACATTAGAAAACTCCACTATTATCAGTTTTGAAGACTCAAAGTATACATTATACTTGTTTTCTTACGTTGATTTGACACCTCAAGTTCAAATAAAAAAAAATTATTTACAGAAAAGCATTCCAGAATAATTGATATTTGTCATTTGAAATAAGTTGGGCACACCTGTTCATTCCACACGGGAAGATGAAAACAATCGTTTTCTTATGAGGGTCGTATTTTTCTGTTTTTCCCAACGTTATTATTAAATTTCCTCGTATTTTTAAAACACAGCGGTATCATTAGATTGAAGACTTCCTCAGCAAAGAAATCGCGCGGAAGTTGACGAGGGTGCGATGAAGAAAGAAAAAAGGCATTCCTTCGTAACCCACAGAAATAATATCACTCGTAAAAATACAGGAATGAATGATGCCTTTGATTTGAAAAATATATGTTATTTTAAATTTTTTTTTATTCATGTCCTTTTTCAGACTTTATTTAACTACAATTCCTTCTTTTAAAATCATATTATTGGAAATTAATAATTTGGAATTCCCAAAAATATAATTTAATTTTGAAAATATTACATTAAAAGAAATACATCTTAAAAGCTTGAAGTATTTCATTTCCGATGAGGTGATGATTTTTTGTATTGATGGTGTGTGTTCTCGTATGAACAAAAAACGGGGACACTTTGAAGCTTGAAAGACTTTTCCTTCTTTACGAATTTGATTGATTCGATTATGCCATGTTTTTCTAGGCCTTCTTAAACTTTGCGTATCTTAGATAATACTCATGTAGATTATTTTCGTAAATCTTTCATTTTTCCTACATGCCCAACTTTCTCAATGCTCCTTTCATCATCTTGCGCACTTCACCTTCTTTGAATCGGCGAATTTTTCTTATTTTGAACACTTTTTGCCGCGTCCATGTTTCGCTTACATATCTTAAGGTCGGAACTAGGATTTTATTATGGGTTACCAGATTTGCCTCTTTCTTCAAAAGCAGAGACAATATATTATATGTTAATGAAGAAAAAAAGGTCATAATTTAATTAACCATTATCATTTCACATTTATTTTGGAACCTTTATACTTGCATCATGAAAATTATTTTTAAACGTAACAAATAATTAATAGAACTAGCGATTGAACTTCTATGCCATGGTAGTTCGTGCAACTAAAAAAAGCTGCAAAATTAAATAAATTATTACGACTTGAATTATGCCTGTGTCTTATACGGCCCGTATTATGGAGAAATGCAGAAAAATTGTACGAAAAAAAATGAAATTCCTCAACTGTGTGTATATTTTATAAGCAAGTTGGAGTAGAGGGCCAATTAGCTTAACGGCAAAGCAACTAACTCGTGTGAGATATATTGGGGTGCTCGCGTCACGCCACTCAGAGGGAAGTTTGCGGTGAAAAAATAAAATAAAAATACTTTGTACCAAATTACGTATTTTTCCTCTCCCCTACAATTACGGTATTTGAGAATAAATATTATATGAGCCGCCTTACGTACATTTTTTTGTTGTAAAATAAAAAAAAACTGTTACGTTAGTACATCATGATTATGTTATGGTTTGTTGATTGCATTATACAAGGGAGAAAAACACTTTATTAAGAGAGAACAATATGATGAAATAAGCTAAATATAATATAGTTAGTTGAATACTTAAATATACAAGTAATTTGATTGTCGAATAAATATTAAGTTAGGAGTTATAACGTGAGAGAGTTGATAAACTTATAAGCGTTAATACAAATAAATAAATGACTTGTACACCATTGTTTGTTAATAAAACAATACTCTAGAGCACTGTGTTTATTTACTAAAAAAATACAGCACAAAGGTGTTAAACAACTTATTTTGTTGCCATGTAATGTAAAAGTTAACTAATTTTTTATTTTATTTTTAAAAGAATATGATGGAAATCATAATTACTTTTCTACTCTTCAAATACTAGACGAAAACAAATTCTGCGTCATTCGAGTGGATTCTAACTGGCAACCTCCTGAACGTTATTCCAGCGCGTTACCAAGCGACCTCAACTATTAAATCAGGATGTGAAAAATGAATAACGTATTTATTTTCTACCTGATCATTGGCACCTTCAATGCGAACCAGGAAGAGCTGGTATCCCGAGACTACCCGGTCCTGAACGGCTTCAAGATGAAGGACCGGAAGAGAAAAGTCCTTCCATTGGTGATCGTAAAGCTCACCAAATCACCGGAAGGAAAGCGCATTTACAACGACCTGCACGAGATCTTCGATATGAAGATCTCTGTGGAGGATTTAAAAAAAATCCACTTCCGCGGGACAGTGCCACCGCTGTTAAAACATTTCTCACAGCGCTGGCAGCTGTCACGCCCCCCACATTTGTGTCAAATGTGGGTAAAATCATAGAACAGCGGAATGTATAAATCCGCGTGACGTTCTCGCTACTTGCGCGAACTGTAAAGGTACACACGCGGTCAGCTACAAAGGCTGTCCAGCCTTCCCGAAGCCGCGAAACCAAACACGGGCCCATCTCCCCGCGCCACCTCCAGCCGCAGAAATCCTCAGGAGTTTCCCTCCTCTGGCAAAACCAGTGACGAGTGCTGATTCTCCCGCGATCTCTTACTCAAGCATTGCGAAAAATGCTCGACCTCAACCCTCACAACCCACCCGAGAATACCCGTCGCAAGAACACATCGGGACGGTTATAAGAAACCTCGAAGTGGCTATGACAGCGGCTCGCGAGTCTCTAAACACGCTTTCACACTACCACGCGACGTACCCTAATCTGCAAATATAGGCACACATATTATTCCCATATCTATCTATGTAAATATATTTTACGAGTCAAAGCGTTATCCCCCCCGTCTTCATAGTATATTTATTATAATATAGTATATATATCTCTATCCTTTCTCTCTGTATACATATTTATCAACGCTCGTGACACATAAAATATTAAGTATATTAATAAGTAACGTTTATGTATTTATAACCTTAATTTATGTACCAAATCCTATCCTTTTCTCTCTTAAAAGTGTTTTACACCACCACCTAAATATCCAAACAAATATACCAAGTCCGTTTTACAATACCAGATGAAGGAGTAAGGTGTCCGAAAATCGGACCGACACTCCGAGTAAATTATTAACTTGATGAGTAGATATATAGACATTGTAATTTATTTTTATCAAAAACTGTTTTTTCCACTTTTTGTGACGGACACATTTAGTCTTGTTTGCGCTCCCCTGAAGATGAGGTGAAAACCTTGAAACCGGTAGGGTTATACCGTCACAAAAAAGTGGAATAAACAGTGTTTGATAAAAATAAATTACAATGTCTTTAAACCGTTAATGCCTTAACTATAAACAACATAAATATATAGAAGTGTCTGTTTCGGTTATTTGAACATCTTGTTAGCATGCCAGAATACAGGTTGCTATAAAAGATTTTCGGGCTATACCGAATATGAAGAAGCCCAATAAGAATGGAAGAATAATGTGAAGTAAACAAGTAAACTGTGCCGGCAACGACTTTTTCAGAATTTGGACGATATAAAAGTCGTGGCTTTAGAACACCAGCATAGAAGAAAGCCAAAAAGACTCATGGAGAACGTAATTTAAAAATACAGATTTTTTTATTATCTGAGGTACGGCTAAAATATACTATATAATAGATGTAACGTAATGATATCTTCACATATGAAGCATCTAAAAAGTAGTCGAATACTATTGGAATACTAAACACACTATTATTAGTATCGTCACTGTTTTTTCTACATATACATTATATTGAACTTATTTTCCGACCGGTTTCGACCACATATACTATCTTCACCAGTACCATTAATGCCATCTTCAAAGTACACCAATACACTTGATAGAAATATCAAAACCAGTTATCACAATTTCACTTTACCCTTTAAGTGAAAATAAAAATGTTTTTACTAATAATAGTTCATTTTCCATAACATAATTTCCACAATGTTTCTGCAGCAAAAAATAAAAAAACTGCAATGCTTATATTTTTATTTGTAAATAAATTATTTCTATACTCGAAAAAAAAAAACACAGGGCAATGATTACAGGCTGTAAACATAACAAAAATATAGAAATTTATTTATTTCAGGCATTAAAACTAGAGTTATTACCAGCGGTCACCTTAAAATATGTAATTCTGTACTGCTTATTCTGTTTGGAATGTTCTCGATCAGATTTTTTAAATTTCTTATTTGAAATAATTAATACTTAATTCGAGTGAGATCAATTTTGCTTTATCCTTGTGTACCTCATTCACATATTGCTCACTCATAAGAAAAAAATCTGATCTCATTTCAAAAGCCAGATTTTTCCATCTTTTTTATAGTCCATGTCCTCAGTCTTAAAAAAGATGGGAATCATAAAGAAATAGACGTGATGCACTTTTTATTCCTGCTTTACCCTCAGTCTTTTCATATTTGCGTCAGACGTGACATTGTTGTCTTGGAGTTTTGGACACAGTCTTCTACGACGTGTATCATACAATGTCATGCCTAGTATTCAGGTGCTGCTATTCCTCCAAGATGTTCATGTAGAGCCCGCACAACTTTCTTACTACGATAGTTCTATGATTGTTTGATAAAAATATTCCCATAACATAAATATAAAAATTAAAATCTTCATCAACAAGAAATAAAATGATTGACCAATAATCAAGTGAAAAACATCGTATGCAAAAATATTACATATGTCGAATTCTATAAAATTACTTATTTATTTTTGATCCAGCTTGTTGCTAAAATTCATTCGTTAGGTGGTACCCCTCAACATATCATAATTGATGATATGGACAAAGTGAAGAAACAAAATTGTCATCGGTCTCAGTAATCAAGCTTTCAGATTATAAAACATCCGTACGTATTAGAAATATGTTATAATCGCATGTAGACCGGTAAAAACTTTCGCACACGTCTAGCGCGTGCGAGTATTGTCACCAGAAAACTTTTGAACTAAAATGGGACTCCTTATTTACATTGCTTTTTTTAGCACATTCGTGAATGTACCCGTACTTCAAAATTCCCGGAGGAAGAACAGTTTTTTAGCAAAGCCTCGGAGGTTGTTATGTATAAAAAATGTATTCGAAAATGAAAATTATTTTTTGTATAAACTCACCCTCTTCTTCCGGTGACGGGATCCTGTGACGGACTGTCGCCTGAAAAAGAAATCACACAATACTATCAGATTTAACGGAAATAATAAATAAATAACGGTTGTATCAAATAAGGTTAAATTAATAGAATTGGCTGAAAAGGTTCTCACTGCAGAGGAATTGAATAACTGTCGGGTAAGTTTGTTAAGAGAGCCAAAAATAGAGCTTTTTGGGGGTTGTGCATTAAGACAAAGCACCCCTATAGGGTGTTATCATTCAACCAACGCTTCGAACCACCATTATTACTTTGATTCTCTTTTGCCCTTTGACTTTGTAGTCAGTGGGTTGAATTTGCGGTGTAAGACCTTAAATTGATGGGATCTGGTATCTATCTAATCGAAAATTTCAATAATGGTTCAGCTGGTATTTTATTTAGCACTTATTTTTTATGTAATATATTATCATTGAACTTATTTTATAAGTTTAAAAATATATGTTTTCATAGAATAATTAAACACAACTGAGTGTAAAAAATTCTCTCATTTCTCAAGCAAGTGAGAAATTTATTGATAATGTAATAAAAAGTCTTCAGATCGATGTTATAAGTTTTTTTGAATACATGGATTCGTTATTCAAGACTATTTGGATTATAAGAAAAAAGAACTTTGGTGTATGGTTGTGAAACATGGACGTCAAACAACAATGAAAAGAAACAAAAAAACGCTATAGAAATGCATGCACTTAGAATAATACACGGGGGGACAATGTATGGCAGAATACGGAATATTGTGATAAGGGATTGATGTGAACTTAATACGGATGTGTTAAGTAAGATGAAGAATAGTGCTCTGAGATGATTTGAGCACGTAGAACGAATTAATAAAGAAATACTAATAAAACAAATATACAGTGAAAATTTGAGCGAGAGGCGTGGTAGAGGAAGACCAAGGAAAGTATAGTTGGATGATATTTTTAAAGAAGGAAATTTAAAAAGTGAGAGAAATCGTAGGAGCCGTATGAAAACATTTATGGATGTTGAAGATGTAAAACATGTGTTGAGATTGGAAAGTGTCTCTCTCTCTCCTCTGTGAGACAACGTGATGGTATTTATGTATAAGTCAGACACCTAATATTTTTTCCCAATAAAAATAAGGTTAGGCATCTAAATAAATCACTATCGACAGTTCAACATTTTAACCAGCAGTCGTTAAAGTTAAGATATTAACACATTCCTTAAACAAAGAAAATAATCGTTACCACAAACAAAAATTATTTTTTACCATAATTAAAAGAAGTATGAAATACGTACAAAATTAATTAATTAGTGTAAATATAGTAGACGGGCAAAGTATCGAATGACAAGGAGTGATGATACATTTCCAAAGTAGATTTTTTTCCGGAGAAAAACTTAAGTAACCATCGCATGGGCAGGTGGGGTCCTTTGAGAGTAGTAGAGCCGACGCGGGGGCTTCGGGGCCACTTGATCCCCTTTATTGTTCTCTCGCGGGCGCGGGGCGGCAGCGCACGTGATGGGAATGCAGACCGGCCCACGGCCCTCGACACTTGCCTTTTAAAAAGACACAAAAACTATGTCGGAGAAACTTAATTACGCCGAAAGGTTGACAATTACAAAGGCCAAGAGTGAAATCTTGACATTTCAGAAAAGAGAGTGGAATTACATTTCGGACAATGTTATGTAACGGGATGTACTAATACATTTTGTTATATTCTACTACAGTTTGAACGGAATACTGAGCATAGTTTTTATATTTATAGCAAATGTGTGAAATTGTCTAAACCTTCCAATAAAAAAATAACACAAATTATTAATTATGAGGTTGTGGACAACATTAAACACATACACGTGTATCTTGTTTCGTTGATATACAATAATGAAGGATGTGGGATGGAAAAAAATATATAAACTATTGTATTTAGGAAGTTTTTTTTATCAGATGGTGTCAGTTTTACGAGAGATAATGAATGGCGTATCGTGACAGGAAACAAAGTGAATGGGGCACTAAATATACATACTTTAACCGGATAATGTCAAAAAAGTGCTTAAATGGTAGTTCGTAACAGTATTATTGTACCAACTTTAATGTTTGTGAAAAAAAAACTGAACTAAGTCGAATCAATGCTGTAGAAATGCGTAGAGTAAGAAAATTACACGGGGTGACAATGTATGACAAAATACAGAATTAAGTGATTACGGATGAATGTGAACTTAAGACTAATGTATTGAGTAAGAAGAAGAATCACACTTTGAGACGGTTTTGACATATTGAACATATAGGTGACGAAAGACTGACTAAACATATTTAACATGAAAGTATAAGTGAGAGTTATGGTAAACAACGACCAAAAAAAAGTATGATTGAACCGAGTGAAATTTTATAAGAACAGAAGGTAAGGAGTAAGAAGAACAGAATACGTTGTTTTAGAATGTATATTAATGTAGAAGAAGCGAATTATGAGTTGGGAAAGAAAAGTCTGTTCTCTTTGCATACCCCGAAACAGCGTGACGGTATGTATGTGTATGGAACGAAAATAAAAAGAACAAGCGTTGTCACACGGTCATTAATTGATAAGCTAAAGAATACATGAATATATACTCGTAGGAACATTAATAGGTCTACGGAAGTAACACTTGTAAGAGCATTGATTTTATCAATCTTTCTGTATGGCGACGAAACACACACATTGAGAGGAAAGAATCGAAAAAAGATTCTCGCCTTGGAAATGTGGCTCTGGCGACAAATTCATCGATTCTGTAAGACTTAGAAATCGATCAGCGTCTTAAATTATATTACAGCGAATCCTCAGGCCCTTCGGAAATATATTGTTTTGTATTACACTTTTGTTGCATACTATACAACCTACTGGAATTATTGCTACGTGACAATCTCTTCCCACCAACCACAAAGATGTTAAAGATACCTCAAGTGAAAACCAGACTGGAATGGAATCCTTTTAAAAAAAATCTGGGTTCTAGTTGGATTTGAACCCGCAACGGGTCGGGAGACAGGCGTCTTACCAAATAGGCCACGGAGGTCGTCAATATAATTAGATGGGAAGATAAAACGAAGAGACTGGTGATCCAATGCAAAACACGAGAGTCCCGATCATGGGACATATTACCAATGCAATGGATAGACCTGGTAAGGAACGCAACTAACAACTAAATCCAAAAGTGAAAATGCTTGTAAAAATAAAGAATTCCAGTAAAATTATTACAAATCTAAGAGGTTGAGTTAGAATAAGGAAAAATATATACTGAGAATAAATATATGTATTATAATTCGGTCAGTTCCACATCAAAATATTATTTATAACTATGTGAATTAAGAAAATATTAACAACGTCTTGAGGATCGTTTGGTAACATTTTTGGTAATCGAGCTCATAAATTTCAGATAGAAGAAACATTCCACTAATAGACGACAGACGTTGTCATCTCGGCTCATTTAAAAAAGAACACGTTAGTTTGATTGTAAATAAAATATATATATATATATATATATATATATATATATATATATATATATATATATATATATATATATATATATATATATATATATATATATATATATATATATATATATATATATATATATATATATATATATATATATATATATATATATATTATATATATATATATATATATATATATATATATATATATATATATATATATATATATATATATATATATATATATATATATATATATATATATATATATATATATATATATATATATATATATATATATATATATATATATAATAAAAAAACATATTCTAGCACTCAACTCGCAGCAAATAATTTTACTAGATTTGCAGGAATATATTTCGTCTTGAAGAAAATAAAAAAAATGTTCACTAAATTATTATTTCCAAGCTTTTTAAATAAACAATGGAAAATTTGTTACAATGAATAAATTTGAAAAGTTTTGTGCCATTCATTCATTATGAAATAATACATCAAAGACACGTTGTTCCTATCCAGGTGTGTACAAAGAAAGCTGAATATACAATATTATTCAAGTAACTACCTTTTTGTTGCTACCTCGTAATACTGACCTCGCAATACTGAAATAAGGCTTCTTCAAAGACTTGTTTTCTTCACAAACGATTTTAAAAAGATCTCCGTCCATTTGAACTCTCATTTATTCTCCGAGCGTCTTGTATTACGCAAAGCCGCCAGTCCGAGCTTACATCCGTTTTAATTAAGCGCCTCTGCGATTTGCCTTAATTTCACTTAATTTGTACCAAGATTTAAATGAAATTAAGGCAATATCAAAGCAGCAAAGTTATCTCGATAATGTGTCGCGTCTGATGTCTTGCCAAGTCTGCGCGGGGGATGGGATTTCTTGGAGGATCCTGCCGAAGGGGGTGGTATCGCCGCCTCACTAATTGCAAAATAGCAAAACATTAGCGGATCCTCGAGCTTTTTCGGAGTTTATCTATTAGCTCGCAAATTACTGGGCGCAGAATACTCGAGACTAGGGCATCTCAAGGAGCGACATGGTGGCACTTTAATTACACTAATGGCACTCAGCCGAATGTTAATTACAATTGAAAATCCCTCCCCCCGTGGGGGCGCCTCGCGAGAAGAGGGATTAGGGGTGGGTCTATAAGGGGGTGCGTGTGTGTAGCAGATGATGCCTGATGTATGAGAAAAGAGGGGGTGGTGAATGACCGGTCTTTGTTGGGGGCTGTAGCTCATTGTCGGGGAAAGGAACAAACGTTGTACCAACGCGCACCGCCGCGGTACACAATGGAGGAATTTCAAATTAAATATGTTTTGTAAAATGTACCGTGTATCATGTCAGCTTTGAAGGCGCATGCGAGACCATGTGAAGGGGGAACAAATATTTTAATCATGCTCAAGATGATTAAAATAACGGATGAGATGCTACTTTTGCAAACGAAGAGTCACAAATATTCAAATACACATGAAGGTCCAAATTTAATATACTCTTGAGAAATTACTTTTGAACTTCAATGGAAGTCTATTTTTACTTCAATGAAAACAATTCAATGGAAGTCTATTTTCGAAATTATAAACAAAATATAAGCATTCAATAATTAGAATTTTATGTATTATTCAGTCTTGTTGGTAGGATGCCTGTCTTTCAGTTTTAAAGGGTTATGTTTATGACGACCTCTGTGGCCTAGTCGGTAAGCCTGTCTCCCAACCAGGAGGTTGCGGGTTTAACTCCCGCTAGAAGTCAGATACTTTTATAAAGGATTCCAGGCTGGTACCACTTAAGGTCTCTTTAAAAAAGAAAATCTTACTAGTTGGTTGGGAGATTGCCACATGGTAATAAACCCGCCGAGTTGTACTGTATACAATGAAAATGTAATACAATACAATTTATATACATAATCAAAGCCCATATGTAATTTACCTAAATGTACAGTCTATTTAGACTATGCTTGAATTTAATTATTAAAATGTTTAGATATTCTACAAAAGACAAACAGCTAATATCAGCCGTTTTACTGATTTGTTGCCTTTTCTGGGACAGCTTACTTATATCATACCTGCGAAATTCTCACCAAAAAAAGTTTGAATTGCAACCGTCCGTAAGATTTGACAACTCGCAGCAAAAAATACACTGACACAATTTCATTTAAAACACTCAAAAGCCAGGAATATGTACAACAAACGTAGTGCATCAAAATGTATACTGATTGATTTTGTAACATTTTTGTATTTTCATGTATAATTTTAAATATCTATTAAAAAAACTGTGCAAACATCGATTTCGTATATTAAACAATATGAATTGAAACAGTTCATCGAAACAAGCTTCGTTTGTATATATTTGAATTATTTGTAAAAAACTTACATTTTTTCAGTTTGTGTCGATAAATATTTAACTAAAATTAAGTTAACTAAGAATTTTCCCAATGTGAATATAACCACGTGATAAATTAAAGGAAAATAGCTCGATATATCACTAAAAATAATTAATGAAAGAAATGTTTGAAGTTTTACGTTATTCAATTTGGATAAGTCTATCAAATATGAATTCAGTTAACTAGCAACTGTCTTCATAAAGAAATACGAGAAAAGTAAGAAAGGGAAAAGAATTCAAAATTGACTGCATATTAATTACCCAGACAAACGAGCAGACATCAAAAAAGCTTGAAAAATTATCTTTCGTGAAAAGCACGCCTTTTCAATCCGAGAAAAACGCAGATGTCAAAAAATAACAAATGAAAAACGATCTCCGCGCATTGTATTGTAAAGGATAAAAATGACAAAGCAAAGAAACAGATTCGAATGAAAAAAAAGAATCATAGACACGAAAGAGGAAACGTCCCGCCAAAAAGACATCCATCCAAGGCATTCCGTTATTCCTATTTCCATTTATCAAAGAAAAACATTGTCAAACAGATTTGTGAGGGCTAATATTGAATGGTGGTGTTTACCGAGCGCACCGAGGAAGCGTTCAAATAAAAAAATGGAAAATTGTGAGGAGCGTAAGTATGACTGGAGTCCATTGGCGCCGCGGAGAGGGCGCCAGGAAGCGCTTTAACGGATCTCCGTGTTTTTCCCGCCAAACACTCAGGTGGGTTTTTGAAATGGTGTATGATTATTGCTTTCTATGGAATATTACTGCGTTGTTTTATTATGAAAACTTCTACAATACATGAATTTCACTCAATTTTACATGGAAATAAAATTAGAATACACTTTACCTTTTGATATTACATAAAAACCGTTATTTTATAATATTTATTGCCATAATTTAATAAGACGTTATTGGTAGAAGCATAAATTTTAAATTTCACAGTTAAGTAAATGAAGTACACCTGTATGGATTAACAAAATGAATAACATCTTAATTATAAACCTTTTTGTCAAAGTTAAAATTATGAAGTGAATTTATGTTGTTTATACCCGTATTTGCTTTCATTTCTCAATTCAAACTTAATTTTAACATCCCACGAGTTTATCGCTTGGAAATTACATCATATCCATATTTAATCTATGGCCAACGTTAAAAATTGAAGAAAAATATAAGAAAAAAAAAATTAATTAAGTATTGTACACAAACGGGGCAATGGATACTGCACATATATTTAATACTTTTTAAGCGTTCTTAAGTATTTAGATAAAATAAATCGTAAACTTTGAACTGCCGAGTGACACTATAATACTTGAGAAGTCTTTGAAATTCGTGGGATTTGTGATAAAACTTCATACATATTAAATGATCTAACTGTAAAAAATATTAGGAAGAACTAGTGGCGTCACTGGCGGTGATTGAGGGGATCCGGCCGCAAAAGCCTCTCGCTCCGGATGATCGCTTTGATAGAGCCGCCTGTAGGCTGCGAGGTAAAAATGTTCATATCGGTACAATGGGAGGGGGTGGGTGGAAGAGCGTGGCGGGAGAAGGACCACAAAGGGCCCTGAAGGGGAGAAGGGGAAGCGGGGGATAGAGAGGGAGGCGGGCACGCTTCCGCTTCCCGTTCCGGAACCAGCGGCTCCGGTGGACTCATCAGATATGGGACCTTCAGGGACGGATCCTCATTTTGGGACATACACTAGAGGCTCACAGTTTGCTTTCAATAAAATGTTAAATATTTGCCAGTTTACAAAAATAATAAGATTCTGTGAATTTCTTCATTTTACAGAACCATCGTTAATTACAAGGAATTGAAGGTTGAACGTTTAAAAAATGAAGGATTTGTGACGAAGACGTATGTATTATATCATCCTATTATCATATTTGTCTTCTTATCAGAGGCTGTATAGCCAGTTTAAATAATCTAGTGAAAAGTTCATTTGATATTCATAAGTATACCCAAGTTTATAACTAGGTTTCAGATATTACGAGTTTTTCACCTGAATGTATTCAATGGCATTTATAAAGCGTCTTAAAAGTCCAAAAATATAGCGTTTTTAAGGTGATATTATTAGGCGAAATAACACTATTCAAGTACATACATCACGCCATGTCCCTTTTGGAGTCGGCAGAGAGGAGAGAGCGCCAGACTTTTCTATTTCGATACACATCCTTTGCCTCTTCTAGATCAATACACCGTCTCATACCATATTTCTTTTGGTCTTTCTCAACCACTCTTTCCACTCACATTTGCACTGTACATTTATTTTGTTAGTTTTTTTCATTAATTTGTTTTACATGCCCAAATAATTCATTAGTGCTTCATCTTACTGAATACATGAGCCATAAATTCACATTTCTCCCTAATCACTTCACCCGTATTTTGTTATGCATTGCCACTCCATGAATTATTTTAACTGCACGCATTTCTACACCATTTATTTGGCTTTTTTCAATATTTTTTCACTTCCATGTTTCACACCTATACATCAAAGTTGGAACAAAAATACTGATATAGACTATCATCTTAGTTGATTTTGATACAACTCAGTACGAGTATATTTGTTTTAATGCCTCACTTTCATCTATATATAACATAATGAAGGTTCCCTTTGACATAAATAAACAACTGTAAGTGACCCACTAATAAGACTTTGTAAATTATAAAAATTAATAACTTAAACTGAAAAATAAACTAAATTACAGATAAACAAATATTACAAGATATACATTTTCTGTTTATTTTTATTAATTTATACCTTAATTGGTTACAGTGCGACCGTCTCAAAGATGCGAATCAAGATAATATTCTCGGGTATCTATTGTAAAGCCGTCTCATGAAATGTCTTGCAAAATCACACAAACTAGACTACTTCAAAGAGTCAATCTATCGCCGTTGTAGTTATTTGGGTAACTTAAAGACTAAAAATAATGAGAGATATGAGATATTTTTCATTTCTTGATCACATGGTTGGAAGATGACTGACAACAATGATGGGCTGGGATAGGGACGTTGATTTATCTATTCGAAATTATAATATACACAAGTAACAATTCGACTTATAACGGCGGAAGAAACTATCATATCGTAATTATTTCATCAGGTTGTATTATATACAACGAAAGAGTTTACATCACATAAAGGAAGATCTACAGAGGCTTCTTTGTAGTTCATCATGCCTTGGTAAGTTTTCTGCGATAGTTTTACCAAACATGCTTTTCTAAACATATGCATACGAATATACGAGAATACTTTTTTCATTCAACTTGATTTTTTTTATAAATATTTTTGACCTATAAATTATAGTGGGGTTGAATCCCGAGTTAGAGCGCCCTTAAGAAGAGTGTTTTCTAAACGGCACTTTATAAATTTTCTTCTTATTAATATTATTATTACTACAACACAATCATTCACAAAAAGTTATTTTCGTAGATTTATAGAAATAAACAAAAAAATTTACGTTATTTTATAATGTAATGAAAATACAAAAACAAATGTGAAAGATTTATTGAATACCTTGAGGTGGTCCTGTATTATATCCGATCAAATAATGATAGGAACCAAGTTTCGAGCATCCGAAGCCAGAAAATCCTGAATAGGTGCGCTGCGGTCCTTTATTACGGACTGGGTGGGCGGCCGGTCAGGCGGGGGCCGGATTTAGTTTTATCAATCCGGCCGATAAGGGACAGGGTCACACCTCGCAATGCGCAGAATAGTGTGTGACGATTAGGATGATTGCGGGGGCGGCCACCCTCGTCACTTCCTCCAAGACGCGATTAATGGTGACCGCTGATTAGGACGGGTTGGGTCCATGGATGAACTTCGAGGCTAAATATCATCTATACACACTAATGAATGCTACTCATTAGAATAAATTATTATATAGAATTTTCTTTTTCGATAAGATATGACTCATGTCAAAAGGACGAATCTTACCTAACTTTAACTCTTCTATAAATAAGCATTAATAATTATTGTGTTGCAGGGATTGCGAACATTTTTTTCTCACGGTGTGTCATGTTACATAGTAAATTAGTATGATGTTTGTCGTAAATAGGCGTAGGTCTGTCGCGCATGAACAGGATAATTTTTAATGGTAATAAAGTAGACGAACGTTCTAACTTGACGAAACAAGGTAATTTGATTTATAATGCATACTGAAGTTGTTTAAAGCAAAAAATCCATGCCGGTCACGTCTATTGTATGGTCATACCACGTAACAATTAAAATGTTACACCTTAGTCTTAGTAGTAGCTCAACTAGAACCGATAGAAGACGTGTTGTTTCGTTATATTCTGAAATATCAAAAATATAGTATAACGCGGTAATCAAGTTTTCAAATTTTTATAAGTTGTCATACTGTTTTTAATTATTTCTTTCAAAAGAAGGCAAAATACCGGCAGAAATTAAATGATGTTTAGATGCTGTCTACGAATATAGAAACTTATCCGTTGACATCATTCTGTTTTGAAAGAAAGTTGATTTTTTTTGCCAAGCGATATATAATTTTTTTAACATTTCAGAATATAACGAAACAACACGTTTTTTAGTTGACATACTATTGGGCGAATAAGTATCAAATTTTATGTATTACATCATCTGACCATGCGCGGCGTGACCGGTGTGGTATTTGTCCATATATGTCCGTACTAGTTCCGGTCGGAAACTTTTGGGCCTTAGGGTATATGTATGCCTGGAAAACACTCTTTTCGGTACCATCATAATTTCCATATTATTCCGTGTCTACTCATAGTAGAGTATAAGCTTGCATAGACATACACAACTGTTGTCAATCGATTTTGAATTGATTTTGTTTTTTACGTTTTTACATTAATGTATCTCTCGTGTCTTTATGAACTAATTTTGATAATACTTTTTAAAACGTTTTTTTTTCTATAATTTGAAGTAAATGTTTGTCAACAATTTTTCATTAGAAAGAGGCACCACTGTCACGTGCATAATTATTCATTAGTTATTTTATGATAAAAAAATCAAACTGTGAAAGTTTTCCTTTGAAAGTGAATTAGCAAGGAATTAGTCTTGAAAAGTCAAATTCAGTTTCGATGGCAAGATCAAAGTGCCAATCGGTGGGTATGATCTGTTGCACCCTTTAGTAGGATAGTTTTGTACAGCGCTTTTTTGTTGCTAAAAAGGGCAATAATAATTTAAAATGAGCAGCATATAAGCAATATAAAATCATTAATTCATACGCAAAACGGTCTAAAAGTAAATCCAGACCACCCACATGTTATTCGTGAATTATAGCTGTTAGACCCCAGCCAATAATAAAACAAAATATCAATATATTATTCTACAATAAAATAGTAATGTATTTTCTAAATGTTCATTATCATACAAAATAAGTAGTCATTACAATTGTCTTGTGATATAACAATAGGAAAGTGGCATAGAAATATTGTCGTGCGGGGATTTGAGACTGTTCCTCGTAGATTTTGTAATTAACCACTGAGAAAACACAGTGGCGCGACACCAGACCGAAATATTTCACTGGGAATACATAAGGAACGATTAACCGCGACACACACATTGGGAGGCGCTGCTCCCTCGGGGGCTGGTACCGCGCGCCGCAGATTGGAAATTATTTATATGCCAATTGAGGACGACTTGCAATTACTAGTTGAATTTGCAACGTGGAATAGTGAGAAAAAAATATTTCTATTTAAAAAGTTAACTTTTTGAAAGAAAATTTAAAAATTAATAAATTTGTTATTCCACTTATTGCAATAATCCCTCCGATATGAGTTTCCATATCCAATCTCGAGGCTTTCTTCAGGAACGAATGATCCTGGTTTGATTGTTTTTTTTATGAAGATAGTCTTGAGATATGAAGTTGAAACACGTGACTAACAAAATTAATTTATTTTATATTAGGTGTACAAATAAGTTTCCGCCGTTTTTTATAAAAAAATGGGCATTTATTGTGAAAGAACGGAACCTCATGTTTTATTCGAAGTAGTACCCATCGCTTGCCACTACTTTTCCCCATCTTTCTGTCAGCATACGAATACCGCGTCAGTCATCATCATCAGACAGGCCATGCGTCATCGATCAAAACAAGTGGTAATCAGAAGGAGCAATGTCTGGTGAATACAGCGGGTGGGGTAAAACTTCTCAATTGAGTGTTTCCAAATAGGTTTTGACCGGTGCCGCAACATGTGGACTAGCATTATCATGTAGGAGAATAATTTTGTCGTGTCTGGCGTAGTAGTGGGCGCGCTTTTCCTCGAGTGCTCGACTCAATCTCATCAATTATGTTCGGTAGACAGCCCCAGCAATGGTTTCATTCGGTTTGAGCAACTCATAATACACGACACCAAGCTGATCCCACCAAATACATAACAAGAGTTTTTTTCCATGAATATTTGGCTTAGCCGTAGATGTTGAAGCATGACCAGGGGATCCCCATGATTTCTTCCTTTTTGGATTATCATAATGGATGCATTTTTCATCACCAGTGACTATATGGTGCAGAAAACCCTTTCGTTTATGCCTGGCAAGCAGCATTTCACATGTGGAAAATTGGCATTCAAAGTTTCTCCGTGTCAGTTCATATGAATCCCAATTTCTTTGTTTTTGAATCATTCCCAATGATTTCAACCCATGTGAAATTGCTTGTTGAGTCACTCCTAATGTAAGTGCAAGTTCTTCTTGCGTTTGGCACGAATCTTGATCCAATAATACTTCCAATTCCGCGTCTTCGTACACTTTCGGCCTTCCGCTACGTTCTTTGCGTTCGATGTCAAATTCACCGTTCTTAAACTTTTGAAACCACTCACGACAACTTCTCTCACTTAAGGCAGCCTCACCATATGCTTCTACAAGCAATCGATGCGCCTCAGCTGCAGATTTCTTCAAATTGAAGAAGTAAATCAAAAGTTCCCGCAAATGACGCTTATTCGGCTCAAAACTTGACATATTCGAACACAAAAAAATATGTTATACTGATAAAAATTCACTAATATTTCAAGGTCATGTTGTTGACAGATGTTCAACCTTACGATAATGACATTTTACATCTGACAATTTTAACCATAACTTACTGGTGGCGCCAACTTTTGTCAAACGGCGGTGACTTATTTGTACACCCAATAATATACAAATTTTTAGTTCCACAAAGTTAAAACCAAAACCTTTGATACATTTATGAAAGAGATTCTGTACTGGACAAACCTTTTGGAATTAGGTACAAGCTTATTTCTGGGAGATTAAATGTTACACAACGAAATAAAAAAAAGTGTGAACTAGTGCAAAAATTTAATATTTCTGCATCGTAAATTTAATGTTGAGGAACGTGAACTATACCGTGCAATTTTTTTTCCAGGCCTCCCGATGGTCTGCTATTCGTCGAGTTTGTGGCAGACGGATTTGCAGTACTCTCCATCTGGTCGTTCCAGTGCATTGGTAATCTACCTCTGCAATTGATACCTTTCCATTTCCAACGATTGTCAGTTTTCTAAGTCCTCATTGCTTGAGATGTAATCGAAGAATGCTTCAAATACAAAATGTTCATGACGTTAAATTCATAATTATTAATAAGAAATACAAATGAATACTAAGTAATACACATTTAAAAAAGTATATTTTTGTATTCATAATACTTAAAGGTTCTTCCGATTTATGTTTCAAACATACATATCATCACGCCGTTTCCCTTGCGGGGTAGGCAGAGAGAGCATATCTTCAAATTTTTCTATCCAAGCACACAACTTTCACCTCCTCCACATACGTCTCGCCATGCCCAATATTCTTTATTAATACTTCTCACTTTATCTTCTTTCAAAACCTGTTCTATTTGGTCCAGCACTTTCCCCGGCTTACCTCATCTACGCGCACACCTTGCACTTCTGACTTGTATACTCGCTTAGTAATTCTTTCATCAATTCATTCTGTTGTTGATTAGCCTTAAATATCTTGCATTTCAGTTACACTCGTGCATATTTTTTTTTGCTGTAGACAAACACATTTTAATTTTTTTTATCAATTTCGGAAAGAAAAATAAATACTCGTAAATTTGACATGGGTCGAAAGACATGTTCATTTTTCAATTCCTTCAATATATAAATAAAACTTTATCAAATTCCACAAAAATAATGTTTTCTTTTGTAAATCTTAATAATCACTAAATGTAAACTAGAAAATAATACAAGGAAATCAGTGTTTGCACAACCAAAAATTCTAAACGTCGACATAATTTGAAATGCTTGATAATTTGAAACATTTAATACAATTATACTTAAGATGGAGTAAGGATCAGGATTTGGTAGTAGGTAGACGGTAAAAGATTGAACGAAACTAGAATTCCATGCATCGTAATTCTAGACAGCCCCGCCGGAAATCGACAACCAAAATTATGGAGTGACATTAGTAAGTTCACCTCCTCAAGAATGATGGACAGTGAAAATCAAATTCTTAGTCTACCATGAGAAACTAAATTATTTCTGTGGCACCAAATGGTGAGAGGAATGTTTTTAAATCGCGGGGTTGTAGACAAGATTACCGTTGTTACCCAGCTTTATTAGGGTTCTAATTTGGTTTTAATTTAAGGTTCGTTTAATACCTTTCTGATTGATTGGTAGAGATTGTCACACGGCAATAAATCAACCAAGTACTACAGTATACAACGAAAGTGCAATGTGATGAGATCAAATAGATTTTTTGTGTACTGTCTGCTTAGAGTGTAATATAAGTTTGCTATATAATTTTTTTTTGCGTTTATTTTTCTTTCTTTACATTAATTGTAAACACATGAATACAAATAGAGAGTTGACAATTTCTTCCAACCAAGATTCAAGAGGCAGGCGTATTTTGTGGGTGTTTACAATACTTTTCTTGTTAATATTTGGTTTTTGAAGCTGCTATCGAAAACAATGTACCAACGCTCTTATGTGTTCATACCTAAATTAATATTAAACAAAATGTGAAACTAAAACGTTAAAATTATAATAAAATATAAGAACATACGTTGATCAAATATTATGTTTCAACTTATAGACAACACCAGCATTCGTTATAACAATAGCGTTTCTGAACAGGTATGAACATGGATTAGTTTCTGCAAACAACTTTCCAGATACAAGACTTCCATCACTTGTCTATTAAATAAGAGAACGACTTCTCTATTGCAACTGTACATTACATCTCTTAGTTTTCTTCAGCAGAATTTGTGCCAATACCGGCAAAATGTTATAGTTTTGTCAGAGAAAGTTCCCAGAAAGCGCCTCTGGCCACGGAGGTGCGCTGAACGTTCAAAAGATAACATCTCAACAGTGTTTTCAGCATCGCAGCACGGAGAACACTTCGCTACCAACAGATCTAGATAGAAAGGATATGATATATCGTGTCTGGGTTGCTACTAAAAATACGTGTGATTGTATGAGCTACAATATTGAATTTTGTTAAAATAAATCCTACCAGAGGAGAAAAGATATTTGAGATAAATTTTATCTCTTTTCTTTGAAATACTTTTATCTCTTTAAATGTTAAATCTACGAATACGAGTAAAGATAAAATGAAATACAATTAATTTAAATTACAAATTAAAAAGATAATCACGTTATTTGTGTGTATAAAATATGTATTTACCTGTAATATCTTTGTATTGTTACACTTAGTTTTATACAGTACAACCTGTCAGATTATTGCCTTGTAGCATTCTTTTCCAGCCAAGCCGAAAAATGTTATAGGTCTTAAGTGAAAACCAATCTAAAAAAATTTAAAAAAATTAAAGAACGGAAATCGAATACATATTTCTATCACTTTATTTTTTATAGTGTTAATTTGATACAATTTTTATAATAGATGTTAAGAAATGAAGAATATTTTAGTTAGATATAAATCTTTATGTTCCTAAATTAGGAAGTATGTAGCAAAATAATAAAATTTAACAAAACACTATAAAATTAACTGTTTTTTCAACACTTCCATGAATAAATAATTCAACAGGAATTAATTATGGATTACATAAATCTCAATTTTATAAAAAAATTAAATATCATTAATCATTTACTTTTGCGTTCTATAATTTTGAGAAAAAAAATATTCCTTCAGACTCAATGTATGTTACCATGCCAGAAAAGCAGAAAAAAATAATTGACCTGATTGTTTAAATCATGCCATGACCAAAAAAATCGACTTAAAAGAAACAGTTAAACATTTTTTGAACGTTTCACATATCAAGATAAACAAAATGATGTACGATAAATATTTAAGTGAATGTATCATATTTATAATAATAAAAAAATTATCGAAAAATTATGGTGTAAATGAAAAAATTAATAATTTTGTATCATTATTATTATTACCTTCTTTCAACAAAAACATGAGAGGGGTGGATGGGGGTGAAAAGAGAAAACTGTATGGATGCAAAGAACTCAATGTTGATGACGATGAAAAAGTATCCAATTTATTGTTAGCTAATGAAGAATCAATAATGGCTTTAATAATAGAGACGCCCTCGTCCTCGGTTGATTAGGGTCCACATATCCTCTCCAGAGATTACAGACTCCTGGACGCTTTCACCATACACTGATATCGGTCGGCATAATTTGCTCAGACAATTTTGTGGGGTTTCGCTAGAGTTGTGATAAATAATGGATTGTCTCTGTTAATCGAAAAAAGTCAGTATTAATATTTTATTTGGGATGGCTGGTGAAATAATAAAAACTGATCGAATTTTTTTGGATATAAATTAACCAGTTTAAAAAAAATAATATTCATATTGAAAGGTCAGAGACGATATAAATTTTGTACATACATATACCATACCAACACACAATTACCCTGTCGGGATAGGCATAGATCATCAAACTTTCCTATCTCAACACACATCCTTCGCCTCTTCTACATCCATACACCTTCTTATAAAAGTCATATGACTTCTCTGGCTTTCTACGTTTCTTTCTTCCTTCAAAATATCATTCACTTGATCCAACTATAACTTTCTTCATCTTCATCTACCATTCCTTCCTCTCATATTTGCACTATATGTTTGATTTATTAGCCTTTCTTCATTCATTTTATATTTTGCTTGCCATGTCCGATCACACAGAAAAATGCAAAAGAGATTTTAAGTAAAAATAACGTTGGAACCATCCTTTGAAAAAAATCGGGCAATATTTGTAATCGAGTCGGCAACATCAAGGCTGCAACACAGGCGTCTTACCAACTAGATTATGAAGGTGGTGTTTTTAATTACATTTGAGATGAAATAGCACAATATACCAACACGTTTTTACTGCATCCTTCCTATAAGAATTGAATATTAATTTATGTATTATAGTTTCCTCGATATAAATAATAATGAGAATTCTTCATTCGATAACATGTAATACGAGTACTTACAGCTAAGACGATTCAAATCTAATTATGCTATCTAAACCTTTCGGATTCAATTGAAAGTGAAATCTGGACTGTTTTTACTTTCAAACCATTTAGCATCTGAATCACAAGAACCAAAATCTAATATTTTGCAATTTTCAGGAAAATATTTACCCGGAAACAACATAATATACTTCTCGAACATCGTGACGTACACATATTTGCTGGTACTCTTGACTTTCACGCATGGGTTTTGGGTTTGATTTCCGATGTTACCAAAATGAACCCGATTCCCATGGCCATACTCTTTAATTTATTTACCTCACTAGTTCGAATATGAAGAAAATAGTGCTATGCAAGGGAAAAATATTTTTCTTGATTTAATAAGAATTTCATCGACTCATAAATAATGCTTAAAAACATTTAATACGGGGGGACATAAAAGTAGGGAGGCAGTAAAAAATCTATCATTATCCTGTTTGGAGGAAGGAAAAAAGATTTATATCAATAAATCTATCCAGGGGGGAAGGAAATATAGAAATGTTCCCAGAATTAAAGTGTTCCGAAGTGTATAATGTCGACAAACAATATTACCCGGAGATAATATATTGGCAATTTTACGTAAAGGCCTGGCAGTTACATTCAGCGGGTTGTGATAAAAAATATCCCAATTCAATTATACGCCATGAGCGCTCAAAGATTTGAACCCGAGATATAAAATTATTTTAAAAATCTGTTAAAATTGTTTGTTTTATTGAAATGCAAACATAAATGTTTGCATTTCGATATTTGGTGTTCAATTAAAATAGCTAACCTCTTTTCAATAAAAATCACTGTCAATTGTCAGCCAATTGATGGACCATTTGGATGAATTAGTGTCCAAGACGATCACAGAAGCTCATTCTGTTTAAGTTTTGGGCGCGCTGATTAATTATTGAACATTTTTTGCCTTTTGCTGTAAATATATTTTACAATGTGTACAGTTTTAACATGTGAATACTTATATAACGAACATTCTTTGAACATTGGCATCGTTTACCAAATAAATTAAACGTATATTGGTCAACTATTATGTTTAAAAAATGTAAATTAGAAAACAAATAACACATATGAATTAACCTTTATAAATATTTACTTATTTCTAGGACGAAGGGAATACCCATACTTAAAACTTAAAAAACTCTTTTTAATGTTTCAATATCGCCTGAGGATGAGAGCATATATTTTCGAACAATATGTGCATTACTAAAAGTTTTTTGTTTCCATTTATTTAAAAATATCAAGTACAACACAGAGTAATGTTTTTTTGCAAATAATTTAATGTAGATACATTTTGTTAAGTGCGCTAAAGGCGAGTTTATTGCTCCTATATTTTTAATAAAAATCGGGATATTATTGAGAATCATATTTTAAAAGAACCAAGCCGTTTTATGTTTAAATTTATTAAAAAATACTTTTTTTATTTATTATTGTCAACAGCTGTCGAAGAATTTATAAGCCTTCACATATTTCGATTTATCAACATACACTGTGCACATACACGTGTATACACAAATGTAAAAAAAATCTTCCATTTCGCTAGAACAAAAAAAAAACTACAAATAAGAGACGAATTGCTTCTTATTTCCCTGGACACTGTGGCTTACCGCCCCTGTATCAGGATATATGGGCGTTGCGGCGCATTGCGAATAAATCCTAAATAAAAAGAGACAACAGCCTCCCTGCTGAGATTCGAACCGATGACCAGAGCATGCAGCGCAGTACAAAGGACCCCCGGGCGGGAGAGATAAACTTAAAAATTATGTCCCTTATTGAATGCCTCGAGTCCGCGCCGCGGTCAGAAGTTGTTATGTTGTATTCAAATTTATTTCCTCGACAAGATTCAAGGCACGCGCTCGAAGGGAGTAAGATGGGAAACATATTGCATGGGCACGATAAATTAGGGATATTTTTAGTAACTCTGTATGTGGAAGAATTCAGAAAAATTTTAGTTCCCTTGAAAAATCTGGTCAATAATAATTAAAAGCATACTAAATTTTTTTTTCTTACCGTAAATATGAAAGGTTCATTTTGTGGTGGCATTGCGTATTTTATTACACTAAAACCAATATTAAATTTATCCATAAAAATCAGAGTTCTGAAGAAGAAGCTTTGAAAATAGATGACTCCTAAGCTAATAAATGTTGGTGAAACTCTTTGTTTTTACTGACTTGAATTAAAAGATTATTTTACAAGGTATATACAATAAAAAAACGGATGTTGAATGGGCGTAACCGATTCAGATTACAAGATGAATTCCTCTGAAAGTTGTCAATATCAATGTGGATGGATAGAATATGAGTATTATGACCAAATTTAAGGATTAAACATGAAATTTGTGTTATTATAACACTTTTAAATTTAAATATAGTCAAATTCACGGTGACATTTTTGAATTAATTTGAATAATATATTTTGCAAAAGCTTTATTTAATGTTTAAAAAAAGCCATATTTGAAATTATGAATAAAGCTTCAAGGTATGTAAAATGTATTAATTAAATAAAAAAAAGACACGATATTTTAAATTTATTACAAATGGTCAGATTGCTGCAAAGGTAATTATTGTTAATATTTTCATATTGAGGTGTTTGTATGAAATGAAAAGTAAACGAAATACAAAATTAAAAACTAAAACAAACGAAATGAACACCAGGAGCGAAAAAAACTAATTTAAAAACTGATTTTGATATACAGCGACTTAAAGACACCTCAGAAAAGCAAACGTCCTGCAGTTTGATCAACAATCACAAATAAACATAATCACCAGTTGACGTGTTCGAGATAATGAAGCATAATGTATGCACGCTCGCATCCTCGTCAGGACACGCAGGACCCTCGTCACGGCCTCCGTACATACACTCCAATGTTCTCCAATATACTCCTTTAGTACTGGCGTCCCCCGAGTCCTCTGTGACGTCTCGGACGGTAATTATTATTGGAGCCTGCAAGGGTTTTTAACTCTCGTCCCTTCATTACATTGTGTATGTCCTCCCTTTGGCATGCAGAATGAGCAACGTCAAGTGAGTGAAAAATAAGATTATTTTAAAGGGAGGTGGATTCCTTATGGGGTCATATAAAAAAGGACAGGGTTCGTTTGATTTAACTTAAAGCTTAATTCTGTATTTAAAGGCAATTATGTACCTTGAATCTGAGATTTTTTACAAGCTTTAAATTTTTGTAAGGTAGTGACCCATATGGACGGTTTATATAACATAGGTCATATTTTGATGGATTTGAGTATGAAATGTTTTTGCTGTAGATAGATAGAGAATTCACCGTTAAAAAGATAAGTTTATTGACAGAAATTGTATAGTTTTAACAAAGCAATTTTTTTGAGATTGAATAATCCTTTTTATGAAAAATTCTCTCACTAAACTATTCTATCATACAGAAAGCATTTATCATTAGTATTTTTATCTGGTTTATTGAAATAGGACAATTAAAGCTCATGCTCCTGGTATACATTGAGAGACAACTGAGTTGTAACTGAAAATGGATCATTAAATTATCTCATAAATTTAAGACTTTATTAGTCAAAATATTCTTAGTGAATTCGATATAAAATATTAAAATTTAATTGTTTGTTTAAGATTCAATAAAATTATTGAAATTGTCATGTGTGAACACTGATTTCCATTTTAATTTTATATTTGAATAGTTGCAATAATTTGATCAGAATTAAATCTGATCATCCGAGAAAAAACAATTACCAAAAAAAAGTGAAAACGCAACAACTAATCAATTGTTTGTGAATAGTTTGATTGCAGTGCAATTGAGTTGTTCTAGGCAATGAAATGATAACTAAGCTTTTGGCAGACAACTTTCGACAAGAAGCGCATCTCAAATGGAATCATTGAAAAAAATTTAAACATTTATACTCGTATATACCATTACGCCTCATTCCTGTCGAGTAGAGCTTCAAAACGATTTCTCCAAAAATCCATCTTTTTACATTTCCTTCTTTCAAAATAACATTCAGTTAATCCAACCATACATTCCTTGGCGTTTTTCAACCATGCCTTTCATTAATATTCCTGCACTGTATATGAGAGGCAATGTGGTTGAGGAATATCCAGGAATTAAATGACATTTATTTTGTTAGTCTTTTGTCATTCATTTTTTCAAAATGTCCAAACCATCTCAGAGTGCTCTTATTTATCTTACATAATACATTAGTTTTAAATGAAAAAAAAAATAGGAATAATAAAAAAAACAGTCTGATTTTACAACGAAATTTATAAATATGAGTTCAAAAAAGAGAAACTTGAAAAAAAGTTCAAAATATGAATTTAATTGTAGAGAATAACATTCATTTGATGTTTTTATTTACTTTTTTGTGCAAAAATATTTAATTGAATTTTTATTTATTATAATATAGTTTATTAAAATTATATAATATGCACACGTATGGAAAGGATCACGTGTGTAATCTGAGATTTATGGGCGTACGTGGCGAGGAATCACGATTCATAGCGCCATGTTAACAGCCCAAGTTTTCCATCTCAGGACATTGAATGACGCCAAATGTATTGTGAGAAATCTCTGAAATATGCCCGCGGGTAGGAGCATCCGGTCTGGTACATCGGCTAGAAAGGGAATCAGATGAAAAGGTATCGTGTAAATATAAAAATCGCGTTTTAGATGTATTTTTGAAACATCTCTTACAATAAAAATATAAAACTTAATAGTAAACAACCTATGTTATAACAAATAAGGGAGTCTTGATTTGCATGTCGTTTCTGTATCAAAAAATGATGTTATGTATTAAAATTATTGTTCTGATTTTTCATTCCTGCTATGGTTCATTTTGACAAAGCTGGCGTTCATAACTGTTAAATGTGTTTTTTTATCAAGTTTTGTAAAACATACTTGCCCATTTACAGGTATTTAAGCCTTGTTATGCCGATAAATATGACAGATCGATTTTATTTGAGAAAAAACTAACCTTTATTAAAAAAAACGTTAATACTTGACGGTTTCGATAAATTAGACGAGATTATGTTTTATGACATAATTAGATAATCAAAGATTTTTCACGGTTTGCCATATTTGTTTCCCATTAGTTTCAAATGTTTTTGGGGTTATTCTCGTGTTGAGTTGATTTTAACGACGGCTGACGTGTTAAGGCGTTGCAGTCTTAGGGCGATGTTAAGATAAAATATTCTGTAATGTTTTTTAACATCGCCAGATAATGGAGACTGTAACGTCTTCAAATCGTTAGCTGCCATTTAAGTATTTTAAACTAATATTTAATAGTTATTTGTTAAGTTTTCTCAGAAAGGTGTGTATACCATTATTTTTAATGATCATTGTCAATCTAGAAAAAATCTTATTGTAAAAAAAAGAGTGACATTGATGTAAGTTGTATTCTATTATTTTATACATATAAAATAATATAATTTACATCAATGTCAATGTCGTCTGCCTCTCCGTCGATCTGACCATTGTAGCTGAACACGCTAATTGAATCAAATCCACAGTATTCCAGATAAATTACTAGACAAAATTGAAATATTTTGGAAATCGATTTTCTTTTAAATAATAATTTTTGTTAACCATGTTAAGATTTACACGCGTAAAAAGAAAACATGTACGTCAAAGACCAGGTGTGTTATGTAATATATGTATTATATTAAATTTGATACTTCTGATGCAAACCAAACGCACCCAGCATGTCTACGACCCGTCTCTTGCAGCATCGTTCATTCTACTCGTATTATATAAGCGAACTATTTCTACATCTGTTCATAGAAGAACAGCAAAGACGTGCTTTGTCATTCGGACATTGGAGAAGATAAGCTTGTGTCGGTTGACACCAGCCACCAGTTCTCAACCAGCAGAGGCGCTTATCTGACGGCGCTACTTCACACCTCTTGGGCCGCCACTTCCGCACCTACTCTATTTCACGTGTCTTCCGTGTTTTATCTCTTTGTGTGATCATTTTGATGAATTAACAGGGATGAAAATTTCTTAAATACAGTTCATAATATGGACAAGGACATAAATGAGATTTTAAATTTTCTTTATCGTTTACTTCTAGACTGATGCAATTTTCATTCCGACATACAACTACTTAATACTATTTATTAATTTAATACTAATAATCAACATAAAAATTAGTATCGCATTTCTAAAAAAAAAATATTGCATAATCACAACTTTAGTTCTATACACCAGAACTGATCCCGTGGTCTAGCTGGTAAGACGCTTGTCTCTCAATTTGCGGGTTAGATTGCCGTTGGAACCCAGATTTTTTAAAAATAATTCCAGTCTGGTTTTCACTTAAGACCTCTTTAATATCTATCTAATTAGTGGAAAGATATAGCCTATCAGGTTGTACTGTTTATAACGAAAGTGTAATACTCGTACAATACAGAATCTGGGGGATTTATTGCTACGTGGTAATTCCTTTTAATCAACCAGAATATATTGACCATACTTTAGGTGAAACACCAACTGTGTAATTTTAAATGATACCTTAGCAAAAGTGTTATATGAATATACTTTTACCACAAAAAGCTGGAAAATGTATCAAGATATGTAATAAAAATTAAAAAGTCTTTACAAATTGAGATTGATTGTCTAACTGCCCATTGATGGATGAGGCTTGTGCCTGTTTTCTTAAACTCTGTGTTGTATGTTGTACTGGTCACTTCAGCACGCAATCGTATCATTTTGAACAAAACGTCCTGATTTTTACATATCCCAGAAAATCTTAAGGTTATTTCTGAAAAACCTTTGATGTCCTCACGGTCAGGCTCGTCCTCTATTGGTGGGGGCTAATTTTAACTGTGGGAATGTTATAAGATTAGTCCAGAACTTTTGACAGCTTCTCTATTAAATGTATTTCTTTAATGTTGCTTTGAGATATATATTTATAATAATTTCAGGATATATGTGCATGCTATGTTGCTATCAATAAACCTTTATTTTTTTATTTATATTAATTTAAAGTTCTTAATATTTTTTATTTCCCAATTTTAACATTCGTGTAATCCCAATGCAACACATTATTATTAATCTTAATTTTAAATTGAGTGTGTTATTAAAGTTTGTTTTATGTTTATCATTTTTTATTAACTACAAAACAGGAAAAATATGGTAATGTGTTTTGCAAATAATCTGATCCCGATTATTTGAAATCACACTTGATATACTATTATATTTTATAACAGAAATCAAAATAACAGTTCGTAATCAAAACAAATGATATCTTAGATGAACTCGGAGAGAGGAGCACATCTCTCCCTGAAGAATCCTCGGGTCATATATTTCGAGCTTTCAACTGAAACGGGTAGTTTTTTAAGGGATGACCGGAGCGGATATTTATGTACCCGGTCGGGGGTGAGGGAGGAAAGAATTATATTCATACTACCCTTCAGCTGATGAGGCAAATGCGATTGTGAACTTTTCGAATGTTATGCAAATTGAACGAGAGAAAAGATGTACGAGAATTTCGCAGGGAATACAAAATTGAGCTTGGGTTGCTGATTGAAGATAATTTATTTTAGATTTATTTACGCATTTGGATCTAACGCATATTTACGCATTTTGATCTGCCTATATTTGTGTATGTTATCGTTTAAGTTAACTTAACATGTGCAAAAACAAAATTATACATTTTTTTTATTCCATGGAATTCTGATATACGCGTTTCGAGATGTCGATCTATTATACAACTTGATGAGAATTTTTAACTTTTGTGTAAATGTTTTATCATATGCATAACTTTTTCATAAAATTACACTTTCGTTGTATATATTATTAGGTAGGTATATATTACACTTTCGTTGTATATATTATTAGGTAGGTATATATTTCATTGTATATATTATAATATTAAGGTATTTTTTAATTCAGCGTACGACATTGACTAAATATATTATAATGGTGTTGTACTATACTTGCGTTGTAACACATACTGTATAACCTGGCGACTTTTTGTCATGTGGTAATCTTTTCCAATCAACTTGAAATGTGTGAAAGAGGCCTGAAACGAAAACAAGAATCAAACTCTTTTTAAAGCTCGTTGATAAAACACGTGTTTTAATATACGTTCAGGAGGTAGCAGGTTTAATTTGCGTTGGCACCCATTTTTTTTCACTTAAATTTCTAGTCCTGTTTTCAATTAAGGCTCATTAAACATACTTTTGGTTCGTTAAAAGATATTGCTTTATGACACTAAGTCCGCCAGTATATTGTATACAACGAAAGGGTAATATTATACACTAAAATATTTATTAGAATCATTATAAGAGTGAAAAGGGGGGAAACGTGGCAGGATAAAATGGACATTTTGAAAGAAGAACAAGTGAGAAGTATGAATAATATTAGATTGTGCATGATGAGATATATGCATGTGTAAGTTGTGTGCTAGATAGAACATTTTGGAAATCAGTTCTCTCTGCCTACCCTGCAAGGGACACGACATGATGATAGGTTTGTACGTCTGTATTATTAGATTTGAAATCATCTCTGGAATAAATTCTATCATATTTGGATAGATAAAACATTTTGTTTGATATGTACACAGAATAGCAGATCATTAATTTCTTTGTTAAACTCAAGAACCTTTGATCCAGATAAAGGTAATAAAAATCAGATGCAAAGTCTCCATTTAACTTGAACTTTTATCGCAGTTGGATAAAATTTAATCTGTGACATTAGCAACGGTGGTGCTGAGCAGGCCCTTATCTGTATTGCTAGTGTGTGGAGAGTATCCGTATAGATATAGAGAGTGGCAAGTGGCGAGGATCTGTTGACAGCGGTTGCGGATACAGGAAATTACGCTTCCTATCCTAGCGCTCCGGATGCTGGACAATTTTAAAATGGCGTCACGGCTCAAACTTCCTCACTTTATACTTTGCTGGGGGCGGCGGCGTTCGTGCGTAATGTGACCTGCAGTGGCGTCACTGGCACAGATCACAGATGTCTTTAAAACTATTGCAGATTGATCGCGTTTCTGTTTTTATTTGATCTGGTAAAATGACAAACTAAATTATTTATAAAAAGAGAGCATCTAGCTAAATAAGTAATAACCAATGGACACATAATTTATTTTGTTTGCATTATTAAATTTTCTAAAAGATGGATTATGTTCGATTTGATGTTCTGTATACGTAAATAAACAATATTGTTGATAGTCCCGATATATTGGGTCAAATAAATTTTCCTACTTCTGCTAGCAACATACAGAAACTTTAACAATTAAATGTGCCAATAGCAATTTGCTATCAACAGTTGCACGTTGTAATTCATCAATCGTGAGAATGCAACAATTGGGTAACTCCATGTCTGGGTTGGTGAATATATATTTTAATGTAGATGTTGTTGAGTTCAGGAGGGTCCTAATCCATCGTTTGCTTAATTGGAAGATTGTTATTTTATTGCATTTAATCCTAAGTATTCTTCTAAGTTAGGTTAAGGTATTCTGCTTTAAAGTTAATATTTTTTCAGATGATGGAAAAGTTATATACTGATAGAAAACAAACTCAATGAAGCACTAAAACATATATACTCGAACCGTTTAGCAACAATATCTGCTAAGATGATAGTAAAAAAACAGCATTCTAGTACCAAATTTGATTTACGGGAGTGAAACGTGGATGAGAAAAATACTGAAAGTAGCTAAATATATGTGGTAGAATTGCGTGTACTTACAATACATGGGGTGATTACATAAGATAATAAA
Organism: Odontocerum albicorne; assembly: GCA_949825065.1. Taxonomy (NCBI): domain Eukaryota; kingdom Metazoa; phylum Arthropoda; class Insecta; order Trichoptera; family Odontoceridae; genus Odontocerum; species Odontocerum albicorne. Next base: position 42,046,550 of record OX463840.1, read on the forward strand.
TGAAATGAAGTGATCAGGGATGAATGAGAATTTAAGGCTTATGTATGAAGAAAGACCAAGAAGAAAATTTTGAGATGTTTTGGCCATGTCTAACGAATGAATGAAGAGATACAAACAAAACGAATAAACAGTGCAAACGTACTGGAAGGCGTGATGAAGGAAGACCAGGGGAAATAGAGTTGGATTAAGTGAATGATATTTGAAAGAATGAAATATAAAAATGCTGATAAATCGTGGAAGATGCATGGGAAGACGTCTGGATGTGGAAGAGGAAAAAATATGTGTGTCGTAATAGGGAAGTCTGGCACTCTCTCCTTTTTGCCTATCCCGAAAGGGAAGCGGCACGATGGTATTTATGTATATGATATCTTCAATCGCTGTGCACTCAATTTACGTATTATAATTAATGTGGAACGGACTATCGGGGAATGAGCGAATCAAACGAACAAATTTGACGGTTAATATAAACGTAAGTTGTCCTGTTTAAGAAAATACCCCATGGATTTTTTTTGGTTCCGTCACTGAAACTGGCCTGGTTTTTAGTGTGTGGCCAGGGGGTGGTTTCAGAATCCAAAAACAATTTTTTCCTCGAATAAAATTTTCAGGATCCTAAATTAAGTACAAATTAACTTCTTGCAAATGCCGACCGGAGGAAATCGCCGTTTAAAATCATGAAGGGAGGGTTCTGTTGAAATCATCCCAATTCCACACAGATTTCATACTAAAATAGTTTTCGGTACCTGATTTGACTTCTGATGCAAAATTCAAAACAATTTTAATTCGGCATCAGAAAAAAAATCTCTGTTGATGATAAACTGAATTTTTATTAACTAACATGCTGATCTTTTTTCCAGTATTTCCACCTAATATTTGTAAAATTATTACGATGAAATAAAATTTTTGTCAATTTTTTGTAGTTATTTGCTTGAATACTTATGAAAAGTGAAATACCGAGATTACTAAAAATATATTAGATCAAAGAAGTTGGCATGGACAAGCCAAATCAGTAAATATCGATATATAGTATGTACGTACAACAAACATCAAACGGCCAACAAACACACAAGCCCAACTGCATCTTACTTGAACCGGGAGTGCTCATCATTTATTCGAACTGCATTCGATGAACCTTTATGATGTGATAGCAATATCATTTCCAACTGTGTCAACATATACTATATATATATACCCTGTAAATATATGTACATGTGTTTCGGTGGAATTGAATTTCTGGTTTTTGTGGATGATATTAAGGTATTTAAAACAATCACATGCATTTATGACTGTAATGTAATACAAACTGATCTGAATATGTTGTTTTTTTTATGTTTCAGAGTAATGGACTGCACTTGAAGATTAAAAAATGCCAGATCAGTTTCTTCACGTCCAAAATCCTTATAAATTTTAATTATTCTATTGATTGTGATATATTGGAAGCGGTTTTGGAAATACGAGATATATGTGTAATATTTTATAGAGGTTTCATTTTTCGAATCATATATTTACAAATTCATTAGAAGTTCCTTGAAAATGTTGGGATTTATTCTTCGAGTTTCAAAACCATTTAAGGAAACACACGCGATTAAGTGTCTTTACATCGCCTTGGTGAGAAGTAAATAAGAATAAAATTCTAGAACATGGACTCCCCATTACGCTGTCCATTCCAGTGCACTGGAGAGAGCTTAACATAGGTATTTGCGCCACGTCAATTTTAAAATAGGTCTACAATTTATTGTCTAACCTTAAATTAAAAAGTCTCTCTGATCGGCGAATATAAGTGGACTTGATTGTACTTTTCAAAGTCATGAATGGAACGATCGATTGTCCGAAACTCTTGGAATTGATTAGCATTCGAGTTCCAACAAGAATGAACAGGCTACAAAACGCATTTCCATATGAAAATTAAAGAAGCAATTATGTTCCGAATTCTCCTATAACTAGACTGCACAGGATCGAAAATGAGCACGCTGCGGTGTCGGAAGTATTTGGAGTTAGTTTGTTGATGTATCTATAAGGAGTGCCTGAAAACGCACATCCGAATATCCGAGCCTTGAAGTGGGATTCCGCGTGTCTTTCAAGGACTTACGAAGACCTTTTTTGAACTGCTTTTTATTGATTATTTTTGAAGTTGAAAAAGTCTTTTTATATTTTGTTTTTAATTTGTTTTTCAATGATTTGTTTATTGTGTTTGTAATTTTTGCGCAGTGCAGGCTGTGCCCCTGTGAACGGCCCCGTATTGTGTTGGTAACATGTCATTTTACGATTTAATACATTTTAGGGAATCGGTCGTTAAGGAAGAGATGATGATAGTTGTTGGTAAATAAATAAACTCGTTAAATCGCAATGCGGAAAGAGAGTGTTTATTTTTATAGTAACGTAGGTATTTATATGTTTTTGGACTGCGCACGAGAGTGCGCTCGCGATATGCTTCTGTCTCGCTTCTGTGAATGCAGAAATGGTTTATTGTCGTATGTGGGTATTCATCTAAGTACGGAACTGGTGAGATAGCCGTGGTGCGTTCTCTTTCTCTGGCGTGAGGTGCGAGAGCTCGGCCGGCGTCAATGGCCGGAATGTGACCTTTGGACTGTTTACTATAATTTATCGAGGAATCCGAAGGTCGTTTCATCGGTCATTGACCGTATGTATGCGACAATATCATGCGACGACCGTGGTTCCCCACAACATGTTTCATTCTAAATATTTTTGTTGAAATTGTATAAAAATTTTTTTTTTTTTGTACTCGTATATTCTGTCAAACTTAATGTGTTGAGCACTTGCTACTGTTCTTTTATATTTTTTTGTTATAAGGTACCGTTTAATATACTTATAAATAAACAAACATTATCACGCTTTTTACCTGTCAGCGGTAAATGGCAGTAAATAAAGGACAGAGCGCCAGACTTTCCAATCTTGACATACACCCTTCTCTTCCCCTATATCCATATACCTTCTCATATGTCGACAACACCAGATCTTTATCCTATCAGCTCAGAAAGATGCAACTATGATGGCATTGGGTTATCCTTTCTGGAAGTTATCTACTGATTAGCTAACAAATATATGTTCATAAATTTAATATAATAGATTTAATATTTTTCGAAATTTCCAAAAATTACTTTACAATATTAATTTATTTACCACATTTATATTACTGAAAATCATAATAAAATCACAAAAATTTCCTTTATTTATTTTCTCCCAAGCTCTTCATCATTCTTTCAGTAGATTAAAATCAAGTGTCAGGATAAGCACACATTGTTTAATATGTAACACAAAATGCTTTCAGTAAAAGAAATCTTTAAATGTAAAAAAGGGCCCAAGAATTTTTTTCGTTCCAATAGTCCTGTATCCATTTATCTGAATTTTGAATAAAATAAATATGGACTCGGGTGCTCGAGGCTGGGCCCTTATTCGCCCTCAGTATGTGATCAGAATATTATGACAAATATTAAAATAAATTGTGACCGCTACAGGATGGCGTGCGCTGTCTCACATAAAATTTGAATACAATATTATATTGAACTTTTTGTATAACATTTTCTCATTCATCTCCCTTCTACTGGACCTTTCGGTTTGATTTAAGAAAAATGCATTTGATATATGTTTTTCATTGAATTTATAACAGAAAATACTGTTTTCTAAGTATAATCTTTAACGATATACTCAAGTGTAATTTTCTCAATTCCGGATCATTTTTGATTTTATAATGTTTTTGGCTTACATTTGGTTGTTTTTGAGTTATTTATTGCTTCAGTTTTCCTCAGAAGTTATTTTTCCTTTAATTTCATTCTATAATTAACATATAAACTAAATTTAGAAAAAACATCAAAAGTTGAACACAGAATTACACTTTTGAATAAAACAGAAAAAATAAGTTACACAAATACACGACAAACATTTTTTTCAGTACAATAAAGACCAGGTTGAAATGTTTAAACAAGTAATTGAAAATTTGATTTCCGCTCGATATTTAAGTTTTCAGAATATAACGACACAACACGAATTCTCACGGCTTTAGTTGACATACTATTGAGGATAGAGGTATTACATTTTAACTGTTATATCACCTGACCATGCGCTGGTTATGGCCGTCGTGATGTCTGTAGGTAAAGATTCGAAATTGTTATATCCGGCACTTTGTGGAGATTAGTAGAAGTTTTTAAGAATAAACATCTTAAAAAAAATATATTGTTGACCAGTGATATTATATGCACACATGATGATTAACAGATGCACACTAGTGTACATTAGAGCTGCAAAACAGAACTATCTCAGACTGAGCACCACATATGGACAGGATAGCCACATTTAACTAGTTTCAAAAACATGTCTCTGCCGGAGAAGAGAAATAATGTATTGAAGTCAGCACTAAACTCATGAATATTGTTCAATTTTATTTGTATCAACATTCTGGTATATATTTGTAGTTTGCATGCAAATGCCCATTTTTAATACAATCCAATAGTTAATCTGCGAAGATAAAATAAAACAAATATGTATGATTTTTATCGATTCCAATCAAAATCAAATAAACTGTATAAAATTGCAATTATTTACGATAAATGCGAGCTAAAAAAAAAACATGTGATAAATTGGGTAAAATAGAGCACGTAGGGAATATTTTGTACGAATGACTGACAAAAAATAATACAATGCAGTTATGAATGGGATCGTAGTAGAGGACGAATAAAAAACGTGTGATTGAACCAAGTGTAGAAATTTTGATATGAGGAAAGGTTAGGAGTAAAAGAAACGGAAGGAACTGTAAAATATGATGTATATATGTGGGAAATGCGAAAAAAGGGACGCTTTATCCTCTCTACTTATCCCAATCGGAAAATACCGTCATGATATGTATTTATGTTAAAATATATTGTAGAAGCTGGTAATGTGCAAGACAATTTAAACGTCAAAACTTTTCATTTTGAAAATAAAATATTAAAAAAAAATGATCTCAAAACACATATTCAGTGCGACAACAACAAATAATTGCACCCTCAAAGTGGAAAAGAGGGAAGCGGCACGGCGCATTAGACATTGTGTGAGATGGAAGGTTATAGCGCATTTGTATGGGAAATTTGTATGAATAGAAATATGAGAACGGCTTTATTGAATAGTGGAGGAGGGGTGCATCATCCTTTCATGACACGGACTAAATAAATCCCGATGAGAAAAGGAAATACGATTTTTATGTCATATGTAGGAACATCCCAACAAAAAGGTCAGTATTCAGAGTGTTCCTGGATTGGGCAACCTTTTTTCAATATTATTTTATTTTCCTATCTTGGTCAGTGACCTTTTTTGTGACTCCTTGAAATAAATTTGTTAACTAGGATGTTTTACTTATTTAACCAACTGACGGGCCAATCTTAAGTTTTCAACGTTAATTACAAAACCATCGGTACCGGTGATATTCTTATATTCTGATATACCAGGTTTGATCCCCCGCGAGTCCAGGACCAAATATATTATTTTCCTTGTGTTCAGTACTTCTTGGAATGCCATTTGTTTCCTTTTTTATTAACATATATATTAAAAAAACTTTATTTAATAATATGATTCCGCTTACCCTAGAATTTGTCAGCGGGTGTATAAAATAAAAAAAAATAAAAAAAATAGGAATTTGTCGTTATTTAAATGAATGACATTTTTATTCACTTTCATGATAGATACTATTCGATAATTTTAATTGTTGATTCGGATATACTGAAAAGCGTGGCCGGGAGATAACATTGTCTTCAGCCCTATTAGCCGAGTTACTCGAGTAGGCACATAGCTCGCGGTTCATCATCACCCGCGTTGGCAATACTACTTTGCACGTGGAGAAGAAACAACACTCGCATACATCTAGTATGTATGAGTATTGATACCAGACGATCATTATTACCACACTGGATTTTTTCTAAATCGCGTTTTTTAGGAATCAAACTAACTTTCAGGTGAAAGGCAATCGTCTTAGCGAAAAAATATTTAAAAAAAAATTCTAAATTAAATAAAAGTTTGATATTAAACCAAATACTAGATAATACGTTTACATCCATACCTACACCTCTTTTTACTGCTAGACACATACACATATTTCACCTCTTCCATATCCATACACCTTTTCATACAGCTCCTATGATTACTCTTACTTTTTACTATTCTTTCTTTCCAAATATCATACGTTTGATCCAAACATGCTTTCTTTAGCCTTCCTCTACCATGCTGTCCACTCACATTTGCTCTGTATAATTTATATTATTTGTCTCTTTTCATTTATTCATTACATGTGCCAAAACCATCTTCGAGTGCTCTTCATCTAACTTAACACATCAATTTTAAGTTCATATTCATCCCAAATCATTTCATTAAGCATTCTGTCATACACTGGCCCCATCATGTATTCTTCTGAGTGTATGTACCAGAGGTTCTCCCATTGAAAAATATTTGCAATGTTACCAACATCGTTATTCTTCGTATTTTATAAAATCCTGGTTGTTAAACTTGCTTAGAGTGATACTAACTCTTTACAAGATTCCAGTGGTGTTTGATACTTCTGTCTTCAGCATTATGTCAACTAGAGCTTACAGAAAACGTGTTGCTTCGTTACATTCTGAAATGTTAAAAATTGTATATCTCGCGGTTAACAAGTTTCTTTAAAAAATGCGCGTATCTTAAAGTTGTTTAATTTCTAGGAGGCTTTTCCCTTCTTTTGACAGAAACTGAATAACCACCCAATATTTAATTTAATTACCATCTATATAAATAAAAATGTAAATGTTCGTTAATTATTGCTAGCTAATCTCCGGAAGTTCTCTACCGATCGCTTTGAAATTTTGAGTAAAGTTAATATTCGTCAACGGAAATGTTTTTTGATTTTTATTTATATATATATATCAGTGTATATAATAAAATTTTTAAATCAGAATCAACATTACCTAGGCGAACCTGTCGGGGACAAAGATATCAAATATTGAATATCAACTGTCAAAATATTATGACAGTTGAGCATATTGCATTTTCGAGGTTTAGTAATTAATATTTGATATTCAATGATTTAGTCTATATACATAAAATATAAAATAATTTTATGTTTGATAATAAATATTTCCTGTTGAATAATAATTCTACGATAAATTAGGTTAGAATCCAAGATACGTCAAAATAAAATTTGTGTTAATAAGGATAAGTTCCATTGTGTCATAGCAGCTTGAGAAAATCTTAATATGGCTGAGTCTAGACTTTATAGCGCAAGCGCAGGAAATATATTTGGCAGAACTAATACTAAATTTGTAAAAAATATCCAACTAAAATTTTATTTGTTTTGAAATATTTTGAGTATCGTTAAAATAAATATAATCGCTAAAACAAATATAGCTTATATGTATAAAGAGATCTAAAATAAATATAACTTACATGTATAAAAAGATCGAGGATCGCTAAAATAAATATAACTTATATGTATAAAAAAACATGACGTGATACTCTCGCGTGGTAGAAGTGAAACTTCTTAGCTCCTAGGAAAAGTTGATTTTATGCATTGCTTTTTTTCGATTTGTTAACGATTTTTTTTAGGATTAGGAAATGGTTCTGTGGAATTTAATTCAAGAAAGTCTCTTTTAATTCGATGAAAAAACTATTTTTTTTTATTTTTTATAATAAACAATAATAAATATCTGCGCTAATTTATCCGCCATTTTCATTTCATAATGTGCGTTGTTAACATACCTACCTCTAAGATTATCTTTTTCACTTAGTTTTTTTAACTTATTTTTTTATTTTTCTGTTCAATTAGCGATAAAATTTAATTGTGTTGATTGATTTTCGTTTAAATTCAAATCATATCGTGAATTGATCTCTTGGAGTGACGCGATTATTTGCTTCACAGAGACAACGTGATGCTGGTATGTACATTTTTGACAAACGTCATATTTATTTTAAACGAACTGACAAATTTTTGCTTATTTGTAACAAGATGTATTAATTTGTCATCATTGTTGTTTTTTTTAATGTATTTACCTAAATAACTTGCTATTTATTAGAATAGATATTTATTGTTCATTAATGACGCGTCCAAACATGTCACATCCAAATTTAATTCGTGCGTAGTTTGCAATGTCTTTCCTTAACATTTAATTAATTCCAATAATCTCTCTCTTTGCTTAACATTTAATTCGTTCCAATTATCTCTGTATTTCCTTAACAATACTCCTATTGGACAAATATTTGACAAATGCGTGTCCAGCTGCAAAACAATCGATCAGCTGAGATATTCTCACATCAATTGCTGGAAATTGGGGACGGAAAGGTGCAGGTTGATATGACCCCAGGATGAATTTCACTGTCTCATAACTTAATGTTTCACAATTTCGAGGAAGCAGCAGAACGACGTGTAGCCAGACTTGAGGATGCACGGTTGCGAGCACGGCGATCGCGTTCTGCAGATTCAGAACTGGTTCGTTCTCAACAGAATGTACGCGACAGGCTGATAGTGGCTGAAATAGGTCATTAGGAATATCAAAAGTATCTTTTTTATATAGAATTTAATTTTATCTATACGTTTATATTTCAAAATATATCAAATCGTATATAGAAATGGAGATTTTTTAATTAGTTTTATATTCATTCGTTTGAATCAGACCAAGCTTCGCTCTGAAGAATACGTTCATTTGCGAGATACAGTTGTAAATGACGGTAATACAACTAACGTTTGAAGACTAACGATTTGGCCATCTTCATATACAGGCAGTCCACGTCATATGCATGAGTATGCTCAATATGCAATTGCGTATGTTCGTCACTACGGGTGTCCAGACCTATTCACTACATTCACATGCAATTCAGCTTGGGACAATATACAACAGCTCATGGTAAAACATGAAGTGTTTCGGTCTGTGCGCTGCTGGATATACTCAGTGGAATAGCAAAAGAGAGGATGGCCACATGCACATATAGTACTAATCTGGCTCTATGACAAAATCACTTCAAACGAAATCGACAATGTAATGTGCGCTGAAATACCCGATGCCGACGTCGATAAGGATTTGCATGAAGTTGTGACGAAATATATGATACATGGACCTTGCGGTACACTGAATCCAAATTCACCATGCATGATAGACGGAAAATGATCTAAGCGATATCCTCGAGCATTAGTATCCAACACGGTTACAGGAAACGATGGATATCCTTTATAAAGAAGAAGATCAACAGAAGATGGCGGGAAATTAGCAACCATACAAATGTGAAATGGTGACATCAAAGTAGACAACCATTGGGTTATTGCATATTCGCTTTTGCTATCAAAAACATACAAAGCGCACATAAACGTGGAATACTGTAACCCCGTTAAATCGATCAAATACATTTGTAAGTACAATACGTGAATAAAGGCAGCTACATGGTAGTTTTTGGCGTGCAACCAGAATGCGGGATGGGAATGCGGTCATACATATCGATGAAATCGCACAGTATCAGGCTGGAAGATACATAAGCAGCAATGAAGCTGTATGGCGAAATCTTTCATTTCCCATACATGAACGAAGTCCAGCTGTTGTTCACTTAGCAGTACATCTAGAAAATGGACAACGCGTTTATTTCAGAGCTGCAAATGTGCAACAAATAGCCCTGAATCCACCGGCTACAACGTTAAATGCTTTCTTCACGTTATGTCAAAATGACGCGTTTGCGAAAATACTGCTGTATCAGTGATTGTGACATCAAAAGAAGAATTGGTTGAAAAAGTATTTACCAATATTCAAATCAATTATAAGAATCACGATTGGCTGAGTGAACGAGCTATTGTTGCCGCCAAGAACAAAGACGTTTACGAACTTAACAATATTATTCAGTTCCTTTTTTAATGTTTCGCAATTTTATATGTTTTTGTTATAACTTTCTTTCTTCTTTTTCAGTGCAATCGATCTTTCATTTGAATTCAAATCATATCGTGAATTGACCTCTTGGAGTGATGCGATCATTTGCGAGCACGGCAATAAACGCGACAGACTGAGAGTGGCTGAAAGACATAAAAAATATTGTATACCCACAAGCATTGTGAAATTAAACATATTAGAAACGTGTGCTTTCTCTTTTCTTTATTTTCCATTTAACCAGACTGAGCCACAGCAACGCGTGGCCGGGTACAGCTAGTTTTATAATAAAATAAAACCGTCTCTAGTTGACATATTACTGAGAGTAGAGGTATCAAATTTAACTGTAACATCGTCTAACTATACAATGATCGGTATATGTCCCTCCATTAATTTAACTGTAACATCGTCTAACTATACAATGATCGGTATATGTTCCTCCATTAATTTAACTGTAACATCGTCTAACTATACAATGATCGGTATATGTTCCTCCATTAATTTAACTGTAACATCGTCTAACTATACAATGATCGGTATATGTTCCTCCATTAATTTAACTGTAACATCGTCTAACTATAGAATGATCGGTATATGTCCCTCCATTAATTTATCTTTAACATCGTCTAACTATACAATGATCGGTATATGCCCCTCCATTAATAAAAATCGTGCATCACTCGTTTAATATTTGTTCAATTTAAAAACAATTATAAATCTTAAGAACTAACCAAAAATAAAATATATTGTGTAAGTTGAACATTAAAAATATTTACCGAAGAAATATAAATAAATTTGCGTAAAATAACAGCAAATAAAAATAGTATGTGTGTATAGTGGTCTTGTTAAGTCGTGTACAAAATAAACCTCTGTGAAGGAAACTGTGAAACAAGCAAATCATCAACGCAAAGAGCAAATACCGCAGGCGTTTCATCGCCATCCCATCAAAATAAGCAGACAATTAGCCCCTTTCCTCCTGGGTGGCTCCCCTGCTTCTAGTTGCTGCCGCCTAACCGCTTCGACCGCGTCACTCGAGGGTGGATAATCGGAGATACTATCTTAGCAAACCCAATATTAAAAAACAAATACTATAATATCTTTCATTTTATTTTAATGAAAAAGAGATTCGGATTAGAGCCAAGTTTTGTTAACGTGGCACAATCTAAAACCCAGATGGCTCGAGTCATTGTCGGATGTTATCGTGGAGTAACAAAATCATTTATAAATAAATGATTTTGTAATTATGAAGCTCACATAGAGGGCTATTATAGCGCCCACAAAGTTCAACTCAAAACTTATTTTATATTGCTTAAAAGTAATCCTATTTAAACACAAATTGTTTTCGCAATTTTATTAGAAAAAATGCTAAGATAAGTTCCAGCATCTTGCATTGTAACGTATCCATCCAACAATACTTCCTTTCAAAATGTATGTCCATAACGTGTGTTTTTTATCATCTTTCGTAAATTTGCGTATACTATAATCCGTGTTCATTTTTCGTAATTTCATCATTTTGCATTAAATGCTCGGGCTCTTGAAGATTATGCTGATAACTCAAAACTTGTCTTCGATATTTAATTTTTTTGTTAGTAAAAAATATCCTTTTCTTAAATTACTTGCTTAATTTCTTTTTTTAAATTATAAATGATCGCACACATAGTAATAGATTAATGCTCACATATTAATAGTAAAAATCCATTGACTCCGATCAATAATTACGGAAGTCAATCGATTTTTTCCTATATGACAAAGTGTTTGGCTATGTTATGTGCTGCTTAATGTTATCGTGTTGTTACTTATAGTCTCCTTTACTCCCTATGATTGACGCGATCGTCACTTTCTTTTAACATCTGCAGTTTTTTACAGCCATCATATATGTTAATTAAAAAAAATAATTCATGAACTAACTTACAAAAAACTTACATCAGAGTTGGTAGGTTATGATACACTGTCACAAAAAAATATATAAATACGAGGGTCATCCAGAAACTAAGGTTACAAGGGCTCCTGAGGCCGGGGGAAATTTTTTGTTTCAAAGTTGGTGCACCTGGCGTGTAGGGGGATCCTAATGGTCAGTTTGTTTGGTCCCGCGCGTTTGTCGGCCATTTTGTTCAGTCACAATAAATTCTTCCGATGGAGACCTCGTCGTGCGCTCCCGCCAATTCTCGTCCGTGCGAGACCCGCGCGGTTATCAGTTTTTTGACTTTGCAGAACAATACCGCCGCGAATATCCATCGGAAGCTCGTGGAAGTTTATGGTAGTGATTTGATGAGTCGACAACATGTCACGAAGTGGGTTAGGTTGTTCAGAGAAGGCCGTACTGATACGACGAGGCAAGGCAGTGATTTCTGACGAATTTGTGCAAAAAATTGAAGAACAAGTGCGACATGACCGCCGTGTGACGCTTGACGACCTTCACGAAGAATTTTCTGACATTTCTCGAAGTCTGCTTGGTAATATTGTGTCGGAAAAACTTGGTTACAAGAAGTTGTGTACGAGATGGGTGCCCAGAATGCTCCCACCGAATCACCGTCAAAATCTCATGACCGCCGCGCGTGAATTTTTGGATCGTTTTGCACAGGAGGGAGAATCTTTTCTGGACTCTATCGTGACGGGGAATGAGACGTGGGTGTGTCATTATACCCCAACAATTTTCCAACGATCAGGAGGTCGAGGAAGCTGTGAAGAAGTGGCGGAAAGAGCTGGCGACGGAGGTCTATGACACTGGCATACAAAAGCTGGTGCCCCGACTACAGAAATGTCTCGATCTCGACGGCGATTATGCTGAAAAATAGTTTAATATATTTGTGAAGTATCCTGTGAATTTCAATTAAATACAAGCATTTTTCGTTCCTATATAAATGTTGTAACCTTACTTTCTAGATGACAAAAATATTAATTATGATTAAAAATAAAAAAAAATAAAATTTAATATACTTCCAAGAAAACGAAAATGGATATTTTACATTTAAATGTACAAATGAAGTTAATAGTTTTCAGTAATTGATAAAATCTTAATATCGTCTGGCTCCGGAGGGTGGTCGAGTCGGGTCCTCAACGAGAGGGTGTTGGGATACAAACCAAAATTAATTCTATTGATTGTTCGGCAGCAGGAGTGCACCCGACTAGTAGCGCCCGGCACCCTTTCTCCTTATCCTTCCACCCCATGTCGACTCTGGGCTGGGCAGACCTCTACCAATTTACATTCATTCTCGAGGCGAAACACCGTGTAGTACACGAATCAAATAGAACAGATCAGAGACAGTGCTAACTGGAAGGCGGTGGTATTTTGTTTGAGATTATTCATTCATTAATATGAAGAGATTTATTTATTCTTTAGTAATTATGTGAAACTTGTATAATGAAAGACAAAGCAAATATACAGGTGTGAAATAAAAAAAATCCATTGTAGACCAAGGAAATAATGGAAAAGGATAGTTGTAGCTTTTTTGTAGAGTTAAAGATGAAAAAAAAAATGAAAAAATGAACAGCGTTAAAATGTCTTGTACAACACTATCCTTGTATTCATATTGCGTGCTTATTGCCATGTGGTAATCTCTTATAACCATCCAGAAAGATGTAAAAGAGATTTTAAGTGAAAACCAGACTGAAAATCTTTTTAAAAGATCTGGGTTCCGATCGGAATCAACCCCATTAATCCCAAATCAGAGGACAAGCATTTCACCAATTTAGCTTAGGAGATCTTCACATCATTGTTGGCAAGACCATGTATAGATATTAATTATGTTGAAGCTAAGTGCGTGGAAAATTCTTCCCTCTGCCTGTACCAAAAGGATAGTGATATTATGGTATGAAAATGTTATGGTATAACTCACTTTATCTAAAAAACCACTGATGTAGAAAAAAACGACAAAAAATTAAAAAAACAGCATTAATAATATATATTTTTTGCTATATCATCAATAACCAAGACAGAACGATCTATATTATCAATAACCAAGACATCAATAACCAAGACGGAAAAATTATGCAACATTGGAAAGGACATGTAATGTAACTGAAGAGAGATTCAATGTTTTTCAATTCACTTTGTGAATCACGTGAAAGAAGCATGTTTCGACGAGTATTGATGGGAAAATCGTTGAGCTTATCGATAATTATGTTTTATAGAAGTGTCAACGAGAGCTTTTCATCAGTTTCTCACATTTAACCAGTTGTAGGCTAAATATGAAACGTACACAATTATTTTGTATTCGTTTAAGATTGCTCAGCTGTTACTCCGTAACATCATGTAAGATATACGTCCGCATAGTCAATAATTGGTAAAAGCAGACTGCGTAAGAAAGATTTTAGTTTAAGTGTGCTAATACATCTGCATGTTCTTAAGGGTGTGAAAGAAAAAGAAAATCCAACCGTTAGCTTCTTTATTGTTTTCGTCATAAGAGAGTAGAATCAAATGTGATTTCAAGTTTTCAAATTTTCCTTTTGAATTGTGGTGATTTATTTTAATACTTTCGCTTATGTTTAAATGTCTCGAGACAGTGCACAGTCGACTATCAATAAGAATTTTTTGCCAATTGAGAGAGCTACTCGTGTTATCATTATAAATTTGGTTGCGTACGACTTGGATGTAGCTTAAAGGGACTGTATTGAAGAAGAGTCATGTGAGATGGTTTGGACAAGTGGAACGAATGAATGAAAAAAATGTGAGTAGAAGGCGTGCTAAAGGAAGACCAACGAAGGTACGGTTGGATCAAGTAAATGATTTTTTTAAAGAAAGAAACGTACGAAGTAAGAGAAATCATAAGAGCTATATGAAGTGAATGTACATGTGATAGGCGAAATATGTGTGTCGAGATACGAAAATCTGGTCCTCTGTTCTTCTCGTTACTCCAGCAGAAAAATGGCGAGATGGCATGTCACTAGAAAATATGATTTGTATTAATGGCATGTAAAAAAAATATATGTTTATAATATTTTTTAAAACGAAATGAGTAGTATAAATGTATAGTAAGAAAGTTTAAATACGTATAAAGGGCCTAACCCACATTTTTTTGTTCTGAAATAATTTATGAAATATTACTCCGCTTCGTATGGAAACATTTTTGTTAAGATCAATTTGATAGGAATGATTGCGTTGGTCACTTTTTGCATGCTATGTTATATAATAGATGCATGTCAACATAATAGGAGTATATTTCTTATTTGCAAGGCATTGTCTTGCATATTTGCAGGGCATTATCTAGCATATTTCAAACTGTGCGACTTTTTTTTATTAATATATCGTTCTCAATTTATTAAATAAAACAATAATTAAACCATATTGCGGTGTATGGTTTAATGATTACTATAAGGAGCTTAAAAATACTTTTGATGTGCGAGTACCGAGAATAAAACGTGGGTGACGTGACAACATTTTATGTAAAAAAGTTAAATCATAATGATGGAAAATAATGAAAAAGAACGCTCTAAGAAAGTCAAGGTATACAAATTAATGAAGAAGAACGCTCTAAGAAAGTCAAGGTATACAAATTAATGAAGAAGAACGCTCTAAGAAAGTCAAGGTATACAGAACAAGCCAAAGAAATAAAATTTACAAAACTAATTTCCCGTGCAAATTTTAGTAAAATGTATGGTAGAAGAAGATGAATGAAAGTTTTGATGCATGTTAATGAATACTGAAAGAAAGAAATGTAAAAAGACAGGGAAATCGAAGGGGCTGTAAGAAAACGTGTTAAGTTGTTGAGGGGTAGAAAAATGAGTCTCGTAAACAAGAAAGTCCGACACTATATCCTCTCTGCTTACCACGACAGGGGAACGAAGTGATGGTTTTTATATATACGAATATAAAAACGTAAAAATTTAAGATAGTGCTTGAGGAAAAAAAAATATATTGATTTTTTAAATTTGTATACATACTCGTAAAGGCCATTAATTCCTTAGGGCGATTATTATATGACAAGTGTTCACATTGATATAGCAAATATATCGCTATGAGAAGTCTTTGAAGATAAGTTCTTAGTATTTTTAGGAATAAGGAACTATCCCTATCGCCAGTGGTTTGCAAGGAAGGCCTGGCTGACTAGATAAACTCACATAACCCTTGCAAGACGGGAAAATATCCCGGGGCGCGCCGTGCCTCGTATAATTTGCCGAAACACCGCTCTATTATGGTGTTCATTCAGCTGAAACTAATTCCACTGTTCCAGCCGAATGTATCGGGAGGAAAGGAACATCTCCGTGGGTTCAATCTACCCTCACCCTTCCCTTAGGGTTAGAGATGGTGGAAGGAGGATCTGACGTAATTAACGTATTAAAATTGATTATGATAAATTATTATTTTGTTATTAGAAGCATTAATCGGATACTATTTTTGGTTTGGTACAAATTAAAACCATTCCATTTTATTAAATACTTGCTGCGCCCGGCCACGCGTTGCTGTGGCTCAGTCTGGTTAAATGGAAAAGAAAGAAAAGAGAAAGCGCACGTTTCTAATATGTTTAATTTCACAATGCTTGTGGGTATACAATCTTTTTGACGTCTTTCAGCCACTCTCAGCCTGTCGCGTTCATTCTGTTGAGAACAAAGCAGATCTGAAGCTGCAGAACGCGATCACCGTGCTCGCAACCGTGCATCCTCACGTCACTCTGCTGCTTCCTCGGCACGTATTTGAGCCATTATTTGTCTGTTTCGCTCGTTCGCTGATGACCGTTCTTCATCAGTTTGATTTGCAATTACTCGTCGCACTGCTTCCGCTCCGCGAGTACAACGACCTAAGTTTGATCTTCTGCGAGGCATTATTTTGATGAACTAAAGCAGATTGATTGCACTGAAAAAGAAGAAAGAAAGTTATAACAAAAACATATAAAATTGCGAAACATTAAAAAAGGAACTGAATAATATTGTTAAGTTCGTAGACGTCTTTGTTGATTCTTATAATTGATTTGAATATTGGGAAATACTTTTTCAACCAATTCTTCTTTTGACGTCACTAAATTGCAGAAGTTATGAGGCAATGAAATTCGTCCTGAGGTCATATCAACCGGCACCTTTCTGTTCCCTATCTCCAGGCATTTGTCAAATATTTATCAAATAGAAGTATTGTTAAGGAAATATTTGTCAAATACGAGTATTGTTAAGGAAATACAGAGATAATTGGAACTAATTAAATGTTAAGAAAAGAGAGAGATTATTGGAATTAATTAAATGTTAAGGAAAGACAGGGAGATAATTGTAACTAATTAAATGTTAAGGGAAGACAAAGAGATAATTGTAACTAATTAAATGTTAAGGGAAGACAGATAGATAATTGTAACTAATTAATTGTTAAGGAAAGTCAAATAAATAATTTGAACTAATTAAAAAAAATCTCCATT
The DNA here is from genome assembly GCA_949825065.1 of Odontocerum albicorne. NCBI lineage: Eukaryota > Metazoa > Arthropoda > Insecta > Trichoptera > Odontoceridae > Odontocerum > Odontocerum albicorne. The sequence continues at coordinate 42,063,741 of OX463840.1, forward strand.
TCTACATACGATTTGACAGATTTTGAAATATAACCATAGAGATAAAATTAAATTCTATATAAAAAAGATACTTTTGATATTCCTACTGACGTCTTCCATCCACTCTCAGCCTGTCGCGTTCATTCTGTTGAGAACGAAGCAGTTCTGAAGCTGCAGAATGCGATCGCCGTGCTCGCAACTGTATTTGAGCCATTATTTGTCTGTTTCGTTCGTTCGCTTACACGACATAACCTGTAAATGAGCAATGTTTAGTATTGCGCATCAATTCCAATGCATTTCACGATATAATTTGAATTTAAATGAAAATAAATCGACACATCACAAATCCACCCCAAATTGCATTGAAAAATAAGGAAAAAACTGTTAAAAAACGAAATGAAAGAATCCGACACGTCGAAAATGCTATGTCACACACACTTGTCAATGAGAAATGTTTAGTTTGCGTGTGTTGCTGTAGAGGGCGCTCCTATTATATCGTCTGTTTTATATATTTTTTTATATACGACTGTATATAAAAAAAATATATATAAACAGGCGCGTATTAGAATGCAACCTTCTGTCAAAATTTCAAAGCAATGAAAAATAAAAAAAACAGTTAAAAAACGAAATGAAAGAATCCGAAATTTCGAAAATGCAATGTCACATAATCTGACAATGAGAATTGTTTAGTTTGCGTGTGTCGCTGCAGAGGGCGCTCCCATTATTTCGTCTGTTTTATATACTTTTTACACTGTATATAAAAATATATATATAAACATGCTTGTATACAAATGCAACCGTTTGTCAAAATTTCAAAGCAATCGGTGAAGAACTTTCGGAGATTAGAGATTTTCTATTAACGAACATTTACATTTTTATTTATATAGATGAGATAAACTGTACAAAAATAGTTAGCAATATTTGTTCAGATAATCCAGGCATAATTTTGTGGAAATTCATAAATAATAATGCTTAAAACTAGAACAATTCAATTTTTTTCACTACATTCTTATCACATCACTTAATCATTTCAACACACACTCTGACTTCCTCAGATGAGTTTATTTAACACAATTACATGTTACTTACTATAATTTATACTAAATACTGTCTATGGTCTTATGGAAAATATATTAACAAGTGACAATGCGAGTATACCATAAATGTTGCTTATGATCTAATGGGAAAAGAGTAAGAAGTGAAGTAGAACATCAATTTATTAGTATGGTATTTTTGGTTAATGGGTTTCTATACTTTCTTAGTCTTTTGCTGTGTTGTTATATTGTATATGAAGCATTTTTGTATTTTGTGAGTATAAAAACGTCTGATTATAAACTTCTGATTATATTTCTTGAAAAAAATGGAGAAGATAATACATTTAATAATCAATTAAATTTATCTTCTTTTTCACCTGCTTATTCTATTCACTATATGATCATAGCTAACATTGAGTATAAATTGTAGTTTAAGTAACACGTAATTTAGTGTAATCATCTCATCTGAAGAAAATATAGTGTGTGTTGAAATGAATATAGTGATACGCTAAACAATAAAGTGTGGAAAAAAGTCGTGTTTTATTTTAACATATTATTAAATATAAATTTCTACAAAATTACGCCTGAATTATTGATATAAATATTCTCAACTACGTTTGTACTGTTTGTGTTTGTAAAATATAGTGGTTTTAATTTTAATAATTTTTATTTTTATGTTCAATTAACAGTTGGGAATAATTGAATGGTTGAAGTAAAATAGGCACTAAGTACGAATGAAGTAAAATAAGCACTAAGTAGGCACTAAGTACGAACGAATGAAACTGCATACTTAGTTTTTTGTTTTTGGTACTTAGTACCTATTTTACTTCAACCATTCAATTTATATACCAGTTCAATGATACAAGAAAAACATATTTTTAAATGCAATATATAAAAATTGTATCATTATTTTTTTTACTGCTCATAAAAAGTATCACGCTATTTCACTATTGGGATAAGTAGAGAGGACAGAGTGAAACTCTATTATATGGAGACATACTTTCTTCGTTACCTCCTCAAACAGTTTATCTTGTTTCGTTTTTTACGTATCCTTTTTAAAATATCGTTCACTTGATTCAAATACAATTTTCTTGTTTTACGTATACCAAGCCTTTATTCACATTCGCACTTAACATATATTTTGTTAGTCTTTCTTCATTCATTCGTTCTACATGCTCAACCCGTCTTCATCTTACTCAATATATCAACCTTTAATTAAAATTCATCCCTAATCACTTCACTCCGCATTCTATCATCCCAATATTTAAAATTAAAAATGTTTTTTTTATAAACATTATGTTTGAAATTTGTTTTAAGTTTAATCACAATTTATGAAGAATTAATAGAAATAAATACAAGTTTCTGATAAAAAAACACATCGAAAAGCAAACAAACAATGCATTTTGACTTTGAGGGTGCCATTTTGGTCCAATTCAAACAAGGCTTTACTGAAAAATACACACATAACAATTTTACCGGATGGCAAAACATACAAATCCCAATTGATTAGAGAGAGTAGAACATTTGGAGCGAAAATGGAAAATCGCGCGCAAGACCAAGGGATGAAGTGATAAAGAGGAAGTGGGTAGGAAGAAGTAGGTGCCGTGGACCGGGCGACAAAATGGTGATGCCGGCCGCCTCTTGGCCCCATTACATGCCCATAAATCCAGCGGCAGGAGCCGGCGACATAAAATACCGGCTTAGCCTCGCGCCCGGGACCCTGAGGACTTGGCTAGAGTAGGGTTACCACAAAATAAATAGCTGACCAAAACAAAAAGATATAAAACACAAATTAATGTCATATCATTGAGGATAAAATAATTATAAGTGCATAGCACCTCATCGTTTCTTTGTCATGGAAAGCAGAGAAAACAGAGCGACAGACTTTCCTAAAACGAAACAACTTTCGTCTTTCACATGCATACAGCTTCTACGATTTCTTAGCCATTATACATTTCCTTCTTTTAAAATATTATTTACTTGATTAAATCATACTTTTTTTGCTTTTTCATTCTCATTTACTCTTTCATTTTCTTGATCCAAGTATCTCAGAGGTAAGACCAAAATAAACTAGACGCGATTTTTCCATTTAATTCTGGTTTTCCCTTAAGGTACCTGTAACATATTTCTGGTTGGTTTAAAGAGATAAATGCGTTAGGTTATATTGCATATACCGAAAGGTTTATGCTTATGTTAAACATTTATTATTCGAATGTTTTCGTTGAATTAAAAAAAAATATCTTAAGATTTTTTCAGATATCTTTTATTGGTTAATTTTTGTAACCCTGGCGAACAGAATCCATGTTGGAGAGAAGTGACTTAACACGGCCTGCCCCCTCAGTTCGGTTCAGGGGCCAAACGAACATATATTCGGAAAACCGTTTGCGAGACCGGATTAATGAATAGATGAAATGTTTATTTGTGCTGCGGGAGCTTGGGCTCTGCAGTGTTGTGCACTCTACAGAAACACCCCCTACCCTCGAAGAGGTGTCGGCGGCTCCATTTAGCTTTGCGGTCATCTCGCCTCTCAGATTATCTGATTATCTCTGCATATACTTCCATAAGCTTTGATTTACACATAAAACATCTATTCAATATTACTTTAACTTAATAGCATATTTATTTATTTAATTTCATTTTTTATATTCAAACATAGATACTATCACACCATTTCTCTGTCGGGGTAGGCAGAAAGAAGAAAGCTCCAGACTTTACTATCTCGACATACAGCATCAAAAATTCTCCGACTTTTTACGTTTCCTCTATAACATTTGCAATACTACATAACATTTACGGGGTGATTTAAGTAGCATTGCTTTTTATAACTCGAAAACAAAAGCAAATAAAAAAGTATAATTGTTTTTTATTTCAGCAACCCAAAATTTATAAAAAAAATTCTACTGTTTCTGAAAAAAATAACCATTAACAGTGTTATTTTTAAAGACTTTTGTGGGTTTATTGCTGAAAAAAAAAATCTTTCAACCAATAAGAAAATTGTTTAACGATTTGGTTTCCTGTGTAAGGTGAAAGGTATACATTACAGTTAAACGAAAAGTACAATGAAAATAAAATTATAAAATACAGAATCGTAAGATAAATTGGGTTTGGGAATCGAACCTGAAATCTCCGGATTGAAACGCAGGTGTCATAATAACTTGACCATGAAGATCATCAATTTGATAACAATATTTTGCATCAAAAAGGTTTTGTTATTATTTAAGGGGTGAAAAGTTTAAATAGCAATCAATAAAAAATTAAGGAAAAAAAAACAGATTTCAAATAGAACGAAAATAGGACCAATGAATTGGTAACTAGTAATATCAATATTATTGTCAGTATATAATTCGTAAGTTTCCCCTATTCATCCGAACCCAGCTTCGGGGTTCTTTTGTGCATGGAGTTGTGTTAAATGAAGGAGAAGCAACATCGGCAATCACATATCCGAGGAAACACCATGCTGATAGGTTTCTTCCATTTCACGGAAGATATGGTCCGTTGTGTTCTGATTGATTTGATGCCAATGTCTTTTGTGTACTGTCCCTAATTCCCATTTCGTTTCACTTCAAACATTTTTGGGTAACAAAAGGTAAACAACAAAATACGAGTAACAAAAATGAGCATTTTTAAAACTTTTTCTCTTAACATGTTTCATATGATAAATTATTGTCATACAAACTTCGTTATTGCAATTCAAAAGTAGCTTATATTCAAACTTATATAAGCCATACTCTTATATTCAAACCTATTAATTTTCAAATATACATATTCAAACTCATATAATTATTTTCTTCTTTTCATTAGATTCTTAACAAAGTGATATGTTGCTAGGTATAAATTTTACTGTTGATCAAACCTAAGATTTCTTGTACTTTTTTTATAAACCTTTAACTCAATATAAATATTTATCTATAAGAGAAAAACGTTATGTCAATATTATCAAAGAAATATAATATAACGCTTTTGATGTACATACATAGCATAACTTGGCGTGTTTATTGCCATGTGGCAATATCTTCTAACTAACCAGAAATGTGTTAAGGAGGTCTTAAGTGAAATACAAACTTAAATTATTTATTTACAAAATTAACGATTCTTTGTGTCCTTTACATATCACAATTATAAAACAAAATTATTATTATGCATGCATATGTTCTAAACAACTAACAATTGTGGTAACATATGCGAGCATCTCTCAAATATGATAAATGAAAATACTTTTGAGAAATACAGCACCGAAAGTAAAAAATAACAGCCGAACACAATCAATTAATTCAATCCACAATAAAATTTTACTTATAACTTTAAAAAATGAAAAGAATCAGAAGAGAAAAGTATAGGACCCATTAAAAAAACCACGCTTAAGGTAAAATTGAATAGCTAAGTCAAGACCATAAGTTGAAGAAATGCTGGAGAATAACCCTTTACAAAAAACATTACGATGGGTATTTAACACATAATCTCTGAGTAAGCGACAGGCCTCCTTCCAACTAAGCCACGGATATCGTCTAAAGAAGTTAATATCATCATTAATAAAATTTCACCCTAACTGTAAATATTTTTTTTATAAAAAAAGGGTCTTCATTAGTTCAATACCTAGAAGTACGATTAACATCTAGAAATCACTATTTGTTATCAATTATTTCAGGATATAAACCCAGTCACCACATTTCTATCCTTAAAATCAATGTATATTTATTTTGTAATATTTTTAATCTGCCAATAAAAAAAGGCTCTTCATTAGTTCAATACCTAGAAGTACGATTAACACCTAGAAATCACTACTTGTTATCAATTATTTCAGGATATAAACCCAGTCACCACATTTCTATCCTTAAACTCAATGTATATTTATTTTGTAATATTTTTAATCTGCCAATAAAAAAGGCTCTTCATTAGTTCAATACCTAGAAGTACGATTAACACCTAGAAACACTATTCGTTATCAATTATTTCAGGATATAAACCCAGTCACCACATTTCTATCCTTAAACTTAATGTATATTTATTTTGTAATATTTTTAATCTGCCAATAAAAAAGGCTCTTTATTAGTTCAATACCTAGAAGTACGATTAACACCTAGAAATCACTACTTGTTACCAATTATTTCAGGATATAAACCCAGTCACCACATTTCTATCCTTAAACTTAATGTATATTTATTTTGTAATATAAACATATTAAAAAAATCTGCTAATAAAAAAGGCTCGAATCCTGAATAAGACCGCCCGTGAGGAATCTTGTCTTTAAATGGCCATTCATAAAGTGTTCTTATATAATTATTACATAAAAAAATCAAGAGGCTCAGTCTATAGATTATGAACTTTTAATCTAAACCTAATGATTCGCTGAGTTTCAAAAAAGCCGTGTATTAAATTTAAAATTCAGTGAGAAAAACTTTCAACATTAATAAATCTATCAATTTCCTTAGAACTAACATAAAAACTTCCCAAAGATTTAATTTTCCAACACACAGCGAAATTTCCATCGATCTGACTTTGCGTGGTTTATTCGATCTACTCGGAAGATACTAATTAGTGTGGAACATTTTTCTTGACTATCAAACTGTTCAACTTTTGGAGGGCAATGAGTTTGCACGCGATCAAAAGTTGGTTGTACAGTTTGCAAGTGGGGATAAGTATAATCAGAAACTAACTTTGTTGGAAAATCGATATTATGTACTTAGTACACTTGGGATGAATATTTGGAGCATCGTCGGTGAAAAACCTCTTTTCGAAAACCTCGTCAGGTCTAGAAAGTTTCATTTGGTCTATAAAGTTTCACTTTGGTTCATTGAGATATTTGTTATGATTCTTCAAACAAAATAATACGAGTATTACTGTTTATTTGTTTTAATTTTTCTCAGTACAAAAATTTAGATTTAACTGTTTTTGGAATGGAAATTCAAAGTCTGGTACACAAACATAATTTGGGCGATAATTTTCAAATTTACATTTTTGTGAATATAAAAAGTCACTTAACTTTGTGAGTTGGTCTTTATTTTTTGGAAATTGATTGGAATGTTAATGTACAGTTTATTTGACAAGAACGTGTACGGTGAAACCCTAAAAACTATTAGAAATAAGGAATTTAAAAAAAAATACACACATACTACATGATATAAACCGGGATACTTTATTATTATTAAGTTGTCCAGTCGCCTCCACTTGTAATAATTGCCCGGCATCTCTGAGGCATACTTTCTACTAATTTTATAGCATAATCTAGGGGCAAAGACTTCCATATAAGTCGAATCTTTCGAAATGACTGTTAGACGTTCCAGATCTTTTTCCCTTCGGAGCTTGATCTTCATGAGTGTCCAAATTTTTTTTATGGAATTCGCATCTGGTGACTGCAACGACCAATCCATTACGTAAAGAAGACTCCGATGTTTTGGGTCATTGTCTTCTTGCAGTAGCCAATGTTAATTTTGTTTTGTAAACCATCTGAGAAAAATATGTGACTATTTTAATTTTATTATAAAACCTAGAAAGATGATTGATATTATATATCATGGCCAAAGAGTAAAACATAAAGGATAGTCAGAGTAAAAAATAAATGGCCCGAAACAAATATTTTATTGTTCTCTTCTGTGATCGAGATGCAAATGAAGTCAAAATGGCATGCAAAACGATCGTAAGGGTAGACAGTGGTTAGCATAAGAAAAGAGTGAGTGAAAATCCGAGGGTGGAATGAGATGGTCCACTAACGAGATACTTTGTGAGATGTTGCACTTGGGGCGAGTGGTCAGACCATGGGGTAGATGTAAAGGGATGTCCAGGACCATTAAGAAGGGAACTGGGGTTGATATTGCGATAAATGCGAACATAAATGTTGAAATTCAATACGACCGGAATAAGACGAAATAATAAACACTAGAAAAAAAATATTTTGAAAATAATTTAAATTATTTATTCCATTTCGAAGATATAAAATGTTTTCACACACAATAGAAACACATTTTTTATTTGATAAATTAAAATGTTGACGTTGTTTTATATTACACTTTCGTTGTATACAGTACAACCTGGCGAGCTTATTGTCATGTGTCAATCTCTTTCAACCAACCAGAAATATTTTCAACAGGCCTTATGTGATAACAAGACTGGAAACATTTAAAAAAAATCTGGGTACCTACAGGAATCGAACCTTCAATCTCAGAGCTAAAAAACAGGTATCTTACGAACTAGATCACAAAGGTGCTTGTCAGTAAAAATAAGATCTTGACGTAATTTCCTCTCAACAAAAAAATATTCTTGGCTCATGTAAATGGGATAAGAATAGTTAACGTATTAACATGCTACATTTTCATATTGAACTGATTTTGTAGCAAAAATCTTTTTCACTGTTAAAAAAATAATCGTCTTAATTACTCGTATTACATACGAGTATTTTGTGCTATAAGTTATATAATAATATGATATATTGTTTATAACGTGCTTAATGATGTATCGATAAATCTTTTTTAAGTATTCCAGGCAAGTTGGTCCTGGGTGCTCTCTGAAACGATCACCAAGTCCGAATGAAGTCTGTCCTAGCACAGTCTTTCCATCTGCCATATCCACGTCCTTCTAGCCTTTACCTCTGGATGTCTATCTCTAAACGTCACCTTAAACATTCGTTTTGGGATACAGTGATTTTCAACAAACAACTTAAACAAGTCATTTGTGATTTTTCAATCCATTGAGTTAGGGGCCCTATCCTAGTTCCTTACGTATAACTGCGTTTCAGTGGCTGTCTTGAAATCATAAGGCCCCATAGAGATACCTCATTCCAGCTGCTAGTGTTCATGACTTCACTCGCTTACTGAATACTGATGTCAAAGAAGTCTCTTTATTTTAATTTTTAATAAAATATCAGACTTTCTAACCACAAAACAATACAGACATCTTAATAGACGCTACTCGCCGCTAATATAAAAAATATAAAATAATTGAATATGTTCAATTATTAAGCACCACTTGTTATTATATAGCAATTATCGAATCACAAGTTATGGACATTTCGTGGACCTTTCCCAACTTACCTTAATTATGTACGAGTATAAAGAAGTTTTTTTTTCATTTGAATAATGTTGACATATATATGTAATAGTGATATTATTAGGTCTCCACATACGAAACCGGCGTTTTGCCGTACTGGCAACTTTGATCTCAAATATCTTCTCTTTGGTTAGGAATTTCAAATTCAAATTTATACAGCTATTTACTCAAGTATTTGTGTTTCGAAAATTATAATTCATTTGTTTTTTCCTCAATTATTTTTTTTCTTTGCGTCACTCAGTTTACAAAATGGAAAACTTGAAATATCGCGTTATTTACGAGTACGAGTTCCACCGTGGCACCAGTGCTGCAGAAACGGCTCGAAGGATTAATGATGTGTATGGCGACGGTGCCGCAAAAGAAAACACAGTGCGTTTTTGGTTCCAACGTTTTCGTTCTGGAAATTTCGACCTGCAGAACAAGCCCCGTGGACGGCCGGAGACCAAAGTTGATAATGAAGAATTGAAGGCTATTGTGGAAGCGGATCCATCGCAAACCACGTCCGAGTTAGCTGCAGGCTGCGGTGTTAGTGATAAAACTGTTTTAATCCACTTGAAGCAAATTGGGAAGGTGAAAAAGCTTGAAAGGTGGGTACCTCACGAATTGAGTGAAGCAAATCAACAAACGCGCGTTGACTGCTGCGTTGCATTACTCAACCGGCACAATAATGAAGGGATTTTGAATCGAATCATTACCTGTGATGAAAAGTGGATCCTGTATGATAATCGGAAGCGCTCATCGCAATGGCTGAACCCTGCCGAACCAGCCAAACCATGCCCCAAGCGAAAATTGACTCCGAAAAAGTTACTTGTGAGCGTTTGGTGGACTAGTGCTGGTGTCGTTCACTACAGCTTTCTTAAATCTGGCCAGACGATTACGGCAGATGTCTTTTGTCAGCAACTGCAAACCATGATGGAAAAACTAGCTGCTAAACAACCGAGGCTGGTTAATCGCTCTAGGCCACTGCTGCTTCATGATAACGCTAGACCACACACTGCACAACAGACGGCTACCAAATTAGAAGAGCTTCAATTGGAATGTCTAAGACATCCACCGTACTCTCCGGACCTTGCCCCAACAGATTACTATTTTTTTCGAAATTTGGATAACTTCTTGCAAGGGAAAAAATTCAACTCCGATGGGGCAGTCCAAACCGACTTCAAAGATTTTATTGATTCCCGTCCGAATGGTTTTTTTAGTAAAGGGATCGATGAACTACCTATGAGATGGCAAAAGTGCATAGATAGCAATGGTACAAACTTTGATTAAATAAATATATTATATTAAAAAAAAATCAACTTTATGTTCCTCCCAAACAAAACGCCAATTTCACATGTAAGGACCCAATATTAGATGAAAAATAAGATTAAATTAATTAAATCAATTTGTCGAATTAATTTTAATTAAGTATAAAATATGTTCTTTGAGTCTACTTTGAATGCAGGGAAACCTCAGCGCAAGAACCGTATGAGGCATTTTATTCATAATTATTCTACGTTCACTAACTGAATTAGTACGGTGAAGGAGGGGGAGGTTTAATTAGGAAGATGTTGTAGGCAAACAAAATATTTTCGCCAATAAACGTGCCTGCCATATTTATCAAGCACCGAGATAATATTTATATCAACACCGAATATACTCAAAACAAAACTCATCCATTTTCATGAAAATAAATTTAAATAATGCGTTAAGTTTTTAATGTCAAAAAACAAAAAAGCCATACTTTATATTATTTTATCGTATACATTTTTTCACAAATCAAATTGTTTCTTAATGTTTGTTGTTCATTTGATTTATTTGCTGTAATGATTTGAATTTTGTTTATTCTAGTTTTGTTGTTTATTTTTTTACAATAATATTTTAGAAAATTCGGATTTTATAAAATCAAATTAGTTCATAGTATTAAACTTAACGTTGTAAACGGTACAACATGATAGGTTTATTGTCAGATTGCAATATCTTCCAATTGAGTGGAAACCAGACTAGAACACATTCATTTTAATTTGGTGATACACGGGATTTGAACCCGCAATCGTCGAGGTAGAAGAGACAAGTCTTATTGAATAACACTTTTGTTGTATATAGTACAACCTGACAAGCTTATTATCATAAAGTAATCTCTTCCAACCAACAAAAAAGTCAAGTCTAGAAGTCTCTTAATTTCAAGTCAACAATATAACGTGTTTGATTCCTGATTTGTCTTTCTTCTCCATCATTCCTTCCTTTTCTTTTGATTGATGATGAAGTCTATCGATATGTACATTGTTAATACATTTTGTAAGGATGAATAATCATTTGAATATTTTTTGTGACCATGTAACTTTGTTTTGTCTGGTTGGTTGTAAGAGATTGCCACCTGGAAATAAGCCAACCAGATTGTTTTACAATGAAGTATTAATAAATAAATAAAGATGCATAAGAGGTCTTAAGTAAAAACCAGTCTGAAATATTAAAAAAAAAAGTCTCAAATCGAATTCGTAACCGGGTCGGAAGACAGGCGTCTAACCAACTATGCTACGGTGATCGTCATCAACTAGGCAACAGAGAATTTTAAATTTAATTTATAAGCAATCAAAGTTTACTATATTTTGATAAAAAATAAACAGATTTGACTGTGTTTGGATAAGTGAATATTGTATACAATAACAAGGAACATTCAAATAAGGTTGGCGCAGATATCACGCCGGTAGCAGCGCAGTAATACACCTTGTTAACGCTAATTTAGGTAACCAAAAGACTCGTGTAAGATCTCTGTGCTCCTTTCTGCAGTCAGGTGCGAGGTGTGGTAAAAGCTTAGGGAAGCTTTTTACAGAGGAAATTTCGCAAAGATTAAATAAAGACTAAATACATTTTGTAAGAAAACTTGGTTAAAGTAATTTTTCTCCATCTAAATTTTCCTGGTCTTCCTTTATCACATACATCACGCACTGCATACCTTCATATTCATTGAGTATTTTTTGTGGCATGTCAGTTGGAATAGATATTCATTTTTCTGTAATAGAATCCGATTGGTTGACATAAATCGGTTGAGAAACCTATCGGTTGGAATAAATAATTAAATCTTTTGAAATTACTCTTAGACCTCCGTAGTCTTGTGAATAAAATTTTGTGACATGTTAGTTGAAATATATTTTTGTTATTCTGTTATAGATTCTGATTGGTTGGAATCGGTTGAGAAACCTATCGGTTAGAAAAAAATATAAAAAATTAATAATGAAATGTATTGATTACACTTAGACTTCGGTAGCCTTGTTCGTAAGATGCTTGACTCCCACCTGGAGTTTAAGGGTTTGATTTCCGATGGTACACAAAAAAGGGTTCTCAGTGCGTGCATGTTGTTTTTTCTTCACATGCGATAGTGTCATCAACATATGCAATGCGGAACCGTGACTTTCGTGCATACTCAGTGGTTCTTTATGTGATTGCTCGATTTCTGAAGTCGAACACAATCTTGCTTTTCAGCCACGCTCTTTAATATGTCCAAATCGTCAATTCGAATTTGATGAAAAACACCATACGAAGACAAAAAAGTAATGTAACGTGTTTAATACCAGATTTATGTTTCCTCTCTGATCTCCGTACTACCAAAGACAGAGATATTTTTTCAAGAGTGATTGTTAACGTCAGGGGGATATTATACGAGACATGAAGAAGAGAAAGATTTTCTATGTTCAAAACATTACCATTGATACCGATAATAATAAATAAATCTCAGAAGCAGTAAAATGTTGTCTGGTTCCTTTATGCCTATTAACGTCCGTATTAGGTAAAATAGAGGTTAGAGGGCTTTATAATCTTGTGAAAGGAGAGGATCTCGGGGGTGGCGAATCCTTGGGGGCCCCGAGGCAGTGACGGGCTTGTCCCCTGTGAGTTGCCCCACAGGAGGGGTGGTGGATGGTAGCCCTTAGACCACACTTGCATGCTGCTTAATTTGCCTCTCGTAATTGCTGACACTGGAAAGGCAGACGCCAAAACCTTTTCGCTACATATTAAATAATCTCTCGTCATACATTATTCGAAAAATACCTTATCATTAATATTGATATATTTTTTTATCACAATACTTTAAATGGGCTCTATTCTTTTTGTAGCTTATATACTACTTATTATTTCTTCCTATAGCGCTACTCAGGACTATCATAAATAGCGTTATATAAAAACTCTGTTTTACGGAAACATCCCGATTGTATTGGAAATTCGATATCCATCGAAACTTTGAGTTTGATCTGTCAAGAATTTGTGCTTGTTCAAGTGCAACAGTTTGCACAAAATCAACCGAAACACGTACAGACGTCTTCCATTCACAGTATTGCTAACAAACTTAATCATGTCTATCGTATCGTAATGGATCTCGCAATACCTAATTTCAACTACAATAACTTATTTTGTTGGAATGTATGGAATTAATTGAGACCGAGAATAAAGTTGACCGAGGAAAGAGTAAAATGAGATAGTTGGAGACATTTTAACTGAGGGAAAGGTGAGATGTATGAGAAACAGGAAAATATATACGATGAGATACTTGGATGTGGATGAGGCAAGAACTGTATGCATGGATAGAGAGATGGGAATATTGTCCTCTCTGACTATTCCAAACGGCAAATGATGTAATAGTATGTATACCATAATGTAACACATACGCTGGTTAGTATATTATAGATGACCTCCGTGCCCTATTTGATAAGACGTCTGTCTCTCAACTCGGAGGTTTCGGGTTCGACTCTCGTTGGTATTCACATTTAAAGGGTTTTCACTCCTTGTGTAACATTTTCATAACATATAATATAACCTGGCAGGAGTATTATCATGTCACAATCTATTTCAACCAAGCAGATATATGTTATAGATGCAGTAAGTAAAAACCAGACTGGAACCCCTTTTCAAAAAAAAAAAAAAAAATGGGTGCCAACGGGAATCAAATTCAACCCTGGTGAAGGAAAAAAGTCGTCTAGCCAACTAGGCCACGAAGGTTGTTACTTAAGGCATCATTAAAATTTTACTGCTTGATTAGAAAAGATTAAATACCAATAAATCCGCTTGTTTGTGCTGTATTCTCGTATAACGAATATACATTTAATATAATGGAAGATAAGCGTTCTACCGGGGTCGTCGTTATGTTTTGAATATATATTTAATCTCCTTGGCGTTTATTTTCTTACTTAAGGATACTTGTTGAAGTTGTGTATCTTTACATTCATTATATTGTATTATAAACTAAGAAACATTGTATCTTGGAACTAATCCGCACGGTTCATTTCGTAAGCTTAGCTCAGTATACGTCTGGGATTTTGCACAGGCTTAGATGCATGCAGTGTCTAGTCAGATTCTATATGCAAAATTAATAAACGTTCTCTCATTACGCTGTCGACATTCAAATAAAATTGCATCTTCGAGAAACTTTAAATACTCGTTAAAATAATCCAAGTGTTTAAGTTTTTTATTAAAATCAATTAAATAATTTAAATTTGTATAGTCAAACACTGTTTATTCTACTTTGTTTCAGGATATAAATCTACCGATTTCAAGGTTTACACCTTATCAGGGGAGCACAATGTCTTGTTTGTGCTTCCCTGAGATGAGATAAAAACTTTGAAACCAATAGGATTATACCGTTATATAAAGTTGAATAAACTGTGTTTGACTTTACAAATTACAATGTCTTTAAACTTCCACAGTGTAAATGCCTTAACTATAAATAATATATAAAATAATTAATTTAGTATTGAAAATATTCTCTGAATATTATAAATACTTATAAAAAATAAAAACAGTTAACGGGTACACTTATTTAAACTGGCGGGCTTAGTGCTTTGTGGCAATTTTTTTCTACCAACCAGACAAAATTAAATAAAGGTCGCAAAAAATCTACAAAACTCACGAATTATATGCAATTTTAAGATTTTTTATTATACACTTTCAAAACCAATAAAAAAAGGAAGCGATGATGGAGAGGAAAGAAAAATCAGGAGTGATACACGTTATATTAGTGACGTATAAAGTGTTTTTCAGTCGCTTTTTTAAATCATGCCAATGACGGAAAGATTCTTACATTAGTTTGTAACTAGTTTCAGAGTCTCAGATATGTACAGTAAAAGACGATGTAAAAAAGGAGAGAGGTGAACTGCGAAAGTCAATTTACAATCTCTGAGCGTAGTTTCAGTCCATGATCAGAAAGACGCTGAATATTCTGGCGAAATAAGAGGGGTGAAATATCACTGATAGATAAAACATTACTGTTTCTGTAAAAAAAATTGAAATTATACAATATATATATATTTTAAATATATCACCATATTTCTAGTAATTTTTTGAAATAAAGTGCCCATTACATTCTGATGACATACTCGTATATTAAACTTTTCAAAATCTACAGCTATGATAATATAATATATTATCTCTAACATATCAGTTATACTCACCCTGAATCATTCATGGTGTCGCCACGGTTGCAGCTCACACGCCATGCATATATGGAGTTTGATTGATTCTTCGTTATGCTCATACGTGTAAGTCAGTTATATTGAGATATTTTCAAAGATTTTCACGGCTGTTTTCAACAAGTTTAAAATATTTTCACGAATTGTTACATGGTTTAAATAATACCTGGCGTTTCGAAGGCGTTCTTCCTAAATCATCAGGGCAATGTCAATAAACATTGTAGAATATATTGAGTTTAAAAAAAGTAGAACAAGCATTGAAGTGAAAATAGAAAAGGACAATTTTTTTATGATCTCGTGTTGCTTATGCGATCGATACGAAAAAAAATATTCAAGGAAAGTTGTAGGGGAAATAACAGGACAAGGAAAATAAAAAAAATATTTCTTAGTAATCAAATATTTCTCATTCATCGAATCCATAAACATGTAAAAAAATAAAAGTAAAGGATGAAATTAATTTATTCATTCGTATATTATTCCTCGATATATTCGAATTGGCGACACAGAAATATTGAAAGACATGGCCAAGAGACAACATTGTCGTCAATTCCGTTCATCAGGCCTTTATGATGAGAACTACTAGAGTAGATACGTAACTCTCAGTTCATAATTGCACGTGTTTTCAATTCGCATATGAAGATATAATAAAACTCATACAACTGTGTGAGTATGCTTACCAGACGAATTCTATCGGACTAGAACCGTTTTATTGTTTTCTTTGTGCCATTGGGATCGAACCCAAACTCCCTGATGGAAGTCGAACGTCTTAAGAACTTAGCTACGGAGGTCATAGCCTAGTTGGTAAGACGGTGAATTGTTTAAAGATTCAATTCTCGATGATTCTCAGAAAAAAAGGGGAAACAATCTAATCTAAAAGTGCTTACTTATGCTATTGCTGCCTCTCGATGTGCGCTAGTATTTTCAGTACGTACGGTGACGAAATATATGCAAGCGAAAAAAAAAATATAAGCGAAAATTTGACGTGGTAAACAAGTGATAAAAGTACAATAAATGCAGTAGAAATGACATCCTTAAGTTGGTCTTAGCCTGAAGGCTCGATTACTGGGGCCGAAAACAATATTTTATACCGGTCACGCTCTTCAACATGTCTACATCATCAATTCGGATATGTCAGGGGTACCATATGACGTAATTAAGTAATTATTATATGAAAGTAATATTATTATATTTTAAAGAACACATAAATCTGATAAAATAAAATAACAATGGCAAACATAACATATGTTAAGTAATTTGTTTAATAAATAATTTTCAATAACCAATTTAAAACATCCCACTCAATATGTTTGTACATTTTCAATTTCCCTGAATTCTCCAGCGTACATATAATATTATACCATTTGAAAAGCCAATCTCAGGGCTTTTAAAGCACTGCTCGCAGAGGCAAGTTAGTGCAAACTAATATGACCTGACCTCACCTCATTTGTCTAACGCTGTCTGGTAATAATAGATGGTGTGGTGGAGGCTTTAATGCGCGCACACACTTGTCCATTCGTATTACATGGCTCGCTCTATGCTCACCACTGATTTGTTTGTGTGCTTCTCTATGATTTTATGGCGAGAACACCATAATTCTCTATGGTGAATATTTTCAACGTACTCTTATGAGGCGATTCGTTAAATTTTGTTTGAATAATTGGAAATTAAATTTTATTTTAGCAGAAAAAAGTGTTGATTTTGATAACGATTTCATGAGTTATAAAGAAAAATAGAATTTTTAATGCCATGAGTTAGAGGTAAGAATTTAATTTATTCGTTTGGTACCATTTGATAAATTCGAAATAACGATGCGGAAATATTAAATAGTGTCTGGGAATTGTCTTCGATCCCATTAATCAAGATTTCGGGTTTATAGCTACTAGAGAAGGCGCTGAACGTGAAGTTTATCATCGCACGTATTAACAATACTACTGCGGATGAAAATATAACACTTGTTAACAGATAGGTAAAAGAAACATCTTTTCAAAGACTAGCGACGTTGAAAAGCAATCATAAACTTGATATTTTATTGAAATATGCAAATCTTTTCTTGAAAATAAATAATTCTGATGTCATTGGTCTAAGCTTGTGTTATAAATAAAAAAATTGCAAGACTGGTACACTTTTTTCGAGATAAATCGGGAATGAAACTCGCAACCACCGGATGGAAATCAAGCCTCTTACCAACAAGGTCACGGAGATCACCAGTGGTAAGAATGATTACTTAGCACCCAAGATTTCCAGGATAAATATTGGCCAAGTGCATAGTACCTGCCTATTAATGAAATATTTATTACAAAACAGTGTCTAGTGAATCATTGATTATTATTTTATAGAAACTATTAATATTTAAAAAGTGAATATTTTTTAAACAATGACGAATAAATATAGGAAAAAATAAGTCACTGTTACATATGAATTCAACTCTATTTATTTCACATCTTGTTTAACCCTTCCTTCCCTGTGATATGTAACTAGTTCACATTGCGTCTAAAAACTTAAATACCTCTATAAATATAATAAATACTGGGTTCAGATTTTAGGTATTCCTTCGTAATACATTTACGCATTGAATAAAAAAATAATATTAATAATAATTACCACTTATCGGCCACATCAGAGATATTTTGTGAAAATCGGGAATAAATTCACCAATACAATCAAACGTGTGCCAATGTGTGACGTAAGTATATTCATTCTAAAACCACTATGGCTGAAGAAGCGACGCTATTCACGTCTCACTCTCACTCTACTTCGGTATATGGGAATGCAAGAAATAGAATCTCAGTTCGCAGTTGTTTCTTCCTTCGAGGTATAACATACACAGTTTTAGTGTTCCGAGTCCCATCTCAGTAGCTCGCGGGCAACCATATGAGGTGGTCTCTGTGCCGGTTTGGTGAACGTCGGCTGACGTTTTTTCATGTTTTCAGCAATTAAATTTCAATTATTATCCCTTTTGACTTCAAATTTAATTAATTTAAGCGATTGGCTATGAATATTATTATTTTCCGATTTTAAATCACTCATTTTTACATGTGTATTGATGTGTATTGAATACACAGCACCGGAACACGCGATTTTTTTTAACACCGGAAAGGTTAAGAAAAACAAAATATGTTTGAAATAAAGTATTTTTTTACCGGTCTGAACTTCAATCGTGATTGAACTTTAAACTCAGAAAATAGGTCTTAACACTTGACTTACTATGCTTAACAAATCAGCCAGCCACGGTGCTGGACGCTAAGCGTCCAGTAAAAAATGTATGTTTTAAATTAAAATTATGCAAAATCTGCTAGGTTATTTTTTGTAATAAGCTATAAAAATCATTTTATTATGTATTAAAACGTCAAATAATAAAATAAAATATAAGTCCTGGTCACTTGCTATCCATACAGGGCGGTAAGTGCTAAGTACCATAAACACCAGAGTGGAACCTTTTTGAAAAAAATAGGAATAATTTATCAATTTTTAGTCGGAAAATAAAAAAATAAAAAATTCAAAATATATCTTAACTAAGGTAGATAATGAAATATGCCAATATTCATTGCTCACATAATTCATCACCTCAGTGGCTTAGTTGTCTTATTTTCCAACCCAATTTGGCATTCAGGTGTTATAAAAATAATCGCAATCTGGTTATCACTTAAGGTTTCTTTATATCTATCTTTATATCTTTCAGGCTGAAAGTGATAACCCCATGGAAATAAACTGCTGATCCGACCGATAGGCGTTAATTCGTTGTCTCTTGTGATGGTCCACACCCACACTTATATCATGAATAATTTAGACAAAAAAATAAACAAACACTATTTTCTCGAAAGGTTTGAGATCTGATGTTTTGTTTATGTCAATTTTGTTTGTTTGTTTTTTTATTAAACAAAGTAAATTATTGTACAAACATTTGTCAAGGCTAAACCTATATACAAATTTATTACTTAACTTATCTTAATTATATTTTATAATTTATGTTATAAGTATCAATCACTTGAAAGCTGTTCATATAAAAACTTTTTTCATTTAGAGACTAAATTAAAATTAATACATTAGCGAGTATTAAGAAATCAAAAGAGAAGGGTATGAAAAAATATAAAATGTATGGAAAAAGATAAAAACAAATTAAAGAAGATGGTGAATGACGAGATGTGTGAATATGGAGGATGTAAAAGTTTTGTTGGATAGAAAATATTGAAGATTTGTTCTCTCTGCTTACTCCGCAAGAAACACGGCGTGATAGAAAAGATCGGGGATCTGTCAAGAAACACGGTGATGATATTTACGAGTATGTATGTATGTTTCGATATTATTATCACATTCGAAAGGTATATTAGCAGTCGAACTTGGTAGGGCAATCATTTCAATAAACGTTTAAGTGAATAAAATCGTTTAGATAAACAATAAAGTTTTCAACACGAACTTCTACAATAAATCTGAAGAATATTTAAGAGAATATTCATTCATCTGCGTAAGTCGTTGGAAAGTTAATTTCTTTAATTGTTCTGGCTAAAATCAAACTGTTAAAGGTGTAACCAGTTTTAAAGTCTTTAGAAACAGAGATAAATGGAGTACATTTCATTTTATGCTTTATATAAATAGCTAAAAAAGTTCAAGGAGACATATGGCACACATTTTAATTGTTTTTCATATGCAAGTTGGCATAACAATGAACGATCTGTTTATAAAAATGAGAATTTCACAGTCGTGAATTATATGAATCTCAACTCAATTTTTATACGATTGCTGGTCTTACAATACTAAACCATCAATGTTCAAATTAAAAATAAAATAACTAACACTTAGATTACGAATAAACAAGAAGTTTTTCTTCATTCAAGTGTAAAAAACAATTGAACTTATTTCAGTATATTCTGTTGAAAACTTTTGTCTAAAAAACTAAAACTTAGGTTTCTTTTTCGAAAAAGGAAACATATAGTAGAAAGAGCCATATTAGAAAGGTTAGTGTACAGCATGTGAGCGTGTGATTGCCCGTACAAATATTGGCTGAAACTATTTGTAAATAAACGATAATTAAACTGCGATCCTGTATACGCTGACCGTAGTATAACTAGATTACTTTGCCTTCACTATGCGCAATAGTGGATTTTAATCTGTCGCTTTGCGAACACGCTGAGTCCTTTTTATTTTTAACAATATAAATAAAACAAGGTTACTAAATATAAAATACATATACAATAAAAATACGTTTACACTTGCCTTACTGTGCTAAACAATTCCGCCAGCCACTGTCCAGTGAAAAATGTATGTTTTAAATTAAAATTATGCAAAATCTGCTAGGCTATTTTTTGTAATTAGCCATAAAATTAGTTTATTTTGTAAGTCCTGGTCACTCACTATCCATCATAGGGTGGCAAGTGTAAAAAAGTCAAAAGTGTCTTTTATATACTGATCTCATTTTAATTGGATTTTGTCAATAAGAAATTAGTGTTTTGAAGTTTCTCTTCAGTTTTTCGCGTATCATTATAAAAAAGCGACGAAATTTTAAGTTAAAAACTCAGCACACAATCCACAGCTTTCTACTTAAAAGTGCTTTTTTTTAATTTTAAATAAGATATATTATGTAGAAGAGCAAGAATAATAATAAGAAAATTATCATTTATATGTACTGCGTCGTTAAACGAGCCGACTTTCTTTTAGGGCACTTTCACTCGGGGATCTAGTCTATTACCATTTACAGATTAAAAATGTTACAAAAAACAAGATTAGTGTAATGATCAAAAGTGTTTTTTTATGTACTGATCTTATTTTAATTGGATTTTGACAATAAGAAGTTTGTGTTTTGAAGTTTTTCTTCAGTTTTTTGCTTATCATTATAAAAAAGCGACGAAATTTTAAGTTCAAAACTCAGCACACAATCCACAGCTTTCTACTTAAGTGTTTTTTTTTAATTTTAAATAAGATATATTATGTAGAAGAGCAAGAAATAATAAGAAAATGATCATTTATATGTACTGCGTCGTTAAACGAGCCGACTTTCTTTTAGGGCACTTTCACTCGGGGATCTACTCTATTACCATTTACAGATTAAAAATGTTACAAAAAACAAGATTAGTGAAATGATAGAAATGTGGTAGCTGTGGTCATTACATAAGGAACTTTCCGCATATACTAATAGGCTTAGACCTTCACTTTTTTAAACCTTTCGATTGCATTAGTAAAACCCTAGATGTAACAATGTATGTATTTTAATCCGGTAGCTCAGTCAGTGGTTATAAGGCAAGCCTCTATTAGATCTCAAGGTATAGTGGGAAGAAGTGGTCAGTCGTCAGTGTTTGGATAGGTAGAAATATACAATGAAACACATATTTGCTGTTAAATAGTTATATATTTGATCTTGACGAGCTGATAGCCCGTCAGAAAACTTAAATTGGGCAGATTACTTTCTGATACTCCGCTATCCTTTCAGATGGACAGACAGTCGGAGTATTTTTTATTTGGGGGTAATTTCACAACAATTCGTTGCAAAGTTGTGCCAATTCTCAATAATTTGATATCACCAATCTCTAAATTTACTCAGATATCACCATTGAATGACAAGCAAAGATAATAAACAAATTCCTCTTACTTCAATACACTTGACACAATGTATTTCCAATGCTCGACATCCGGTGCATGACCACAGGTTGAATGCTATATGGTTCTCCGGCCTATGCTGCTGCTACAACAGGGCCGTTGAAATGAAGAAGTCGCCCCAGTATGGTTGGTGGGCATCAACTCGTGCCGTAGTACAGTCATTCGCGACGAATTTGGAGTGGGCTCTTTGAGATTCGTCCCGGTCCTGAAGACTTCACGACAATTAGTGTGCTCGATATTCTGTGAGAATCAGCTGATTTTGACCAGAGATAAAGTGGTACGTTAATCTCAAGATTGTCACATGGGTAAATTACCGGAATTTACTCAATTATAAACGCACGGCAATAACAAAATCCTCGTATAGATAGGATTTGTCCAGCCAATTTTATGGAAATAAAGTGAACACTTAGTTTATAGAAATACTTTTAGAAAACTTGGAATTAAGTTACAGCGACCAATGATAAGTATAGGAGCTCTTAACAGGACGAAATCACAACCGAGAAGGGCGCTATGGACGGTAAGTATTGAATATATAGTGTATGAAGAGTCTGACGTCACAAAGAAATAAACTCCTTATAGAATGTCGGTCGTAGACTCTTAAAATTTATGGCCATCCAACCGTGTGAAAGCGTAAAAAAATAACTTGAACCAAAATAAAAGTCCCATTAGAGCTGTGACAACTTCAAAAATCCCTTTACGAAATTTATTAATTAGAATCATAAATTCGAAAATTTGTTTACATCAGACATACTTAATCGCTCTGGACCGATAGGAACACGTTAGTCATATCAGTTTACACGGTCCTCTTAAAATTTGTTTACACAGTCCTCTTAAAATCCTCATGATATGTACCACGAATGAAATTTTAATAGCTATTTATGATTATAATAAATTAAATGTTCGATGATAGGAGACAAAGACCAAGCCTGACACCCTCCCATCGAAACACTAAAACTTACGATAAATACTGTGAGTTGAGTTTTTAATAGCTATTTATGACTATAATAAATTAAATGGTGGATCGTGGCAGACAAGTGCCAAGTCCTGACAATACATATGATTAAAAAATATATTTAAAAAAAGTAAACCGGTGAAATTAATCATGATGAGACAAACTACAATGTTATACGTTCGACTTAAGGTGGAATGTGGTTTATGCATGCAGTGTTCAGATATAATCACAAACCCCGATAAAGTCTTCCATAAATAATGTACTGTAAATCTTAAGAGTAATATGGAAAAAAATCAGAAGTTTATGACGAGTATTAAGCTAGTCAAAAAATAAAGAACTAATTAAAGAAGTTAGAACTCTGCTGAATTTTCGTAATGATTTATTTCATAATGTTCAATAGTTTAGACATATCGACTGTTTCGACACACATCCTGAGCCTCTTCTACATACATACAACACCTACGATTTCTACGACTTTTGAAATTTCCTTCTTTCAAAATATCATTCAATGGATACAACTATAATTTTCTTATCCCTCTTTTATCACGCCTTTCACCCACATTTTCACTTTATTTTTCGTTTGGTAGTCTGTTCGAACCATTCGTTCTACATGCCCAAACCATCTTAGAGTGCTCTTCTTCATCTTACTTAACACATCAGCTTTAAGTTTATATTCATCCCTGATCACTTCAGTTTGTCTTACGTCATACATTTTTACCCGTGTATTCTTATCAGTGCACGCATTTATCATGCTTCTATCAGTCCTTTTCCACGTCCGCATTTGACTCTCATGTATCAAAATTAGTTTTTTCTTTTAAGAAATCAGTATTTTATACGTTTAAATAAAACGAGATCTTGAGACTAGGTGTATTACTACAACGGGCACTTCATGATGTTAGGGGATAGAAAAGGGCCAGACGAAGCCACGAAGGAGCTGATGAGGAGGTGGCACTGCCCCGGCTAACGAAGGGAAGCGTGGAAAGACCAAAGGTCCTCATTAGGGCTCCTGCCCCAGTCGGACCCCTGTTGCCGGCTCTGCTAATAGCCAATTCATGCTGCCCTCACTGAACCCACCTTGGGCAAGGATTCTTCATATGTTAATACTTCTTTCTTATTGATACACATACACACGTGAGAACAATTATTTATTGTAAAAAGCATGAATAATCTATTTACGAGAAAATAATTGAATAAAATAAATTTCTTGATGAAAAAATTCGGCTAAGGGGTTTCTTCGCGAGTTTATTGTTATAAAATATTTTTTTTTACAAAAAATAACAATAAAATGACATTTTATATAGCGTTGTTTAGAGAGCAGACTCTCGTCTAGTGGGCTCATACTCAGGATTAAAACAATATTTTTGACACATTAAAAAAAATAAAAAAGGATGGAAAGATTTAGGTTGCGGCCATTTAGATCAGCCCATTAACCAATCGAAAATATGTCAAAAGTACCTTAAATTATAACCGGATGAGATCTCTTTTTGAAATAAATAGGGTTCCAACGAGAATCGAAATCGTAACCTTTGGGTTGGAAGACAGTTGTCTTTCCAACTTGGACACGGAGGTTGTTGTATTTCTCTATGCTATTCGTTCATGTACGTATTTAAGTGTGAAATCTATTGTATGTGCATGACGTTTTATATTTTCTAGTATTGCTTATCTTTTTTGTTATCAAAAAACATTCTATTTCAATTTATTATTAACCTTAAATATTTCAATTTATTATTTAAAAAAATACTTTTTTTGAACGCTAAGTAAAAATTATGAGATTTGAATTAACACGTTTTTATGAAATGCTCATAATTTATTTTAATATAAAATAGTGTATTTTTTATAAAAATCTATTTGATACAATACTTACAAAGATATAAGTATTTTTTTAATATAATATATTGTGTAGAATAGCAAGAAATCTTATAAATAAAATAAAAGAAAACGCTCTAGAAATAACATTCCACTACGAAATAGCGCTATAAACGTAATTTTTACTATAAAATTACACTTTGAGAATGACTTGTACTAATGCCAAAAAGCTCACGACTTGAACTCCTGTCTGGAGGTTTCATGGAATACCCTCTCTGTTCCTATTGCAATAGTTCCTAGGGAATTCTTTCATAGGTGTCAATTGCTTTGAGAGCTGCTGTGGGACATTTCGTTTACTTTTAATATTTGTCAAGCTATTAGTATCATATTTAAAAAAAAACCTTCAAACCAAAGTTATCTTTATATCGCTGAAACTAACCAGCATTTTCAGTTCTTGATTCAACGCATATACTTGTTTTAAAATAATAATCGATTTTACAAAAACAAACTTTGCATATAAGCAGTTGAAATTTGAAAGTCAAATTTATGATAAAAATATATATAATGAATTAAATGATACACGCAAAAAGGACACAACCCAAAAACACTTGTGTTTGGTTAAATTTAAATTATCGAAAAAGCCTCAATCAATCTTGTATAAGAATAAAATATCATGCAATTTGAGTGAATATTTCTGATACCTTTAAGTCTGAATAAGTGGATTGTTTTGATTTTGATGGTCGTGGGCTCAGGAGGGTCCTTCGCCAGCTTTTTCTCTACCTTAGGTCTTAACTGGTAAACGAGTAATTCCATTCCCATTGTTTCTTAAGATTTTTTTGTACTTTGTTACGTTTCAAAATAATGTATGACAGAATACAGAATGTAAATATTATACAAGATGTTTTAAACAAAAATGCAGTGTTCAAGAACCTGAAGCTAAGAAGGAAAGTGTAAGAAAAAAAGTGCATAGAGAGAGTTCAGTCCCGTAGAAAGAATGAATGAGATTTACAAAAATAACCTTTATAATTAGAATAGAAGATACGAGAAATTTTAAAATGTGGCAAGACAAAATGAAGCAAATTTTGGAAGATGGAAGAGTTCAAATCCTTTGAGATAGGAGAGAATGCACGAAGATGTTTATGGACGAGGCAGAAGCAAAAGCCATTTCAGGCAAAAAAATCATTTCAGGTCTTTTTTTAAATAACAACGATAAACAAGGAATACAAAAAATAAAAGGCAATTACGATATTTTCTTAGAATAGTTTCAACGAGACTTAAGAATGAAGCAAAGGAAAGGATTCAGTGAAACGGATAAGTAACATGTAGGTGTGGCGTCGTTACCTTCGAACATTTTTATTCGTAAATCTTTGCAAGTTAAAATTGATAAATCTTTGTAAGCTACGTGGATTTCTGTTGATATCTGATTAAGACCAAGCTATAATATATGCAAGCAAGCCCTGTTTGATGGTTAACATATCGTACGTAATGATGAAATATTAAATAAAAAAATATACGCGGAAAACTTATAAACCATCACAAATCGTTTTAAAAGAGCATTAATATTTTTTGTAATAT
The DNA here is from genome assembly GCA_949825065.1 of Odontocerum albicorne. Taxonomy (NCBI): domain Eukaryota; kingdom Metazoa; phylum Arthropoda; class Insecta; order Trichoptera; family Odontoceridae; genus Odontocerum; species Odontocerum albicorne. Next base: position 42,090,152 of record OX463840.1, read on the forward strand.
AATTTTTATTTAAGGTCTTTAATTTTGTCTTATTTGCATGACATCGATTAAAATAAAAACATACATTTCGTTATGGATGTACCCCAAGTTCTAGGGAAAGTACAAACCAAGTTTCCTCGTGCCTAATACAACACGACACACAACATACGGGTTTTCTTCTAATTAAGGATGTTTACACGACATTGTAGACCCTATATATACCCTTATACACGTACAGCGCTACATATACCCGCATGTGTGCGGTACGGGATACCTTTCAATACCTTTCTGGTTCTATTCGCGTGTGTGCAACCCTTAATACTACAAACTACGTCCAAAGAATAAAATTCATTTTTTATGTAAATTAATTATTAATAATAATATGAATTTATTTCAGCATGTATGCAGGGATATGCAATGCAACGTCAAATACAAAGGAAAGTACTCGTAAAAATATTATTAATAAATGGGGGGGGGGGGGTGAAAACAAAAGTACAATTGTATTGTATTTTATTACTCTTTCACTGTATACAATACATAAAGCGGGACCGACTGGGATTGGCCCTGCAGCCCATCAGTTGAAAGATATAAAAAAAAATAAGGTAAAAATGAAATTATTATTTTTAAATTCATTTTTGTTACCATAATATTTTACGAGTAACTAGTTACTAATCACATTTTCCAGTGACGCAGATAAAAGTTTTGACTTGCTTTGTTATATTATTATACGCTCTAGAGTTCTCCGTGAGAACCTCCTCAGAGTAGCATCATCATCATCGTTGCTAGACCTCGAAGTCGAGAATGCCCTCATCATTCCAATTTCAATTCATTTGGAAAGCGAATCTGTGCCGTGGAGTTTAAGTTTCTTTCTTTCTCTCTCCTCTTTAAGTGAATGAGCCGCTGCACACCATCTAGTTTCTCGGCCATATCGCTGTTTTGGATCCGATGACGTGCCATAGTGAGACGATCGGAGCACACCGGCAGTATTTTTGAAAGAATAGATATGACCAAAATCATAGGTATCCTTATACCTCAGAATATTAGGGGGAAAAATTGTCTGTATCGTTCGAGGGGAGTAGCACAGAGCGAGGTTCGAACCTGCGTTCTTTCTGACGGAAGTTCAGTGCGTCACTGCGTAACTATGCATATCAGAATCACATTAAAAGTTGCTTCGATAGCGTTTTTTTTTATAAAGAATTCGTATATTAGTTGTTAATAAACACTTAGTGTTTTCAAGTAAAATAATTCATTCGTTTATTTTCTTGTGTGAAAATTGTGAGAAACTGAAACACATTTTGAAAATACAGAGATCCAGGTGACAGAGGTCAAAGCTTCAATACGGGTAAAATGCGAGTATACTAAATTTATTATTATGGGCAGTTATACTCTAGTTGTTTTAAGAAAAGAAAAGTATTCACCTTTGTAATAGAGTTACAATTACTTAAAAGTAAATCGCAATTGTCATGCTTCTTACATATCCGAATAGTGCCATACAACATATCTAAATTGGTAAATTTACAAATTGAAGAGCGTACCCGGGTACAACATTATTTTCGGCATCAGTAATCATGCCATTGGATTTAAAAAATTAAGTTTACAAATGTAATCAAAACATTTCAATAACTTTTTAAATTAAAATATGCATAAAATAGACGACCAAAGGTTTGTCGTATGAATGAATAAACATTGACTTGAGTTTCACATTAAAAATAAACAAAAGTATTTCTATAGAATTAATGTTTTATTTTCATGAAAACACGGGGAAAAAATCTCAAAGAATATTTATTTCATCATGCGAAAACATAACAGTGGAATGCAACGTGTTAAGAAATGAACCCAAAAAGGATTTCTAAATATTGAATTAGCAGGCCGAACTTTTACAATGAAGATGGAAATTGCGTCACGTGTGAAGCGCAGAATCGCGTGCTGCATGCAATTACTTATTTACGACTTCTTTTTAAAGCTTGTCACGTAATAGACATTATGATTTTATTTCAGAAAACATTGACAATAATGCATCTTTCGTCATTTATATCAAGAAAGCTTTCTACTAGAGACTTGTTTTGTTCAGATACGACGTTATATTGAATACAATATTTACCGAGTGATTGGTACTTGATTCCTCACATTTAAGAAGGTGATCGATTGATTTAATACCGTGACCATAAACTGTTACTAGACTGGGGAAATTAATAAAAACATTCTAATGGAAAAATAAATAAAAAACATACTAAGGTTAATAATGAACTAACTATTCGTGAGAAAAATACATGACAATTGGTGTGTATAAACTTTTATGTGCTGACTGTGATAATTTCTATATAGGAAAGACAGGAAGATCTTTTGAAAAGAGATTTCGTGAACACAAATCCGCCTTAACAAACCCTCTAATTTATTCTGAAATGGCTAGTCATTGTCACCGTGAAAACCATACTTTTTCTATCGATGATGCCAAATTCTTACATATCAGTAGTAACGGGAATAAATTGGACATATTAGAGGCCCTAGAAATTTCTAAGTCAGTACATCGATCCGAACATCTGGTGAACAGTTATATCCCAAAAATCTCTCCGCTCTTGGCCGAAATCGTCCCATGCCTCCCTCACCCCTCAGCCTCCAACCGTTGAAGCGTGTATATCGGTACCAGTTCGAACAGAATTTAGTCTTGTTTGTGCTCCCCTGAAGATGAGGTGAAAGCCTTGAAACCGGCAGGGTTATACCGTTACAAAAAAGTGGAATAAACAGTGTTTGATAAAAATAAATTACATGACAATTTATGACAGAATATGAAATGAAGTGATTTGGGATGAATGGCTGATGTGTTGAGTAAGATAAATATAGCTGAAATGGTTTGGGAACATGAACGAATTAATGAACTTTTGTTCGATATGTTAAGTACGACGAAGAAAAGCATTCGGAGACAGTTTAGGTACGTGGAACGAAGGAATGAAGAAATACTAACAAAACAAATATATAATGAACATGCGAGTGGCAGGCGTGGTATAGGAAAAACAATGAAAGTATGGTTGGATCAAGTGAATTATATTTTGATAGAAAAAAATAAAGATTATCAGAGAAATCATAGGATTTGTATGGGAGGGTGTATGGATGTGGAAGAAGTGAAGGACGGGTTTCGATCTAGGAAAGTCTGGTGCTTTGTACACTGCCTACCCCGGTAAGGAAAATGCGTGATGTTATGTTTGTATTAAAGTAACGAAGTATTCTCATTGGTCAACTTACAAAAAATCAGTGACATATGTAGGACTTGATTATTATATTATATATGCAATCAAACAAGAAAGCATTGATTTATTTATATAACTTACTAATGATTTAAATCACTCTTTTTTATTAATGAAATGAAAGAAATCTTAGCAGAGTAAACCAAACTGAGTTTAAAGATTTTGTTATTATATTGCTAATAAATTTAAAGTTTTTGTTATTATAATTTAAAAAATACGATACTTTTAAAAGTTATGAAAATTGCAATGGCGATTTTTTTATGGAATTAATCAAATTCGCAAAGTGGAGAAAAAAACAAATTAAATATCTATAACAAAATACATTTTCGAAACTTACAGAATCAACTCAACTTGAATAAAATAATTTAATAACCATGAATAAAAATAATCATAGCTATTACACAATTCAGGCAGATATTGTATATCACATATATCCGTTGTTTCACGAATTGCAGATATATCCGTTGTTTCACGAATTTTACTTCTGTCACGCCCATGTACCTTGGCATGCATACTTTTCTATTACAAAGCTATTTAATATTCCCTCTTTCATAGTTTAGAGTAGTTTAAAAGCTAAGACATTTAGTCGTTCCACGTTTTCCTAGACTCTATCAAACTTTTCGTATCTTATTGTTTTAAGAATAGATTATTTTTGTAAATCTTTCATCTAACATTCTTTCTACATGACTGAACCATCACAATACTTATTTTTTCATCTGAAGCATATCATCTCCTTTTAATCTGCACTCTTTCCTAGGTACCATCATGTTAGTATTTATTAAAAAGAAACATTCTGGTTTAACATATTTTCTAATATTTATTTATGTCTATGGTAACTTTTTACATATCTGAATTGAACACGAGTATTTTATTTCGTAACATACATTTTTCGTCTTTTCTACATCCATACACTTTCACATACATCTTCTACGATTTCTCTGATATTTTATATTTCTTAAAAAATACCATACACATGATTCAACTATACTTTCCTTGGTCTCCCTCTAACACGCCTCTCACTCATATTTGCACTGTATAGTTTTCTCACTTTTTAGTTTTTTTTTCATTTATTTATTCTGTTATACATATTCAAATCATCTGTTTTATTTTGATTTGACTTAATACGTCAACCTTAAGTTCATATTCATCCCTGATCACCTCATTTCGTATTCTGTCTTTCATTGTCATCTCCTTTAGTTGTCGCTTGCTTATCTTAATGTTAATAAACAAATTCAGGAAAATATTTAATATGGATGCATAAGATTTTTCCCTTTAGGAAAAAAACAACAAGAAGAATTTTCACCAAACCAATCCCAAAAAGGAATTCACACATTGATATCGAGCCAGTGGATTCTAGGGTATCGGATTAATATAATGAATGCTTCATATTTTCCTCGAGGCAAAAAGGTTTTGGGTATTTTGGTTGTTGAAATGTGTACAATTATTTGAAATTTTCCACATTAGGGGGTGTAAGGTGTAGTCTTACCCCCAGCCATAGGCTATGAGGCGAGGTATTTAGAATATTAGGAATGTAAAAGGGGATATTCTGAAAATGCATACAGGCATGGATTATTTTTCCAAAGTATAAGATAAAAGGATTTTGATATTGAATTTTATAAAAATTCTGATAGATAAAGTCACAATTCAAAACAAAACAAAATATGGAAAAGAAAAACTTAGCACTGGTGAGTTTGTAAATTTTATATTTGTTTGTGCTATGGTACAGGGACGTCACATTGATAGTTTTATAACATTTCGACAAATTGGGTTTGAATTTATTTTACAAGAAGGAAAGGTGAGGGTTAAGAGAAATATAATGTATTTTATGAGAATATATATGGATAATAAATTACATATAGGAAGAATGTCATTAAAGGTAGGTTTGGCGCTCTGTCCTTTTGTCTATAACAACAGAAAAATTGCGTGTTGGTATATACTCGTATGTATGCCCAGCTTTTCAGCACATCAATGGAATTGTGCCAATATATTTTTGGCCGAAAGTCGTCAAATCTCACGAGCGGCTGCATCTTAGACATATTGCATAAACGGGAGTTTTTTTTTAAATAAGCAATCCATCTAAACTAGGTTGATTTGTGCCATTGAATTCAAGGTATAATGCAATTATCAATATAATAAAACGATATAAATGTGGGTTATACGTAAATTGCGTGGAAGTAAACCAACTGTCTCAGAACAGAAAATGAGCCTAGTGAGAAGGCTGATATATACCATTTATCCAATGTTAGCATTTGAATAAATAAAATAAAAACACTGTTCGAATAATATACTAAATTCTGGTTATTTTTAGAAAATAATATCTTCAAAGAAAAAATACACATAATATGGAGTTTGTTAGCCCTCTATTTGAGCAATACCAAGTTATATTGTTCCCATGTTCTATGAAATAAAAACATAAACAGTTTATATTGTTTAAATAAACATTGAATATTTCTTCTTTAAACGGCGATAAAAAATAAAAGAATATTTTTGTATTAAGAGATAAAATATTTTTGTAATAAATGTTTTTTACATTGCTGATGAATTACAAAATCTATTAATAAGATTGATGTTTTCATCTTAAAGACAGACAGAAAATGATTGTAATTTTTTTGTTAAGATACTGACAGTAAGAATGATAGGAATATATTTTTTCCAGATTATAATATAAATACAGTACATAATTCATATACGGGTACAGTAGTCTCCAAGTATCTGCAGGAGATAGGGCCCAAGACCCCGGGGATGGCGAAATCCGCGGAAAGTAGTGAACCCCTTCTAAATTACCGTATACTTATGTATATATACTAGACATCCATTTTCTATCAAGAAACAGAACGCTCTCGTTTCCGTTTTCTCTATAATTTTTGTAATTTGAGGTGCAACAGAAAAATAAGCATGAATTTGTTTATCTTTTTTGAGCACTTCAAGAATTAAAGATTTGTTTTTTCCATACATTTTAGCAACGAGAGCGATTGTTTTCTTTTTTTTTCATACTAAGTTAAGAATTTTTAGTATTTCACTTATCTCAAACACCTTTTGTCAAAATCTCTCTTTGCAGCCATTGAGTCAAAAGTATCAATAGTTTTGTGTTTTGGAGTTATTTGAATACCGAAAATGATGTGACGACACTAAGAGATAGAGCACGACACGATTTGAGATAAATCTTCGAGCCTTTGGTGAACCTGCCTTAACTGATTTGGCGATAGATATAAAAAATGAGACCAACCGCGAATAAATAAAACCACGTTTACAGATCCCCCCAATAAAGAGGGTCACTTATACATAAGATTTTATAAACATTCGCGGTGCTGTACAATATTTTATTTATTTATTTTACACGTGACAAGAAATATACTCAATTTGCGAAAAACCAACAGGTAATTTAATTTGGACACACAATTTTAATGGATCTGGGATGGTTGTCTTTCATTTGTCGTGTACCCAGTAAACTAGGCTTTTGCCTGTATCTCACTGAGGACACATACCATGAAAAAATAAATCGATTTTTCTTTCCAATTTTTGATTATATAAAACCCCGTTGCACATTCTCATCAACCTGACAAACAGTGACACTCAATTACATATGTATACCATACATCACGCGAATCAAACCCCTTATTCTCCATCACTCCAGATATACCAAAACGTTCATCCCAGAATATACCACACATAATCATAAAAAAATCACAAAAAACACCATACTCAAGAGCTCACACAAACCTTTGTTACAAGTCATTGCTCTTGCAAGCCAATGTATTCAAACTTATGTTGCAATAACAACCACGCTCCGATCGACTGCCTAAATTGTTTTTCTCCTTTTGCCTTTATTGAATTTGGCACCCAAATATGAACATATAAACAAAGTGTATCCATATAAATAAAAATGTAACAAAAAAATTTAAATACTATTGTTAAATACCGTCGGTTTTAAACCTCGAGTTTCATAAAGACTGCTAATTCAAAAGAGACTAGAAGCATCTTAATTACCGAGACGAAAATATTTCTGAAGATAAAACAGCGAATCTCGCGCAGTTGGTTAATAATACAAGTCGATCCGGAGACGGAAGTAGCTGGGTCCAGTTGATGAAAGGAGTTCCGCCTGCAAAGGGAGCAGGCCGCCTATTGCACGGACCCATATAAAGCATTTACACTCGAGAAAAAGTTTCTGCAGAGTCTATACTCCCTTTACTATAGGGTGAAACTACGAGTATATTAAGAAGATAGTGATGTACATCATCATCAATGGCGCTACAGCCCATTGTGGGCCCCGGCCTCCTCCAGCAGTCGCTGCCATTCCCCCCTATCCTGGGATGCTAATAGTGATGTACGTTAAAACTTAAAATATGGAAAATTTATTTGTGAGTAGGTTTCTTTTGTACTCAATTTGTTCGATCTAATATAATACGATACTCGTACATTTGTTCACAGATTATATAACGCGGTTGCAAAACGAAGGGAAATAGGTGTCAAGTACAAGTTACTTTCTATTTCCTGGGGTGTCAAGGATTATTACGACGACCTCCATCACCTAGTTAAATGTCTTCCGAACCGAATTCGATTCCTGTTGGTACCTCATCACGCATACTTTACTATTATAAAGGCTTTTCACTTTTTCTTCTCTTAGAATTTGGTCGTGCTACGTTTTTTTAGGCCTTCCCAAACTTTTCGTACATTTTGGAATACTTATGTAGATTATTTATGCAAATCTTTTACCGTTTATTCTTGTTACGTGGTCGATTTGTCCTAACTGACTTACCTGCCATCTGCAATTCACCCGTCATGCATATTTTCAATTTTCAATAAACAGTAAATCTATTCACAATTTTGATGTCAATATAAATATCACAAAATGTTAATTATTAAATTGAAGTCAACATCACGTTTGCCAGTTTTATATAATTATCATATTTACGAAAAAAAAACAATGTGTTATCCAATTTACATTAAGAGCTAACATCAAATTTGTTACATCATATATCGACTTCGAGTGTGAGCTGGATAATGACACTTTATTTATGGATTATATATTTTTCGGTATTATAGAAAAATCATTTTTATATCCAGTGTACTTACCTTATAAGGTTAAACTTAAAATATAAAACTGAGTTTTTAAGATCTTTTCAAATCTTATAATCAATTGCTTTACTTGTCATTGTTTCTTCAATGGAATTTATCATTTGACTTCTAAAATCGAACTGGTAAGGTTTATTATAGTTGATTTTCATCTGTGATGTTTATATCTGTCAAAGACACCCCTAAATTTACAATTACAGTAACCTTATTTTTTAATTGTTGAAATGCAGTTTTTATTCTTAAATGAATTATTAAATTATTTTTTTTTTACTAACATATTTCAAATAAAATATAGTATCAAAATTACTATACTGTGTTGTATAATACTGTGTTTGCAAAAAAATGGAAAATACTTTAATAAATTATAATAAGACAAGAATCTTAATATTAGCTCACCCTGTAGGTGGTTGATTTGAAAAGCTGTTGGGGTAGGAAGCGAGGGATTTCTTCAAGTCTCTGGCGGCTGGCGAGAGAAAGGCGGCATCACTTCAAATGGGAGAGCATTGTGATTAAAAGGAAGTAATGAATGAATGGCAGATTCGTCGCGATTAATGGATTAACTAGATATTTCCATTATTTTAGCATGAATTCTAAAAATAAATAAAAAAATATTTTTAATTAAAAACAGTCGTTGAATTATTGAAATTTTCCATATTTTGTGAATCACATTACAACACCTTTAATTTTAATTAAAAGCCAATAAAATAATGGAAAATTTATTATAGGAGTGTGCAATGAACGAAAATGTAGTATATCGATACATGACAGAATAAGAAATGGATTTATTAAGGATAAATGTCAGCTAAAAGTGATGTGTTAAGCAGGGCGAAAAGTACACGTTGAAGAAGGTTTGAACGAATGGGTGACGAATGAATATCACCCTAGGGAGGTTTGAGGCTTTGTCCTCTCTTCCCATCCCAACAGGAAAATGGTGTATTGTATGTATGTTATGTATACCTTTAAGTTTAATTGGATTTTTTTACAAGTCGTAACCAATTAATCTTATATGTTTAACTAAAAATCATGCTTTTATAATCCCAAAAGTTTTGTATTTCATGTTTTCTGCTCCGTATTTTCCCAGTTTCTAAAAATCTACCGACTCATAGCTTTACAGTGTCTACCAGAACCGATAAAATGGTCACTGCATTATCTGTTTCCATTTGCCTGAATGATGTAGGCCATGATGCACAGGATCAGATGGATGCTGTACAATAAGTCACAGGTGATTAAAAAATTAAACATTTCTCCTTTTCGCTCTTTCTTTAACTCCTTTTCTTTAACTATTCGTCATATAATGAGTATCGTTAGAAAAGGAATGTTTAAAAAAACATGTTAATAATATCACGAAAGTTAATCTTTTTTAAATGATAGTGTTCGTGTTCAAATCGAAGATATAGTTTAAAAATGTATAATATGTATGTCTTCATAAGTTTTTGAGTTGTCAAACACCTTCGCTTAGATTAAAATTTGAGCATGCGGTTTGTGATTATATTTATTTAAGAGTTTTGACCTTATTAGACACTTACATAACACTGTGAATAATTATTTTTTTTGGATAAGTTTGAACACATTGTTTTATTGAAGTTGATTGCGAAACAAGTATGGAAAATTTATTCATATCATCAAAATGCTCCAGAAAAATCAACCCTTCATTTCAAGCAGGGTGCTCTGGATTTAAAGAAAATTTGTCACGCCCTAGCGGCAGTAATTAGGGTTGTCCCACGTCTCCGAGTGTTAAAACAAAAAAGGCGAAATGGGCCACAGAGCGAGGCCATTAATTGATTTATTATGACATCGATTTTGGTTGGATGTCATAACTTTCCTCTGGGCTCACAACTTTAAGGGTTGATACAACCCCTCTCTCGGGGGAGAGGTTCGTGGTTTGAAGGACATTCCGATATTTATGCAGATGAAGAAAGGATTTAAAATTGTCAAATACAGAGCTATTGATTTATTAAGAAAATAAATGTTTGGAGTACCAATCATGATGTGATGAAGGATAGTTGGAGATGTGTTTTTAGTCTATAAGACATTATTTTGGAATAATACAAATTTATAAAATTATACATAAACATTGTAATTTATTAAACATTGTATTTTGGAAACAAAATAATACATAAACATTGTATTTTATTTTATCAAACACTGTTTATTCCACTTTTTTGTAACGGTGTAACCCTACCGGTTACAAGGCTTTCACCTCATCTTCAGGAGAGCACAAACAAGACTCCCCTGAAGATGAGGTGAAAACCTTGAAACCGGTAGGGTTATACCGTTACAACAAAGTGGAATAAACAGTTTTTGATAAAACAAATTACAATGTCTTTAAACAAGACAATGTTAATGCCTTAACTATAAACAATATATAAAATATAATACATAAAGGTTTCCTCAAAAATTATTTTCTCGCATTCTCTTTACAAAAATGTGGCATTTCAATTTGCATTTCTAAGCAGTAAGATTATATAAAAAATTAAAGCTATTGTGGAAAAATACGAAAAATAATCTTTCCAAAAGGTTGTTTTGTAGATAACCAACTTAATTTGTTGAAAATGAGAGTAAATTATATCGAAATACGACTCACTAGCCCAAATCTTAATAAACGATATTGTGCATTTCCAATTTAAATAACAATAAAAGGTAATCTTTAATGCTTAAAGAAACTAAAAAAGGGTGTTATTTAAAACGTGGTGAAAATTAACTTGAATTGATCACCATTCAAACTTTTTGGCGATTCAAGCTTTTAGCCATACTTATTGCCAAAATAACGAGACGTACAAAGCATTACACGCCGAATGTAGTCAAAGACCTGAAGGTAAATAAGGCCATTAATATCCTTCGTCTGCAATGTAAAACTAATCATGTACTAACGCAAAAAGTACCGCATAGCTACGCTTACTAAACAAATTTCCGTATAAAGCTGCAAAGGAATAGCGAATTAACCAGGGACGGCTTTTGTAGACGCTACTTAAATATTTTTTTGAGTATTCAAACGGCAAATAAAGAAAAATAATAATCGGAACAGCTGAAAAAACACTTAGTAGTGAAATTATTTATTTTATATCTACTAATTTTACGGTATTAATCTATGAGTATTTTAAGAATGGATCCAGCACAAAAACTTTAAAATAAAGGATTTAGGACTAAAAAAACAAAATCAAAAATAATATTCTATTAAGAAATATTTTTTCAAGCAATATCATTGTTTCCTTTTCAAATGGACACACAATGACAAAAAAACAAGGAAGAATTTGACGAAAATACAGTATAAAGTATATTACGAGTATTTACAGTTAAGGCATTAACATTGTGGATGTTTAAAGGCTTTGTAATTTATTTTTATCAAACACTGTTTATTCCACTTCATGTAACGGTATAACCCTACCGGTTTCAAGGTTTTCACCTCATTATCAGGGGAGAAGAAACAAAACTCTTATTTGTGCTCCCCTGATAATGAAGTGAAAACCTTAACTTATTGATAATGATAAATTTATGATAGTCAAGTTAACAATCAATATGGAAAATAACCTATCCTTAAGTGAATGATAATTAATTCTCTTTTTGTATATGCGATATAATCGTTGATACTTTGAGTAAACCTTCTTATCATTATGTGCTCCATCATATTTAACAATCTTTCTTACTTTTGGAAATATTGTTAAATATTATGAAGCATATATCATAAAAATAGGTTTCAATTTGAATATTTTTTTCAGAAAATGAGTATTGTCAAGGAATGGATAAAAAACAACAAAGAGTATTTTTAATTTATTTAGACCGGCCCAGGATATATCCCAACCCCTAAACGGACCAAATCGAAGAGACTGATAAAAAAGCGGATAGATAATGGGGGATGTGGAGGAGATCCACCGGTCTGAGGGGTAACTCCATTATAGAATGCAAATTATGATATTTATATTAAGCACGCGGTAACGATCCTGTGTACGCCGTGTAAAAGTCTTGTCTCTCCGTCCCAATATCTCGCGCCACTTTGTGTATTAGAAAAACGGGGGGTTTTCTTATTAATATCTTATGCAAACACAGGATCATGTCCTGGAAAATAATTTAAAATGAGAAAGAATTTTCGATTTTATATTAGAAATTTTATTTAAAAAAAATCATAAACCTACATTAAAATAATAAAAAAAGTACGTATAATACAATACATTATCCACGTTAAATAGATTATTCATATTTGTGTTATTATTTTGAGCAATCAAAAACTTACCATCATTATTTTATCCCTTGTCTTAACCAGATTTATAAAAAATTATATATTATATAATTTTTTTAAGTTAAAACTTTGACTTTTTTTGTTCTTTTTAGGGTAACACCTAAGAAAATACGTATCAAACGGGACGTCCTAGAAGTACTTGAAATTGACAGATAAAAGAACAGCGTGGAGACAAAACTTCAATGGGATTAGAAGATCGTTCTCGAGATGGCCCAGGGGGAATCCCTGAGCAGCTCCGGGGAAATACCGTGGCAGCACTGCAACCTCCACACCAAAGGACAAAAGGCAGTAGTATATAAATATACAGGATAATGCCCTTGCGGTTGGGCTCGCCCTACATTGGTGGGGTGTATCTCAGCCGGGGAATCTTTGTGGGATTTTTTTATTTTTTTTATTATTTATTATTACACATGACAAGAAATATACACAATTTGAGAAAAACAACAGGTAATTTGATTTGGACATACAATTTTAATGGATCTGGGTTTGTTGCCTTTCATTTGTCGTATCCCCAGTAAACTAGGCTTTTGGCTGTATCTCACTGAGGGATGACCCAGGACGTTTTAATGTTGTCTCTCTTGAATGTATTTTTTTGTCATATATTTATTTTCTGCGTTATTTTTAACTTCTTGTTCTACGTGTTCAAGGGTGTGGGCTGAAAAACATTTGGTGTCCCCGTGGCTGGGCTCGCCCTATATTCGTAGGGTGTATCTTGGCCGGGGGGATGTTATTAGATGAGCCCAGACCTTTTGATGGCTTCTGTTTTTAATGTATTCTCTTTTTAATGTGTTCTTGAAATGTGTCTGAATGTATTATGTACATACTATGTTGCTATCAATAAACCTGTATTTATTTATTCATTATTATTTATAATATTTAATCCTAGAAAAAGTGGTGGTATACTTTAATTAAACTTAGTGCCCAGATTATTTGAACACGTAAATTGTTTTATAAAACACTTTCGTAGCATACAGTACCATCTGGAGGTTTTATTCAATGTGGCAATCTCTTTATACCTTATCTGAAATATGTTCAAGACCATACTAGAACAGTTTTTTTTTATACCAGCGGAAATGAACCCCGATATTCCTGGGCTGGAACAAAGTATTCTTACCAAATAGATCATGGATAATACGAAAATAAAATGAAAAGAAAAACATATATTTCTCAATGTTATTATGTACTCATCAGTTTTGTCCGTAAGAACGATTGGTTTTTTCTAACAGGTGTTTTGCTTGTAGATTTTGCTTATTGAGTTTATTTTGTGTATAAATAAGCTTTCAAAGCTTATAGACCGCAAAACATTTGATTCAACATAACGTACTGAGTGTTATATATAATACATTACATATTCTTGTAGTATTCAGAACAAAATGATTCTCATCAGAACTGGAAAAGTAATTCGTGAAAATATGAAGCCAGACAAGGTGAGGGGTACACAAGGTTCCATGTTCAGTAGAATCTACTCATTCGCGTTTTGATGATAATTTGACAGGTGGCTCGGTGATTCTTAACCCGGCGTTTTGTAATTTCTCCTCAAGTTATTTCGTTCCCTAGTTCGCTTTTACTGAGGGTTGTATAATTGATTTCGTTCTGGGAATACCTTGATATTTATGCGCATAAGAAATATGCGCTATTTGGTTTCACGAAACCGGTGCATTACTTTTTGACATATAAATTAAAATTATATGTTAATTTGGCATGATAAAAGTTTTTGCGAGATAGGGCGAAGTAATATTAAAATATTTTTCAAATCTATTGTATTAAAAGTAGAAATGGTATGGTTTTAAATTTCGTTTCAAGATAATAATTGTTTTGTATTATTATTTTTTTCTATACAGTATAACCTGTTGGGTATAGTGCCATGAAAATATCTGTTCCAACTAAACAAAAAAGTATTAAAGATGTCTTAAGTGTAAACCAGTCTGGAATTCTTTTGAAAAATTTAAGGTATGAACGGGAATCAAATTCGTGACCCCCAGATTGGATGACACATATTCTTATTGATCACGATTCTTAAAATTGGAAGAACAGTCTAGAAGAGTAAAGCGTTTTGAAAATGAGTATGATTAAGTTTGTATATTTCTTTCTTGTTTGGTAATTTATCTCGCGAGATTGACGTTAATAATTTTTGACTATACCCCAGCCTCAGGACCCAAAGGCCTCGTCCAGTCTCCAATAGAATAATATCAGTTTTTTTAAGAAGAATTATAGTCTGAATCTTTCTACATGAGCGCAAGGAAGACATCGATAAGTTTCAATCGAGAATTCTTTGCAAGGCAACAAGAGTACTACACTAATACGTTATGGTGAATACACTCGAAGATAGTGTTCGCACTGGAAGGCCGATTTCCACTAATGACGACGAAATTGACGTTTTGTTATACAATCTTTACTGAATGGGTACTGTAAAAAATTCCGGCTACGAGTGTGGTCTGGATGATGAAACTATAAACCATGTATTTTAGATTATTTTTTGCGAGACATACTTGATTTACTAAGCGCCTTATCTTGACCACGTTCAATGAATGTTGCATTTCTTCTTTCTTTCAAGAACTTTTCCACTTATAGATCGAAGATTCATTTTTTGAGGCTTAATCAGTTAAAACTTTACATTGTCTAGAATTACCCTTTTTTAATTAGTTTCATTATATTGACTTGTATAATTGCATAGCGGTATTAACGTGGTGGCACAAATCATTCTAGCTTGGATGGATTACCAATTTTAAAAAATACACGAGAGAATGCGGATATTGAAAACATCGAAAATCACCGTCCACAAGTACTTGGCAATTTCAGGTTTGAATTTGACCTAAAAATACGAAATAACTTTACGGATAACCCAATATTTTAAAATTCTTGCAATAACAATACATAACCTGACTTGAGAGTCCTGAGACAGATGTGTGCTAACATACGGCACTATTAAAAGAACAAGTTGCGACTTCTCTCGACACACGAGAGAGGGTTTACATGTTAATGCATCTTTATGTTTCAATTCACTATCAATTGCCCATTACACTGTCAATGTGGATCCCCGAATAATGTAACGACCGTTTTATGCGATGCCTCAGTAAATTCGCTCAAATATAAGAGAGGTAGTGCGATTTTAGAGCTCGCGTAAATCGTAAGCCACTTGGGTTTTTGCGAAAAAGGGATTTTTTGACGATATGAAAAAACTGTTTTTTTTTGTAAAATGGAATTCATGTACTTTATGACACAACACGCTTTAAAATATAAGTTCATTTTTAAGGGTTGTTTTAGCCGTATATTTTTTTCTTTGAACACCTGTCGCTAAAGTATTATGTTCTCTTTGATTTTGTGGATTTATGGTTTGTAGTTATAAATATTCTTTTGTATGGCCGCCTTAATACGTTTGAATTGGTAATTCACACTTGAAGAGCGTGGGCGGTATACAGTATGGCCATCGTTTTTAATAATCGACCCTTCGGACTTAGAATCAATGTAGTATGCTTATATGTTATGATGTATGATGGGAACTTGCGAGTTGGCAAAGCTTTTACCAAAACACTAGCAATGTAAGAGACCATCTACATTGCTGGTGTTCAACTCATCACTCGTAAGAAGTATTTTGGAGTATTCATAAAAAATTTGGTCATCTTAATGTCTTATTCATTCCATCATAAAAAAGGATCCCGAATACATTTCTGAAACCAATTAATTTTCATCTCGACATCCTACTTGATATGCTTGACTACGATCTCTTATTGAATTACAACCGTATTCTTAAACGCTCTGAAAAAAGGATTGCACATATTCGATTTGATGTTTCTGTATAGTTTTATTCATCATTAATATATTACATCTTGAGAGTGATACATTTTTTAAGTTATATTTTATAAGACTTATTATATATTTTGAATTGATTTTTATTATTACACTAGTATGTTGAAGTATTATATTTTGAATGATTTTTGTATCCTGAATAGTATTTTATCATTACACTAGTATGTTGAAGTATCATATTTTGAATGATTTTTGTATCCTGAATAGTATTTTATTATTACACTAGTATGTTGAAATATCATATTTTGAATGATTTTTGTATCCTGAATAGTATTTTATTATTACACTACTATGTTGAAGTATCATATTTTGAATGATTTTTGTATCCTGAATAGTATTTTATCATTACACTAGTATGTTGAAGTATCATATTTTGAATGATTTTTGTATCCTGAATAGTATTTTATTATTACACTAGTATGTTGAAATATCATATTTTTAATGATTTTTGTATCCTGAATAGTATTTTATTATTACACTAGTATGTTGAAATATCATATTTTGAATGATTTTTGTATCCTGAATAGTATTTTATTATTACACTAGTATGTTGAAATATCATATTTTGAATGATTTTTGTATCCTGAATAGTATTTTATCATTACACTAGTATGTTGAAGTATCATATTTTGAATGATTTTTGTATCCTGAATAGTATTTTATTATTACACTAGTATGTTGAAGTATCATATTTTGAATGATTTTTGTATCCTGAATAGTATTTTATTATTACACTAGTATGTTGAAGTATCATATTTTGAATGATTTTTGTATCCAGAATAGTATTTTTTTGGAAGACATATCTTGATTTTTAATTGTTACTCAAACACACGACACTGCACCTCATTTTAAAGTTTTTCAATTTTTCTCAAGTTGTACATCGGCCTGAAAGTATTTAATGAATAAATATATAATCAATTATTTTTGAAAATTAATATTTCAAATACTATGCTAAGATGGGTACCCTCCTCCAAAAAATCTGATGAAAGTTTCGTTGGTGAAGTGAGGTTAAATAACCTTCTTATTCAATAAATTCATTGAATACAATTTGATGGGCTTATTGCTTTGTAGCAATTTATTATATTACCATATTATGGAAAGAAAAAAATTACATATAATAAAAACTATTATATACATTCTAACACGTAATTTTATTGTTAGGACAGGCAGAGGGAACATAAAATCCAACTTTTCTATCACAATATATGTGACTTCCATTGCCTTTCCACATAAATACAAGTTCGCGAACAATTCCTCTTGTTTCATTTAATATTTTTTTCTTTCAAAATTCCATTCACCTGGTCCAGTCACACTTTTTTAATCATCCTCTACCATGACTCCCGCTTATATTATTACTTTAAATATGTTTAGATAAACTATTATTGTCCATCCATTCAACATGTCCAAACCACCTCAACGTGCTCTTTTAAAAAATATAATCACTTTACATTAAAATTTGTCGATCAGTTGTTCTAATATTATATTTCAAAATACCTTAGAAATAGCTAAGTATTTTACCCAAAAGTGTAAACATCGCGCTTAAGACAAAATACACATTTCCAGCTTAATTAAAAATTCATCTAAATTTTAATCTCTAGACATTTTCGTCCTTTTAATCCAAACCGGGATTTTGGAAACTTATTTTAATCCGTCATTTGTATCCCGGTTGATTGGCGAAGTAAGGAACTTGGCAAACTTTTCCTACTCCTGTTTACATTGTCAACATTCGTACGTGTTTCATATTTTGCCAATTACCAGAGACAATATTTTGTCGTGATCAAAAACCAATATTCGGCTCTGTAACTCGGGTTTGGTTTTATTACAAAACCCACAGCGAGAAAAGCAATGTAAATATAAATTAATTTAACGGAGTAACTCCTTGACAGGAGCGTATCTGGGGTAAGACAAAGTGGGACTATGTTCAAAAGAAGGGTTTTATTTCAGGCTTTGGATTTAATTTTTATTTCATACAATTTTTTTCCTTTCATCTTTGTCTAGGAGAACGTTTATGATGAAGTCAATGGCTTCTTCAATGCAATGCAATTCTCGTAACCTAGTTCTTTATCTGTTTGGTCCATCTTTTCCATCGCAGTTTTTACGGTCTAACTAGATGAAGTTCTTCCAATAACTATGATACATGTGGACCATTCTGTTCCTTTTATGATCATCTACCATTTTATGTACGTTAAATCACGTAAACGGAGAAAAAATATTGTATTACATCTTCATTGTATACAGTACAACCTGGTGAGTTAAGTGCCATAATCCAATCTCTCCCTACCAACCAGAAAAATGTTGCAGAAGCCGTAAGTGAAAACAAGACTAGAACCCTTATTAAAAAAATGTGTACCAACGGGATTCAAACCCTCCGGGTTGGAAAACAGGTGTTTATCAACTAGGCCGCGGGGGTCGTTGCGAAGAGTAATATGGGTTCCGTTTTTACGGCTGATCTACTATTCGAGTTTTTTACCCAGTCTCTAAGTGCTTTTTTACTTGTAAATTTAATTATCGTACTTAAATCCAGTATTTTAATTTTGGGTGTAATCCCTAGTCGTCACTACCCATGTCTTATGCCCATTAGTCACACGTAGTTGGTTTATATGTTTCTATGCTAGCAGCTTTTTATTATGTGTTAATAAGTATATTTTATTTACTTAAATACAGATTAATCCCCTATCAGGTCGAATTAGATAATCCAACCCCTGCATGAAACACTTAAAATATTATAGAGTACTTAATATACCTACTCATTTAAAAAAAACTTTTATTAAAAAAAATTAGCTTGAAATTATTTTACTTGTGAATTTTTTGTGATTTTTTTCTTTTGTTTTTGATTCCTTGTGTAAGCAACAAATTCTAAAATGTTATTTT
Organism: Odontocerum albicorne; assembly: GCA_949825065.1. Classification (NCBI taxonomy): domain Eukaryota; kingdom Metazoa; phylum Arthropoda; class Insecta; order Trichoptera; family Odontoceridae; genus Odontocerum; species Odontocerum albicorne. The sequence continues at coordinate 42,109,358 of OX463840.1, forward strand.
TCATGATTATAGCGCCAACTTATTAAAACTTGGTGTATTGACGTCATAAAATAAAATAATCTTTACTTTATAAGTCTTTAACAATGAATGGAAATTATTGGCCGAATATTATTTTTCTTTCAGATGTGATGTGTACGTGTGTGTATTTATCATACTCGTTATTATGCTAAAGCTTTCAATGCTCTATCGAAAGATGTTTACAATATTTCAGCTTCATTTTTTAGTCTTGACGGACTTTGAATATCCATAATCCGTGCCTGTACTCTTAGCTACTGCTTCTTGATATTTTCTCAGAACATCGCTCGAACTCATTACGAAGGAGAAGTTTTTGAAAAGTTTCCAACGAGTTAAAGCACACACTTCGATTTTAATATTCACTTAAAAGGAAGAAAGTGTATAAAGAGAGGTTAACGGGAATATAGATATTTATATACGCTCTTCATTTACTTAAGATGCTGGCTAATTTATTCGCTCAATATTCCCTGTCTGAGAAATATGAAGAAAATTTAGTGCATCTTTAAGTTATTTTAAGATAAAAATTTATTAAACCATTAGTTACAGGGCAAAGTTAAGTTGTTGTTGGCCCCTGTTCGTGTTGAAAGATAATGGATAAGATGTGACCAATAATCAATTACGCTCTAATATTAAAGAGAAGTTTGGGAATGGTAGCACCTTTTTTGATGACTGTGAGAATATCTATTGTCGATTCACAGATACGGTCACACCATCAATGCCATATTGAATTCTTGTCTACGGTTACTCTGCGCTTTGCACTCTCTCGCTTGAGTTCGTGGTCCTCAAGCCAATTTTCATTACACATCCTTGTCAGAGATTTCTGTACTTGGCATAGTCTTTAAATAAGTTGAAATCTATGTAACAAGTCTTCACGTATTTTACATACATTCTAGTAACGTAAAGTTAAGTTAATCTCAATTAAAGAAAAAAGGGAAATACCAAAGAAATTATGTATGAATTTATGATTAGATATAAACAAAATGAAAAAATCTTCACAAATATTGCAAAGTAAAATATTTATTATACAATACATTGCTCTCGAAACCACAAAAGAGCTTCCTAATGTATTTAAGGTTTTGAATATGATAGTTTTGGTTTAAAAATGAGATTCAATTAAGATTGTAAAAACGTAATTGCTGTGCTTTCAGAAAAAAACTTTTTATAAAGATGTTTTTATAAATGGAACAGAAAAAAATTACAAAATTTCAAGCAATTTGGGCTTAACTTTTAAGCAATTTAGGCATACTATGGTCATTGCCACTACCTTACTATCCTGTCATTCAACTTGTTTTATTTTAGTAATTTTTTTATCTGCCAATTACAGCGGGTTCGTTTTCCGCGCAAAAATGCCTTAAGGAGAGTATAAACGACGGTGTATACATTTTGCTATTATTTTTGTTATTGGTAAGGGATATTACACATACATGAAAAAAAAATTATATTGCCACCAACATAGGCAACTGATTGTTAAACGTACTTAGATAAATCTCACCACGGAATGTCCTTTGCAGGTATCGACACTATTTCATCAAGACACTTGTATCACTTCCTTCGATCACTTCATTGAGCATCAATACACTAGTATCACTTCCTTCGAGCTCTTCATTGAGCATCAATACACTAGTATCACTTCATTCGAGCTCTTCATTGAGCATCAAGACACTAGTATCACTTCATTCGAGCTCTTCACTGAGCATCAAGACACTAGTATCACATCCTTCGAGCTCTTCATTGAGCATCAAGACACTAGTATCACTTCCTTCGAGCTCTTTAATGAGCATAAAGACACTAGTATCACTTCCTTCGAGCTTTTCATTGAGCATCAAGACACTAGTATTATATCGTCATGTGGAAAAGTAAATCTATCAATACATTTGGACCACGTTTCTATGCTTAGTACACCAGAGATTCGTGTGTAGTCTAGAGTTAATATGCTTAAGGAAATAATTTTCTTTAACCTAAAACATCAAATATTTCTAATATATTGAAAATGTTTTATGACTTTCTACAAAAATATTAATTACGTTGATTTTCAAACTACAAATTTTTGTTACGTATTGCATAAATTAATGATCATTTCATATTTATTTAGATTTATCGTGTTGACAATTTTTGCACTTATAATTTATAATTACTTTTATATCAATGTTTTGTTAAATGATATTTTAATATAATTTTTTAAATACTTATCAGAATGTGTTTCTGTCGACTTTCTGGCAATATTTTATGAGTCTTAAATAAAAATCACACTGGAACCCTTTTAAAAAAAGGTTACCAACGAGAATCTAACCTGCAACCCCTTGGTCGGAAGACAGATGTCTTACCAACAAAACAACTTATAAATTAATTTAAGCAGATAACATATTTCGTTTTGATAAAAAAATTACATATTTCTATTGGAGTGTAAGAAAATTCACTATTTATGATAAGAGTAGAAATACTTTCACAATATGTTATTGAAATACAATAAAAAAAAAAGTAAATTTTGTCCTTATATACATACTTGAACATACCATTACATTGTTTCCATGTTACGATAGGCAGAGAAGACAGATTGCTTGATTTTTCTAACGTGATACACATCTACCATATACACATTATATGATTTATCTGACTTTTTTAGAAATACCCATATTTCAAACATCATAAGAGTGAAAATTTCATTTGAATAAAAAAAATACAGTATATATTTGCTAAGTATACAGCATTACATTCTAATTATTTGGCGAAAATAAACGTCACATTGCATCGACTTAATGCATCACGTTGGCGACTAATCTCGTTTCCAATCTTCATAAAATCGGCATCTCTTCTTTCTTACGTGTATCGGCCCTTCGTCTCCCTAATTTCCACATTTCGGCTCTTCATTCCCTTTCGGGTTTTCTCGGCTAATCCCAAATTTCTGCACCTAATCCTCAGGGTGGTAAGTAGAATGCCGACCGCGAGGAGTAATCCTCGGATGGAACCACTCTTGATTTTTAAACAGTATCCGGCTAAGACGGAGATTGTCGAACTGAGAGGAATTTCTCCATCTCTCGCACTCTCTATCCTCCCTTCCGTGTTTACTGTACAGGGTTAAAGGCTGATGGAGAATACTAATTGGGCGACTCTGTCAATGAGACGGAACCAGCATCCAAAGAAATCTCAGTTGCTTGAAAAATTTTCATCATTCATTCACAAGTGCCTTTACATCTTACAGAGCTTTAATATATTTATTAATTTTTATAAGATTTCATTGTTTAAAATGTCTCGAGCTTATTACCAGGTGGCACTCGTTTATGATCAACAAAACGGGGATTAAAACCACTGAATAATCTCATGGATTAAAACCACTTAACTTTTTTAAGATAAACTGATTGGAAATTAAATTGCTGTATAACAATAAGCCCACCAGATATACCACGTATTACCATGTACACAAAATAATATACATATGGTACATATACCAACACGTCGTTTCCCTGTCGGGTTAGACAGAGCTTTACCCATATCCAAACACCTTTCATTATAATTCTACGATTTTACTGACATTTTAATTTCCTTCTTTCAAACTTTCCTTGGTATTCCTGTACTATTCCTTCCACTTTTGTAGTTCATATTTCTTTGTCGATCTTTCTTCATTCATTCGTTTGATATGTCTAAACTATTTAAGAGTGATGTTGTTCATCTTAATACAAATCAAAACCAATTAAATCAATTTCTAATATAAAATAACGAAGAAAATATGCCATATGTAGAAATCATCCGTCGGAAGTTCTTCAAACGAAAATATACAGTTGCAGTTGTTAGGGCACAACACAGAAATTGCAGGATCAAGAATTATTTATAATGGTCCGCCTATAGGAAAGACTATACATATTTCACTTTAGAAGATGGAATAATTAGGTAGAGTGGTCACACTGAAATTGAACTGAGTGGAATAATAATAATGAAAGAGATTTGTATTACCTCGTTTAGAGAGTAGATTCTTCTTAAGGGCACTCTCACTCGGAATTCGAACCAAACATCGCTAACAGATTAAAAACATTACAAAATAAATGTATCATATATAACTTTAGTCTAAGTATAGGAAAGAGGTAGTAACGGCCATTTGATTAGGGAATCCCCGCATCTACATATGTTGAAAAAGAACCAATTTGGAAAAAAAACTTACCAAGAGAAAACGCAAAATAAGAAAGCATTTTTGGATTTTCATAAAAAGAATAGAATTGAAGCATAATAAGAAAATCTTTTTAGATTTTCTGGTATGTAATATTTATTAGTAAAACATTGTTTCAAAATATTATTTCCTTGATCCAATCTTCTCTTCATCATGTTAGCCCTTCTTCATTCCTTCACCCCACGTGCCCAAACTATATCCGAGTGATTTTCTTCATCATACTAAACATACCAATCAGAAGTTCACATTAATTTCTAACTACTGAACTCCATATTCTATCATATATTTTCACCCCATGTGTTCTAAGTGCACGTATTTTAATAATATTAATTCGGATTATTTCAGTCTTTTTCCACGTCTATGTTTCACTCCCACACAAAAAAAAATTAAAACCACGATATAAAACAAATGTTTGATGGTTCATATGAGGTGGTGGTATTGAGGGAAATGTGAGTGCAGGCTGTTAATTTAGCCATCCCCATAGGAGCGCGCTTAATCCATCACGTAAAACCGAAGCCGGCAAGAAATCGTGTTACATAGACGAAAAATATATTAGCCACCCCACGGCCCCAGCCTGCCTTCCTGCGCCCGTCATTCTACCACATTCCACCCGTCACCGGAGCAGCACATAGGATTACCACACTTTTAGTTAGTAAGCAGCACACAGGAGGATAGGACAACTTCCAATTAAGATGTATGGAATGTTTTTATTCGTTGATAAGTGCATGTTTTTTTTCAAATAATTTATAATTTTTACAATGAAATTTATAAAACGATACACTGCTTTGCTAGCTGTATGTTATGCCTGTACATGTAGATTTTACAAAACAAAACAACAAAAATAAAATAACAAAAAAAAACAATAATAGGAAAGAACCATAATCACATTACTCCAAAAAGGAGAATTTAAATTAGAAACTTAACTTAATTAATTTTACAAAGGATCATTCACTCATTTGTAGGCAAAATGTAGTCCTCAAATCCACAAAAAAGGAAAACGGTACTATATTTTCATGAATCACTCCTCCATTGTTTACACATTTTACATCACGAACGTTGACAGTACGCAATATAATGGCATTTTTGTTTTGTCTTTTTCCGTATCTACAAAAGTAAATACGACCTATTAAATGCAATAAATTTATCATACAAAATTATTTTAAGACTGCTAGATATGGTATAAAAATCACTTGGTGAAGTTCGCCACTCGCTGGTCAATATCCTGTGGGAAGACGAAAAGAAGAGATCACAATACACAATAATGGCATGAAGTATATGTGAAAGAATGAATTGTAAATTGTATGAATTATATGTTTACCGATCAAAGTATTTCATAATGGAATATTGGTCTCAACATTAGGATATTTAAGCAAAATTTAGGTAGGACCAAAAGTTATAAAAATAAGATGAATGCGTAGAATATGTCGATTATATGACAGTATAATATGTAAATTGTATGGCAAACAATCAATGACAGAATACAGAATTAGGATAATAAATAAGAAGGCGGATTAAAATAAGTTGTACTGTTTAAGATGTAAAAAGAGCATTGAGATGGTTCGGTCACGAAGAAAGAATAAATAATGAAAGATGTCATTTGGAAATATTTTGTTAAGCTGTTTTTTTTTTATTTGTGCTTGAAAACTGTTATTGTGTTTGTTTTTATAGTAAATTATGAAATATTTACAAAAATAATCTATACTAATAATATACAAGGTATGAGAAGTTTGGGAAGACCTAGAAAAACGTGGCACAATCATATTAATCAAATTCTGAAAGAGAAAATAGTGTGAAACTTTTTTTGTTCATTTGTGTTTGAACACTGTTATTATGTTTGTTTTTATAGTAAATTATGAAATATTTACAAAAATAATCTATACTAATAATATACAAGGTATGAAGTTTGGGAAGACCTAGAAAAACGTGGCACGATCATATTAATCAAATTCTGAAACAGAAAATAGTGTGAAACCTTTGTAATAGGAAAATATATATGAAGTGTTTGGATTTGGCAGAAGCAAAATATGCATGCCAGAATATAATGAAGTGATTTCTCTCTGCCTACTTAGCCTGCTGAGAGATTCAAGACAGGAGGTAGAAACACGTAACACGTAAATTAAATTAGTGGAATAAGAAGTAATTTATTATTTAATATTCTAATACAGGTTTCAAAAAACTTAAAACCTTAGCCTTGGATTAAAGCACAGTGATATTTTTGCTGTGGCATTTCTTTATTTTATTATTATTTTATGCATTACGAATATAGATTCGCCAGTACGAGTACCGTTGTGTACATCAGAACTGATGGAAAGCTTTGACGAATGAAACTCCCCAGACCATAACCGCTGTCAAATAGGCCCGCTACTATGATTCTCTGATCGGAAACTTTTCCCTTTGGCTGCTTCGGAGTTTATCAAGTATTTTCGCCTTCGCCTACCCTTTCCTGCATCGCGGCACCCCCCTCCCTCGATCCTTAACCCTCCCCCCACCCCAACGATCGTGATGGAAAATGCATAAATGTTTTAAATCGGCCGCCATTAATTACGATCAAGATTTTATGGCGGCAAAAATATCCCCAGACGGGGAGAAGCCTCTTGAAGCTTTGTATTTTTTTTTGGCGAATTTGAAGCCAAGTCGACAGATATTGGAGAAAAGTGGTGTAATTGACTCGGTGCTTTTGGTATCAAAAGGGTGTTTTTTTACGACGAAGGAGGCAGAGGGGTGGATGTTAATTTCTAACTTTAATAAAAAAACGTCTATTGAAATAAGATTATTATAGAGTACTTGAAATGTGATCTATGATCAGTCTATAAGTTTTACTATCACATACCAGAAGATCTACAAAAGTTATTTTTGTGATTCATCTTCCCGTGACCCAAGTACCCAATCTAATGGCCGCACTTTTATTTCCGAATTATCAAATTATAATCTGTCAATAAGAGTGGGCCCAATTCATGAGTTAGACCGCTCTTGAGGCACGTCTGCTCACAAAACCGCTCTGTTTTTATCCTCTTATCATTTTTATTAATAATATCATTACTAACAATTATTTGACGCAAACCTGGTAAAGATATGAGATTTGTGCTAGTAATACGTGAATTAAAACCATATAACATTCCTTCGAAATTATTCTACCACAATCAGAGTTTAAGAAAAGTTTCCAAATTATGAAAAAATGTATGTTTGCATTCGTACGAGTATGGTTGACTATCATTCGTACGAGTATGGTTGACTTTCAAGTATGAATAATCAATAACGACCTTCGTACCTTTGTTAGTAAGACGCTAGTTTTCCCTTTGAGGGTTTTGAATTCGATTATCGATGGTATCCAAAATGAAAAGAATATAAAAAGTTTGCAGTCTGGTTAGATAGTTAATAACTAATAATCCCCGCATGTGCAAGACGTGTGCCAGTGCTTTCTGTCCACGTGCAGTTGTATTTAAAACGTGTTTGATGGTGAACTGTGAGTTTCTTGTCTACTCTATTGATTCTTAACTTAAAAGTTTGATTACTGAGGATGAAGATAATATTTTTTACCGGCCACTCTCTTAAAAATATACATATTATAAATTCATATATGATGAAGGGCATATAATCTCTTTGAGTGTATCGGTCCACAAATGACGTACATGTTTAATAATTAATTAAATGTTAACATATTTTATTCAAGACAAACGGCCTATATCAGCCATCTAACTATTCGGAAGCTGATATTTATTGATATTTCAAAGACGATAGGAAGAATCCATGATGAAAATAATGTTTTTTCTCGCATTATGTTCGGATTAGTGACATTAACAACTACCAGTTTATTTAAAAAAATAAGAAAAAATAAATAGTAAAATAATATTTATAAATATTACCAGACTAGAAAAGAACCAGAAAACCGTAGTTTTGGAAAAACCCACTCCGTTGATCAGGTTTTCAATTCGTATTAGACAGGTGCAACATGATTTATTTCCTCAGCACTCAGTACGATTCGTTGTCGTATATTCTATACATTTATTATTTTCTATACATTTTCTGCCTTTGATAATTCCTAATAAGATTAATTAAACTATATCGTATTTGGTCCCTCGAGACATATGCCTAAGATACTCCAACCAAAATCAATAAAATCGTAATATCTAATGCCATATTATTGAATCTTACGCAATATAAACTATCATGTTATAGATTTGTTGATGATGCAACAAGGTGGCATAAATATGGCGGATTAAGTTCACCGTCGTTCACTTTATGGTAATGTCCTTTCACATAGATATTAACATTCGCAACATATTGTATTATTATTACCTAAGCGCATTGAGTAAGATTTCAGAGTTGCTTGTAAAGTCTTACAAAGTCCCGCCAGGGGAGTCCGTATTACCGAAGTTAATGTATGGAGTTCAAGGGGTGGTAGCCAGTGTAGTTGCTAACCCCCTGCCACCCCCTCTAGGACCATCGGCAAATGTACGATTTGTATATGAGCATAGACTTTGGCCCAGGGCGAGCCGTGTATCAATAAGCGTATTCAATTATGTCTACTTCGTTAGTGAGTTGACAACTGACTTAAGTCATAAATTTTATGTCTGTGTTTAATGTACCGCCTGCTCCGGGATATCAATATTTAGCAGAATCAGCGCTTACTTCATTTGTATTATTCCGTCATTCATGATGTAAAACTTTTTCTCTATTTAAATTATACTATTCTTTATATACGAGTGGGTTACCAAACCCGATCGACATTATTTGGAAAGATGTTAAAAATTGATCTGAAATTGAGAAACTGGAATTTAAAATGTTTTGCAGAAAAAAAATTTAAAAGTTAAATAAGAACATTCTTTAAATTGCCAACTAACATGACAACAGAAGAATTTATTTTCAGATTTGATAAAAGTGATACTCATATAATATTATTTCATTTTGATAGGGAAAGTTTTATGTGATTGTGTTTCTAGTACATACGAGTATTATGTATTCTCAATGAATTTTAATCAAGTCATTATTGTTGACTGACTAGGAACGCCCAAATATGATACACTCGTATATATGATAGTTATTTTAAATCATTTAACATTATCGTTGTTAACTGACAGGGAACACTCAAATTTGGGTGAATAGCAAACAAAAAAGAAAACTTGTTTGAGTATTTTTTGTATTCGTTTAATCCATTTTATAAAAACAAGTGTTAACGACATATAGGTAGATTATCAAAATTGATTTAGTTAAAAATGAATTATATTTTTGTCATTAAGATAACCATATATAGTTTTCAAAACACACGTAGTAAGGTCCAACATTTCTGGACCAAGATTATAAAAAACGTTCCAGAATGAAACATTTTTTAACATAGTCACCTTGTAGTTCCATAAACTTTTTAACATAGTCACCTTGTAGTTCCATAAACTTTTTAGAACGATGAATTAATATTACTCACTTTTTTTACGCCAGCAACATAAACATTAAAATATTTTCAAATAATAGTACAAATTATGGTTGATGTTTACGTACATATAAACCACCCCTCCATTTTCTTGTCTGGGTAGATAGAGAGAACAGATCACAATACTTTCCTATCTCGACCCACACCCTAAGACTCTTCTACATACATACACCCATTTGCACTATATATCTGCTTTGTTACTGTTTCTTAATTCATTTGTTCAGACAATGTAACATACAAACCATCTCAGCATGCTTTTCTTCATCTTACTTAACACACTAGTTTTAGGTTCACATTCATCCCGAGTCACTTAATTCCGTATCCGTAGTCACTTAATTCGACTTCTCTCAATCTTTTTCAACGTCAACGTTTCTGTCATACAATTTACTTATCAAACTCTGCAATTCACCTTCACTCTCCGCTAATACTTCCATGTCATCTGCATACAACAATTCACAAACGTTCCCATTTGACATTTGTATGCTACCAATTTACCTTGTACATTAATCGATATTAATATTGAACAACTAGAGTGACATAACACATCCTTGCTTTATCCCTTTTGAAATATTATCTATTTAGTCAAAATACCATTCACTCTAATACATGCTCTACTTTCGGTGTATAATGACGCAATACCACGTATTTGTTTGCGTTTAACATCACATTCATTCAATATTCTGGATAGCTTGTCTCTTATCACGCGGTCTTATGCTTTTTCCAAGTCTACAAACGCACAACATACTTTTATAGTTTTGTCCATACATTTTTCCACAAGAATACGTTAAGAAAAAATCTGATCCATGCATCCTCTACCTCTTAAAACGGCACCCTGAGCATTCCACACTTTCTTTTCACTATTTCTACCAGAATTTTTCCGTAAAGTTTACTTAATACAACAAGCAAACTAATGAAACTGTAACTTCCACACTTAATTCTTTCACCCTTACCTTTATATAATGGAACAAACAAAGCACTTCTCCAGTCTATCGGTGTGCAATCATATTTTCAATATTTGTTGAAAAACTGTCTCAGGTTCGTTCAGCCCCATATTATAAATAAATTAAGTAAAAAAAGTAATTTTAAAAATATGATTTTATACTTACCTGAAACAGTGAAAAAATAAAATATTTTTTTAAGAAATACAAATATAAAAGAAGTCTATAAGATGAGGTATAATCCCTAAACCATCTTAAGACCCGGAAGATATGCTAACCAGCTTCCACACTGCAGACAATTGTTCTTATATCGATCTTTCAAGGTAAGACACCATCACAATACTCTTTCCTCACATCCCATTATTTTCTCTCTTCAACATCTTGATTACGGTGAGAGTTATCATTAGACTAAATTAATCATATGTGGTAGTCAATATTATACAATGAATATATCGGAAACTTTTTCTATGTATGCAAGTAGCACGAGACATTTTCTGTAGCAATGAAGGGCAATGCGCGGGCTTCTATGTACATGTGCGTTACATGCAGACAGCACTGCATACCTTCCATCACTCATGTTTAATTACACTCAACATTGTTTTATTTTCATTTATTTATTTTACATGACAAGAAATATACATAATTTGCGAAAAAACAATCGGTAATTTAATTTGGCCACACAATTTAAACGGATCTGGGTTTATTGCCTTTCATTTGTCGTGTCCCCAGTAAATCTTAATCTTATAAAATAATAACTTACATGTAAACAAAAAAAATACGAACAAAATATCTATATTTTGTCAAATGGTAAAAGTTTAAGAAAATTCTCAAGATTTTGACATTGTGGAAATAAAGTCTTTCTTGGCGGGGTTAAAGGTGATTTTAATTATGATATCAGCTTTACGTTGTGCATTTTGAAGCCAAAAGCGTGTTGACAAAAGCTCTTTGCCAAATACGCTCCTTTAAGCTCGTGGTCGCAACGATCGCTCCTACGTCTCTCAACGTCGCGGCGTCGTCCTGTCATCTCGCGCTTACAGGCGTCGTGGCGCGCGGGTCCCGACACCTCGCAAGGAATGGGTGACACCACCAAAAGAGCAGGTGAATTCCTTGTTATAGTCAATTTCATGCATTATACGAGTATGTCAAGACTAAAGGACAGGAATGAATTTCTGTACAAATATATTTTAATTATTATTTAATACTAAAATTTTGACACTGTAGTGATAGTTTAAGTTGAACCTTTATTTTTATATAATATATAAAAGTCTTAAAAAAGTTCACTGAAAAATGACCACCTACGTTGTCTAAGTGTTAACAAGTCTGTCTACTAATCTGGATGTTGTGGGTTCGAGAAAAATTTTAAAGAAGCCCTGGTTAAATTAAACCAATACTCTTTTTAGCCATATTTTTGCATTTATTGTACTGTATTATACTTTCGTTTTATACAGTATAACATGGTGAGCTTATATCTATGTAAAGATTTCATCAATTGTATAAGAAAGATTTTTAAGAGGCCCTAAGTGGCCATCAAAGAGGAATCATTTTATTAAATCTGGATTTCAAGAATAATCCAAGAACCCACAACGCCAGGGTTGGAAGGCACATTAACTTCAAATTCGTATATAAACTAAAAATATTTTACTACCAACATGGGATGAATATATAAAAAAAATCGATTCTTTAAAGAATGTTATTACATTTTAAAATTATATAAAAAAACCACAAATATGTTAAGATTTTTGATAAAATATTAACGACTTCCAAAACATTGAAATAATCTCTTAAGAGTTTACTCATAACTAAAGTTTTATATATTTTAAAATCGCAATCTGTAACAGTTCTAAAAGCTCTAATCCCCACGGCGGTAGTAAATTCCTATAATTTCATCCCCCAGCAGGCTTCTATCTCCACAACACGAGAACTTGCCTCGCATCCAAGAAGAAACAGTTGCTATGGATATCTAATATATAACTGGCTACTGTTCAAAACTGTTCAAATGTGAGATTTATTGAAGTGTCAAGCAACAAAAGCTCGCATGTTTCTGACCAGGAGGGGAGTGACTGGTATGTTTGAAGAAAACAGAAATTAATATACAGGTAAGGAATTGTTTCTCATAATTTTGAAAAGGGTTTAATACTTATATTAAAAAGAGTTGGAAGATATTTTAATATCTTGTAAATCAAAGTTTTATATGCATTTAATTAAAAACTTATAATACAAAAAGAGAAACTTGTTTTTTGGTTGAAAATACTTTCCAAACGGAATCATACTGTTGTCGAAGACTTCAGAAAGTTGGTAATTAAGGATTTTATACATCACTCTGGTTCGAAGGGTTCTGGAATATCCTTGACTTTTTGCCTCCAAGATACAATTAATTTGATTTATTAGAAGAATATACCGTCGATGTCAACTAATAAAATATTAAAAACATACGTGAACATACTAAAATTTAAATAAGCTATGAATACAAAATTCAAAATGTTACTAAAAGTGTTACCTTTCAATATTAACATGGCCCTAACAAAATAATTGTCAGAAATAACTACATACTATATATATATTACTACACAAACAAGTGTTCAACAGGCCTGGATCATGACGTCCCAGTCCATATCCTTAGCAAACACAAAAAAATATGTTTATCTATATAAATAAAAAAGTAAAGGTTCGTCTATTAAAAATCTCTAATCTCCGAAAGTTCTTCACCGATCGCTTTGAAATCTTGACAAAAGGTTGCATTCGTATACAAAAATGTTTATATATTTTTATTTATATACAATTGTATACAAAAAAGTTTATAAATCAGAAAAAATAATGTTTGCACCTCCTGCAGCGACACAGGCGAACTAAACTTGACAGTTATGTCACATTGCATTTTCGACGTTTCGGAATTAATATTAAACAATTAAATATCTATATAAATAAAAATGTTCATGTTCGTTAATTAAAAATCTCCAATCTCCGAAAGTTATTCACATTGCTTTGAAATTTTGACAGTTCCATTTTGATTTTGAAGCTAGTAGAAAATAAAATGTATTTAAACCTCGAAGGCATAAAATACGAGTATCATGTCTATTTATATCGAAATTCACTTTGTAAAAGCGATGTAGACATTTTTTAACTTTAAATAGTACATATTACAATGTTTGTACATTTATTCAAAAAAAGAGGTGAAAAGTGCATTTTACCTCTTTTTTTTAAATAAATGTACAAACTGTTAAAATATTACAAAAAAGTTTTCCTCCATAAAATGAGCAAAATGGTGTGGTGTCCTTTGCTTCCGGAGTACATGTACATGTCCTTTGCTTCCGGAGTACATGTACATGTTTTTTCCTTCCGGAGTACATGCACATGTACGGAGTAAGCTTTAGATATTATTCACTATTGATTTTATTTAAAAATACTTTTCAATATTGCCTTGAAATTATAAAAGTGAATCTTCATATAGTACGAGTAGTACACATTAAGTTACTTAATAATGCTTTATCTAACTGACATCACATTTTTTAAATTCATTGGAAATATCGAATAAACACATCTCCCCATCACCCCCCCAGCCTCCAACCGTTGAAGCGTGTATATCGGTAACAGTTCGAACAGCATTTAGTCTTGTTTGCGCTCCCCTGAAGATGAGGTGAAAGCCTTGAAACCGGTAGGGTTATACCGTCACAAAAAAGTGGAATAAACAGTGTTTGATAAAAATAAATTACAATGTCTTTAAACCTCCACAACGTTAATGCCTTAACTATAAACAACATAAACACATCTCATTATGATACATGTAAAAATGTCTAAAAATTTATTCTACAGAAGCATATACAAAGCGATGTCATGTTTTCTCAATTATCTAAAAACAGATGAATAGTCTGGGCTCTTTTTACATAACATATATAACATACGTCCATATTTTTCCGATTCAATGGATAATTTTATAACACCGTCTAGAGAGCAAACTCTTCTCAAGGGCGCTCTAACCCAGGACTTGAACCCATTAATACTTAAAAAAAAACGTTTCGCAGCTAAAGCAGTGCCCGAGCAAAAATAATGTAACACTTTATATATAGTACAACTTTGTGGAATTTTTGCCCTGTGACCATCTCTTTCAACAATCCAGAATTATGTGTATGATTCGTTAAGTGAAAACCAGACTGAAAACCTTATTTTTTTTTTTTTTTTTATAAAAGTAGGTTCCAGCGGGAATCGAACCCAGGGGGTTAGAAGACCGGTAATTTTATCAATTAGGCCACAGAGGTCGTGAACTATAACATACACTTATGTTTCTCAACACAACTGGACAAGCGTAGTGTTTTTTTAAGCATGAAGGTTCCTTAGTTTAAAAGTACAAAAATCCGTTTATTTATTCTGGAAGTTTTTAAGGATACTTATTATATTTAAAACCCCAACTTCGAAGCTGTTTTAAGCAACGCTTGCCTCTACTAAGATTTTACCCTTGCCATTAATATGATTTTATGCATATTCATTTTTACAACTCCCCAAGTAAATATAGCTGTACCTGGTAGCCAAATTTGCAATCCCCAGAAAGCCATATCGCCCGTGCTCTCATATAATTGCAAGCGACACATCCCGAAGCAATATATTACGCGCGTAACGCATTAAAAAATAATTTACGGATAAGGGAAAAAATCAGTGTCCGCCAAAAGGCGGCACCCGGTAGGCGGGGGCAGGGGAGTCTCACAGCGGGCGCCGCCTATAAATCACAAAAGCCATCCCTTACCTGTTCCAGATACATATTTCATAGTTAATTCTTTCCCCGTAAGTCTTCGTCTATCTGCTCCAGAGGCTAGGCGGGAATATATTTTTGTAATGTAAATAATGTGGTGCCTCACAACCGCGAACCATCTGCTTAATGGCCGTCAAATGGCTCTTTGGTTTTGTCGGTGTATTTTTAAAATAATTTATAGCCTAGTACCAACCACCTTGGGATCTGCTCGAAGCCGCTATTAAAATGTATGCAAATAATACTGGCAAAAACACATCCTTATGCAGCGATACTCAAACACAAGAAGGTATTCTTTTGTTTGCGCTTAAAGTACTATATTTGAAAACTATTAAACTTATTCTCATTCTTTTTCAAAGTTTTTGATGAATATGCAATAATAAGAATGAACTTTAGTATAAGTGCTGTCTATGAGAACGAATGGAACACTTAAATAACTAAGAATTTCACAAAATTTTTGAAAATAAAAAAAACAGAAAAGTCCATAGTAAAAAGTGGGTGGATAACAACACGCTTCGAATTAGAGGTTTTTATTATTTTTTTCCTTTAAATCTGAAAACATGAAGAAAAAAGGGCAGAAAACAACATGATATTCATAAAAAAGGAAAATATTATACATATTTCGTTTTGGGTACGGAGACATCACATAACCTTTGATTAGTCAACATCCATATATAATATATCAAGTTATACATTTTCGGTTTCTCACACTTATACTTTTTTCTCAGTTAAAACTTGTCTAACTAGGTCCTTTCATTATTTTATTATCTCTTTTTTCCTCACTCCCGATTCATTTAAAAAATATTTGTTTTGTAATTTTACAAAATTAATTTTCGAATGTGTCTAAACCATCTCTAAATTTCTATTTTCATTCCATTTACAACATCTAATATTATCAACTTACTCGTACATCATACTCGTATGTTGTTGAATCAGATAATCTTTACAAGGAACGCATTTCTACCATATTCATTCCGTTTTAATAATTAAATTTCAATGTCCAGGTGTCGTTTCCACACTTCAAGAGAGGTACTAGCACACCACTGTGCATAATATCGAAATATTTTGAGATTAACTGGCAAAACAGCCTTAAATGCGCGATTGACCATATTTTTCACAGCAACATTATCAAATACTAAATGAAAACACTTAAAACAAGTTATGACAAGTCTTACTAAGATGTGGACTAACTAATCTATACTCAGAAGACTCAAAATCCGCCAAGTTAAGTCTCTAGCACTGTATGGAGTGGAAACATGGACGATGAGAAAGGAATAAGACATGAGAGATAACTTCAATATGTGGAAGGCGGGTGCTTTGTATCCCATGGATTGCAAGGTGCACCGATATCATCGAATAACTGGAGCTTACCGAAAGTCTTTCCACAACACGCAGAAAAATAATCCTAACGTATTTTGAGCATGATGCTAGAAAGAATAACGAATATCTGAAGAAGCTAGTGATCACGGGAACATTTGAGAGTAGCCGAACAATAGAAAGGTATCCAATGAGATGGACGGATCAAATAAATGAGTTAACAGGATCTTCTTTAAGCGCTACATTCAACATGGCCCAAGACCGGAGGTATGGAAATAAGGGGTGTGTCGAGTTCGACACATAGCAGAAGAGCACGACGTACAACATTAAAATAAATTTATTAACTAATAAAAGCAAATTAAGAACCACTGTTTTGAATATTTCATCGAAGAAGGCCTTTTCCATATACAGAAGAAAGTTTACGCATTTAATTATGAAAATTTTTGGTTCTCTCCTTTCTCAAACGTTGGTCTTTTGAAGTTAATGAAGAATATCACTCGAGTATTTAAAATACTGCGCAAAAATATGTTATGGTCACGCCTTTATTAAAAGTCATATTTTATAAGCCATCTACCTTAGAAATATAAAAAGTTAACAATATCGAAAAATTCATTGTTTTTAACTTATACAGTTTATGAATGATTTCAGGATAAACTCATGAAATAAAAAAAAACTAAGTATCATAAAAAAAAATATTTATAAAAGGGATGAAAATTATGGATTGGTTTTCGAGTCGTGGGTAGATAACCTACGGCTCGCGGGCCACAATAGTTAACTAAGTAAATACTTATGGTATTAGGTTGATTCAAAAGTAACTGCAATTTTTTTAGTATTAAAACATCAATTTATTTAATGAAGTAATGTTGATTGAATTACTTTATTTCCATTATTGGATATTATTACCTTCGCACACCTTTTAGTTAATTTTAAATCTCATTCATATGTGTCATAAGGTTTTTGAGGGCAAAAATCCTCAAGGGTTATTTTGGATTCTTCTACAGTTAACATTTTCCAAGGATACATTTCAGGTAGACTGTATTTTTTAACAAAACTATAAAAAATGTCTCAAGATTTAAAAGACAGCCATCATCACCCTTTGTAAATAAGTAGTTTTAAAACGGCAACAATTTTTGCATCAACAATTAAAATTCGTTTAAAAAAGCCTTCAATCCATTATACAAGTATACTCTCTAGCAAATTTTTTTTTCTGCATTATCCATTATAAGGGCGGACCAGTACCAAAAAAACTTGGTTTTATTTAAAGAAATTAACATATGTTAAAATAATTTTTTTATTTAGAACAATTTGTCATTATTTTAATGTCCTTTGAACAATCAAGTCTGACTAACGTAAGAATTGATTCAAAAAATATGGAACGATCTTTAAAATGTTGTAGAAAAATATGAAGAGTAAAATTTTAACGCTAGATAAGTTTTTATTTGCTATCTTGTGTAAACCCTTCATGAACTTTAAATTTTAATCAATATTTAATTTCTTTCGGTAAATTTTAGAAAACAAAGTTTTCGGTCTGTCAAAACAACTTCTATGGTATATAAAGTAAAAAATAACAATAACAACAATAAAGCTGTATCTAAACACCAACTTATAAGTAGATTAACCAAAATGTACAAAAATAGCACATCTCCGACTAACGAGATCACGTGCGTTAATAATTTCATTTTATGGGAGACTGGTCATCTAAATCAGAATATATTGTTAAAAGGTTTTATACAAAAATATAAGAATATATTGTCATAAAGTTCTTGTACAAAAATCTTTAGTTGTTTTGATTGAATTATTTATTTATTTGTAAAAGAAAAAAAATAGTTCCGTATTTCTGACAATATTTCTAGAGTACTTAAGTGATGTTATAAAAAAATTTAAATCCTGGAAATTTTAAGTGCTCATATATATCGTTCTCCAAAGAAAAAAAAATTATTAGAAAACTATGGAAGTTTTTTGCATAAATGTATCAATTTTGAAATGTGTTTTAAAAAAAATGGACAATTTATAAAGCGCTATTTCAAGATCAGAATCTTCTCAAGGGTGTTCAAAAATGACAATTATGAAATTCATAAGAAAATTAAAAGAATAAAAAACAAACTAAAAAAGATCGTTGCAAATATAAAAAAAATATTTTCATCGCACAAGCAAAAAATCTAATATAGGTAAAAATAATATCAACAAAATAATAGAAGTATTATTTCTTAAATCGCTTTGTAAAGTACAGCTTTAAATTATATTTTATATTTTGTAAATAAAACAAAATATTAAAGAGTAGATATTATATGCATTCATTGCAAATTAAATATGAGTGAAAGTTTAAAGATAAAAGCTAAATGTCGAATAGATTTTCTAAGAATGAGACTGGAAGAGGAAATTTATTTAAGATAGGGAGGTGAGTATTCAGCTCTTTGGCTCAGACGTGTATGTGTTCTGGAGCTTTTCCTTTTTAGTCAATTTTCATCAGTAAATATTAGACTTTATTAGAGTAGGTGCATTATACATATACCCCTGCATCCCCATCTTGAGCGGCTAAAGGGTTACATAGGGGTGGGGCCTAGTGGGGTTAAATAAAGTACACAACACAAAATCAAAGGAATAAATATGAATTTGTTCTATCGCACGGTTTTCGAAGATTATAAAATCGGGGGATGAAATTTCCAAATGGTTTTTAGAGAGGAATGGAGATTTCCAAACAATTATTTGTTTGCAAAGGGAAGGCCTTAACCCAATGATTTAAAATAAATCCTAGGACTTAATGAAATATTTCTAGCCCTAAGGATTCTTGAATTTTCAATTTTGCTCCGATGCATTTGTTATCTAGAAATTATTTTCAAATTCTACGATGATACTTGTTTTCTCTAAAAATTTGAAGATTTCGGTTTCAAAAATGACGTGTAAATAATTATACTTTAGGTATTCCATACCTTTATTCAATTAACGAGATAAAATGAAAAACAGATACGTATTATCAAAAAAATTAAGACTGTAATCATATATTGGGTGTTAACATAAGTTGTGTCCGTTTTTTTTCAATTTAAAATTGAGCCCCAAAAGTAAAACAAAATGGTAAAGGTTATACGTCATTCGAAAGAAAATTTTCTGCTCTACAACATATTGTGTTTGCTTTTACGTTACATATATTATTTTATTTGATTACAAGCCTTCTAAATGGAATGTCAAGTAGACGAAAGTGAGCTTTTCGACACCTCCTTCTGTTCGCAACGTTCGACAGTTGATTTTTGTTGCTTTCACTCAAAACATGCGGAACCCAAGCGCCGAACTTCTGGACTTTTCCCATTGATTTAAGATGGCGGTATACAGTCATGTGACTACAATTCATTTGTTCAATCAATTATACGGTGGTTTGAAGGGGATCTTCATGAATAATATGGTTTAGGCGGTCCTCATCGAAGTCCACTTGTCGTCCGAAACGCTCCGTGTCTTTCAGGTCGAAATTACCGTCATTGAAACGCAAAAACCATCGACGAGCTGTCCTTTTATTCATAGTATCTTCACCGTTCGCAAATATCGCGAGCAGCTCGTGATGTTTGCGAAGCGTATCTTCATGAATAATAAGGGGATCTTCATGAATAATATAGTTTAAGCGGTCTTCATCGAAGTTCTCTGGTCGTCCGGAACGCTCCATGTCTTTCAGGTCGAAATTACCGTCTTTGAAACGCAAAAACCCCCGACGAGCTGTCCTTTCATTCATAGCATCTTCACCGTACACTTCGCAAGTATCGCGAGCAGGTTTGGCAGCTTTATTTCCTCGATTGAACGCGAACAGAAGGAGGTGTTGAAAATGCTCACTTTCGTCTACTTGACATTCCATTTTGAAGGTTTGTAATCAAATAAAATAATATATGTAACGTAAAAACAAACACAATATCTTGTAAAGCAGAACATTTTCTTTCAAATAACGTAAAATTTACTATTTTGTTTTACTTTTGGTGCTCATTTTTAAATTGAAAAAAAAAACGGAGACAACTTATGTTAACACCTAATAAAACAATAGAATTACCCAACAAGGCATTGAGGGGCCTATCTTATTCCTAATCTTTATCAATGATAAAGGTTTTTTAAGGCAAGATTAATTTAATATTAAGGCACCCTCGGTAATTACTATTCGCTGACGATTTAAGAGTTTTCAGAAAAATGTCTTCATGTGATGATTACTTCCATTTTCAGTAGAACTCATACGCTTTTTGGGAATGGAGTTAAATCAACAGACTTCATTTCGACATTTTGAAATATAAATATTGGTGTTTTTTTTAAATCAATGGTTTTAAAAAACTGTAGATTCTTATGATTCAGGGAGACGAAGGTCTCAAATACTTGGGTAATTTTAACAATAGGTTTCCATTTGTTCCTCACATGGAGATACTTATTGAGTATTTGGATTTATGATACGAATCTCTAAATCATTTATGAGGGTTGAGGTACCTATGCAGCTATCTCTGCAATACGCAAATACGTCGCAAGTTAGAATGTGGATCATTGGAGCTCTTGTAAAATTCGTAACTTTCAAATGATAGAGAAAGTGTTGAAATATCTCTATTTATGTGAGTGCGGTTTCTATCCGTGGTTCTATTCTAGTTATGTGGAGTTAATAGCTACTAAGCGTGATGCAAAGATATTTTATAATATATTTAAGTTGTTGACTAATGCAACTCCAACAACGTTGGAAAATTTTTGTGTTCCTGAAGACTATTTGTGGTACAGAAGTATTGATATACTTAAACTG
This sequence comes from Odontocerum albicorne, assembly GCA_949825065.1. Taxonomy (NCBI): domain Eukaryota; kingdom Metazoa; phylum Arthropoda; class Insecta; order Trichoptera; family Odontoceridae; genus Odontocerum; species Odontocerum albicorne. The sequence continues at coordinate 42,130,700 of OX463840.1, forward strand.
GAAATAAATGTAATTAACTTGCCAAGTGCGGATTCTTTCTTTTGAATAAGACCTCAGATATTTACGTCTTCAATATTTCAGAAAACGTTTTTTAAGAAAGCATATTGAGCTTTATTTATAATAAGAGTTAGTTTTTTTCAAAAATATTTCTCACTTGATAATATTTACTTATTTTTACTGTAAATATTTCTCTTTAAGTGTTGTACGTAATCGGGCTTTACCTGTTTAAGCTTTCTAAATAAACACATATAATTGACGGCATATTGTCGAAAGCATCCTAGTTTGTAAATTTCAATCAATAACGAAAAATCGTTTTTCAAAAGCTAGAGAGAACCAGTACACATTCATAGTGAAAAAATATCATGCACTATGCTTCTTTCGTATGGTACTCTTCAATTTATTACAATAATTAATTCTAACATGTAAAAGAGCGTGGCCGAGAGTTCAAATGTATTAAGTCCCAATAATTAAGTCTTCGGATTTAGAGACACTGGAGTAGGCACAGAACTCGCGGTTCGTCATTTTACGTATTGGCTGTACTACCGCGCATGAAGAGGCAATAACACTCGCACATGTACTCGGTGTGTGCGATAAGTGATACCAGATTAACTATTATCAGACTGGGATTCGTTTTTTTTTGGGCACCATAAGGAATCGAACATAAAACTTTTGGGTGGAAGTCAAGAGAATCACCAAAAGTTGTGGGATTGAAATTAATTTAAGAACTTCAGTTATAAAAAAATGAATACCTTAGTGTCAATGATAAAAAGCGTTTTATCTGTCTTATAAAAGTTCCCAAACTTACTAAATACTTTCCGAACACATAACCTCAAGCGATTTTGAATCATTTGATGGCCAAGACTTTTAACTGTGAGGAATTCAATCAAACCCCTTTGATTCTGAAGTTTTCTTAGTACAGAAGTAATTTTGAAAAGTACTGCACCGAAGCCATCTGGTGTCAGATTGCTCAATTTTATTGAAAGTGATGGGGAGTGAAATTCTTTCGAGTTTTATAGCACTGCGCTACAACATTAGACTGGATTCTCACTTGACCAGTATGATAGGGCGAACTACTTCGAGCTGCCTTTGGGTCTACAGCCGAAGCATGTCAATGGGATAATTTTGTCAAGTCAGATTATTAGGTTGTTTACGACCTAATAATCTTTTTTTATCATTGGTTTATCGTTTTGAAATTAAGAAAAACAACAAACGATATAATTGCGGTCAAGTGAATTTTTTTATTCACCAACACATTCGAATTGGTGATGTTGTAGAGATGTTGAAGAACGTGGCTGGGGGAAAATATTGTCTTCGGTTCAGTTATTGAGTCTCCAGGTTTATAATCACTGGAGTAGGCAAGCAATACAATGTTCGCTATCGAATGCTTACGGCAACAAGACTCGCGGACGTCTAGCGAATGGGAGTATTGTTACCTTATGATTTTTTACACTAGACTGGAATATTTTATAATTATTTTTAAGTAACATTGGAAATCAAATTCTAGACTGTCGAGTGGCAGTCCAGCGTCTTACAAACTAGACCACGGAGGCCGTCAAAATGGAATCAAATCTGTAGTTAAATAATAATCAATTTAAAAATTATTTAAAAAAATTATAAATATGGTAGTTATGATTGTCCTTTACCGTATTTTATTCAAATATACAGTATTCTTCTTCAGTTTCGATCCTGGGGATTGGTTAGCAGCAAAGCTCAAAGATACATTATTTGTTTTAAATAACTATAGTTATTAACAAATGAAATAAAAATAATATTTTTAGATATTACAATTTATATCCATTCTCACAAATCATTTCGGCTTTATGGTGCATTGAGATAAACTCCTGGTCAACATTACATTCCAAAGGTATCACCACTGATGGTCGAAGTCATATCCAGCTTTTCTCCATCCTCAACTCCCAGCCCGAATTTTTACGGTAGATGCATCTAGTATGTCGATACTAGCCCAGGCATAATTCAGTCTTGTTTCAGCTCCATTGATAATGAGATGAAAATGTTGAAACCGATAAGGTCATACCGTTATCTTAAACGAAAATAGGGTTTTTAGTTAAATAAATTAAAATTAATATATCATTAAATAATCCTAATACACAATACATTTTTGTTACCATGTTTAAATATTGGGAGTTCTTGAGTCTACAGTGGATTTCCAATCACCCCCTAGGTTCTTGCTACCTGCGCTCATTAAATTTTCTTCTATGCGGGGCTTGAATGGGGCGCGTAGCGTAAATATCCGATGTAGGAAGAATGTAGAAGAGATGCACGGATTAGTGTAGAGCTATACGGCGCTATTATTACTGTGGCAGGATATATTGTTGGAGGACTAGACTTTGGATAGGACGTGATAATAACTCTCCCAAGCTTGCACCCGTGTGAGTTGCAAGGGATGGCCAGACAAATCTGTTTATCTATTTATTTAAACACTTTATTGTAAAGTATTCAAATGGGGACTTAATCGCCATAACGTGATCTTTTCCAACCAACTAAAAAAGAGTGACGCATATTCTTTTTGATTGTACTGTAAAAGTTAATAACGTTTATCAAAAAACAAAATAAACATACTTAAAGCACAAAAAACATATTGGTAAATATCACCAATTACTAAAAAAAAAGATAAAAAAATATGAATTATAAGGAAATACATTTTGTCATTGAAGAACGTTTTGTTTTTTACTCGCTATTTGGATCAACTCAACGATGGTTGGCGAGGGAAAGAACATTTCTTTCATTAATATTACAATTGAATTAAAAATACATGTTACAGGCGGATCATGGCATGCAGCATTGAAACTAGAGCCACTAGATCAAATAGCATTTTCGAACATCGGAGATGAGAACTTTCGCAAAAAAATCTATTCATGATAGGATCAGAAACTCTCACGTTCGACAGATCTGCAACACAGAGAATATTGTCAAACGGAACAGGAAGAGAAGGCGGCTCTGGCGTAATCATGCTGGTATGATGGGAAGAGACAGAATCCCATATACGCATAGCGGCACAGAGATCCACGAAGGACATCGCATACCAGGAAGGCCGCCTAAATGGTGGATACAGTTGGTGCTCTGCCTCCCAAGAATGGTTTCTACAACAATATATCCAATATCTATACCAAGAAAAACGTATTACAATAAATTGAACAAGAATAAACTTTGAGTGAATTTAAATTAATATTACATTTGTTATCAGATACTATATACCCCGAAAATAAGTTATTTCGAATTATTACTCACTGTGTATTATAATTGAGAGTTGATAACTCTACATTTCAGGTTGCTCGAATAGCCCGTCCTCAGGAGTCACACATTCCACCTTCGCGCTATACCATCTATGCTACAACCTCCGTGGCCTAGTTGGTAAGACCCTTGTCTCCCAACTTGAAGTTGCTGGTTTGATTCCCGTTGGAATTCATTTTTTTTTAATAATTCATGTCTGATTTTTACTAAAGGCTTTTTCAACATCTTTCTTGTTGGTCGGAAGATATTGATTGCCTGCCTGGTTGTACTACATACGACGAAAGTGTAATATACAATAAGGTTGTATATGGTCAACCATTTTTCGCGATCCTTGAGAACGTGCAGTGCGATCTGCCTGAAACGTAAATTTAACTAATCAAAATTACATTACACATTGTGTAATAATTCAATATAAATTATTTTCAAGATTTTTTTTACAGAATAAATTTAAAAAATTACGTGATTTAAAGAAAGTTATTTGTACATTTTGGTGAATCGTTCTTCTTCGAATAGATGCTGTGTCAACGTAGCTTCAAAGTTGGCCAAGATAAGACAATTTTTTATACATCATAGTCAAGCAGATTTCAAAATATATGTAATAGTATTTAAAAAAATAAATTTAAATCACGACGACATTAAAACAATTTGAATGTTCCACTTAATGAAAAAAAAACATTCGTTTCGTTTTTTTTCGAAGTTTGCAAGAAACACGATTAAGATAATATCAATATTAATTGTTAGATAACACTAAGAAGTATTAGATAAGAAAACTTTTTAAACAACATTTAGTTCAAATCCAAATATATTAAAATGACATTATTACTTTTCATTATTTGTGTTAAAAAATCATTGATATGCATGACCCAAGTTTTATGCCGATGGTCCCCTATTGAAAAACCACGCTCTTTTACAGTCGTTAAATGTCATAAATAACATCGAACTATTTCTCTCTCTGGGTAGGCAAAGCTGATAGAGCGCTAGACTTGCATATCTCGACAAAATAAGTTAGCTTCTTCTACATCGACACATCTATTCATACAACTTCTACAATTTCTTTGATTTCTACGTTTCCTTATTTCAAAATATGATTCACTTTATACAACCGTACTTTATTTGGTCTTCCTTTATTGCGCCTTCCACATTTGCACCATATATTTATTTTGATCGTCTTCCTTTATTCATTCGTTCTACGTGCCAAAACCATCTCAGAGTGCTCTTCTTCATAATCAATACGATTTTTTTTAATATAATTATTTTACTATCTTTATTATAAAAAGTTAATATACCCTTTTAAATAATGATATAAATTTGAAATTATTTTTTGCCTTCAAAGTGTAACGAAAGGATCAATACTATTACTGATTTTTTTTTAAATTGAAATATTTTGTTCCGAAAATGTGAAAACTTTAGTGCAGCGCTAAAAAAAAGTTTTGACGACCCTGTTATGCAGACTTACTGGCATTCTCATAAATTCACCTACTCATTTGGGCCAAAATAGATTTTGAAGAGAAGTCAAGAGTGTCTAGTATGGAGTCGGGTGGGCCTACATCCATTCGGGGAAGGTAGTAGAGGAAAGAGGAATGCATAGCCGAACGGTAGTAAAGTGGTGGATAAAGAGGGAGAGGTTTTTGGGCGAAACTTCCCCCTCTACCCGGGGTTAAGTGAGTTCAAACGAATGCAGATTAAGTGGGAGATTCTGATGACTATAAACTTTTGGCAATTAAAACCGCTTGCACGCAAACAAAATCGTTTAGGTTTCTTTTTTTAGGTCAAGACGCCTTAGAAATGTGGGTGGAATTTGAAATGGAAAGTCATTTCTTCCCCCTCACTAAAACGTACAAATGCCACCTTTGATTCATAATTACGCAATTTAGACAGCTATCAGCGAAGCTTTTCTCGGAAGACTACTGCCTTTAATTGTTATATTTCTTAACTAGTTGTGTTATGTGTAAACCTGAACAACATTTAAATTTTTGAACGTTTCTAATACCCTAACATCGTTTGCTTTAATAATAAATTTCCACAGTTAACGAAATTCGTTTAATTATGTAAATAGCCGAAGTAGTATGTGCTAACCAAATTTTTGGCAAAATTTATTTATTTTATTTTACGTTTGATACAAGTTTAACCCAATTCCTTTGAATAAGACGAAAAAAAGTGATTAAAAGTTTAAATATAACATAATGACAACAAGAACAATGTCACTCGTGATTCACTGTGAAGTAGCTCAGTTATGCCTACAAAGTTTATTAAGGAGTTCAACTTTCAATTTATCCACTGATATATAGAAAATATACGATATCAGAAAATTCATTTGATAAAATATTATTAACAGTTCAGTTCATGAACGGCACCTAAACACCAAACTGAGGTGCATGGTCGCACGGTAACGCACTGGACTTCCGTGCGAAGGGTCGTCAGTTCGAACCCCGCGCTGTGCTACTCCCCTCGAATGACACAGGCATTTTTTTCGCCTAGTATTCGGGGGTATAAGGATACCTACGATTTTGGTTAAATATATATACAACCTTAATTCACGATGGCGTAAATAATTGTCCGAAACATTAAAGAAAAGTTTGTCAATCAAAAAAGTGTTTACTGTTTTGCCTGCAAGCGATTTGTATACCATATATATAAGCAGGTGATCTCTTCTTACGCTTAAGGAGAAATATCTAAGTGGACCCTTTAAAATGTGGGATAGTCATGGGTTATAATTAGTCAACACACAAAACGTATGAAATCTTAAGTATTGTACAAATTCAGGTGATTTTGAGTTATATTTTCTATGTATTCCCTGAAAATGTGTCAGTTCCATTTATACCGTGATAACGCTAGTACATACGAGTATATCGTTTATGTGTATGCTGGTGCAATTCAGCAACATAAAACTTTTAACTGATAAATTTCATATAACAATAACAAGGTCTAAAATTACAAATGTAAGAGCTCAATCTAATATAACCGGCTAGTGTAACAAGTTCTGAAAGTAAAACCGTATCTAGAATCCGAGTCTGACGTTAATCAAACCCGATTGTTTAACAAGCAAGTTGAACATTAAATCACGTTTGCCGATGGATTATACATTAAAGGACAACTTATGTCAAGATATTAAACTAGTATATTTCATATTTTTTAAGGCTTTATTGTTGTTGAAAACGATATTAAAATATATTATTTATAGTTAAGGTATTAACATTGTGGAGATTTAAAGACATTGTAATTTGTTTTATCAAACGCTATTTATTCCCCTTTCTGTAACGGTATAACCCTACTAGTTTCAAGGCTTTCACCTCATCATCAGGGGAGCACAAACAAGACTCCTTGTGAAAACCTTGAAACCGGTAGGGTTATACCGTTATAAAAAGTGGAATAAACAGTGTTTGATAAAACAAATTACGATATTAAAATATTTCATAAAAAAATACTTTCTTATCAAACTAATTACATTGATTCCCATGACACATATGTTTCTATCCCTTATTTCGATATTTTTGTTAGGAGAGCAATGTTTTGGTTCAACTGGTGTCATGATTCATGGAAAGTGTGTAGAGTACAAAAGAAACAGTAATAAATACTCGTAACCAAAGAATGTAAAAATCTCCTCTCATTCATTTTTTTCCTTTGGGGCAATAGACTACACATTCTTTCAATGGACCATGACACCAGTTGGACCTCTAAGCATTGGTCTCGTAATAAACCGGGATCATAGTTTTTGAAGAAAGCCTCGAGATAAAAACTCGTGACGCGGAGACTAATGTAATTAGTGGAATAATAAAGTAATTGATAACTAAATATTCTAATACTTTCTTATATTGAATGAAATCAAGTCATCTCACGAACGCAGCAGACTTCTAATTTATGACACAGTGTAGAATATAATTTTGTGGAAAAACCGCCAAAATTCTCTTCAGCCGCAAGCCTCGCCAATAACTCAATATTGCCGCTGCGTCTTCAGCCAAGCCGCAGCGGGTGCGGTGTTTCTGCAGACGTGGCGAAGAGATGAGTAGCAATGAAGCAAGAACGGCAACCCTCAGAGAGGAAGAATATTTCAACTATGAAACGTGATAATACAAGGCACAAAAGTGTTCATTTAGTAAAATATATACAAACCTTCAAACTCACAAAAACCTGTTAAAGTATTGTTAAGGTTTTATTTTTTTTACTACATTTACAACAACTACATCCAAACGTATATACTATCAAGTCATTTACAACAACTACACCCAAACATACTATCAAGTCATTTACAACAACTACATCCAAACATACTATCAAGTCATTTCCCTGTCGGGATAAGCGGAGAGAGCAGAGCGCCAGACTTCTCATACAACTCGTACAATTTCTTTTTATACGATGTGTTAATTTATTTTTTTCAAAATATCATTTGATTCAATCATGCTTTCCTCTATCTTCCTTTATCACTTCTTCCATTCATACTCGTATTTACATTATGATTTTAAGTATTTCTTTATTCATCCGTTCTATGTTACATACCTAAACCATCTCAGAGTGCTCTTCTGAACCTTACTCAACATACTCGTAGTAGTTTTTTAAATTCACAAATATTCCTTATGACTGGTATGTAAAGGGCACTAAGTGTCGTTTACTTTTTCAATAAATATGTATACTTCAGTAGTTAAATGGGGTAAGTAAGTCAAAGGTAAGTTTAAATTATTCAAGCTTTAATGTTATGCTACAAAGTATTATTAAAACCTTTTTCATAATATACCATTCATCTTTTTCAATTTAATCAAATAAAATCATTCGCCAAATTGCACAGTAATTCTCAGCAATACATTTATTCCTCCATTTGTATTATTCTCTTCAACATATCTTAATTGGTGATGTGGACGTTTTGAAGAGTGTGGCCGTGAGGTTACATTGTCGGCTTTATTAATCGGAACTTCGATTTAAAAATCACTAGAGCAGGAACAGAATTTACAGTGGTTATTGCACGTGTTTAGAATACCACAATGAACGTTAAGAGGCATAGTTCATCTTGTAACGATGATCATACGTCTAATGAGTTTTGTTACCAGGTGAACTATTTTACTAGATTAGCATTATTTTTTTAAGGTACCATTGGGAATTGAGCCCATGACCCCTAGAGGCCATGGCCATGAAGCGTGTTCACCCATACTTATTAAAACATATATTCTGTTATTTAATTAAATGGCAAGAAGTTACATCATACATTCAAATACTTCTTTTCGTAATGTGAACATGTTGAAGAGCGTAACCAGGAGACATTATTTTCTTTAGTTCTTTTCAATAAGGTTCAGAATTACTTTAGCGGGCACGTAACTCGCACTTCGTTGTCATATGTGTTGCCAATGCTATGGCACACAGAAGACCAATAATAATTTCGTGAAAAATTCTAACAGATCAGAACCTTTTTTTAGGATACCATTGAATTTTTAAAACACTAATATTTTCATTGGGACATGGAGGTCGTTTTGAGATACGCCTGAAGAAAATCCAGATAATCAGTAAAGGTAAAGTTTAAATAAGGGTTGGTTTTTTACGGAAATCGAAAGAAAGTTAGACAAAATGTTATGGACATTGGAAACTTATACTCAAATAACATTTAAATAAAAATAATGCTTCATTTATAGAAAAAAAAATATTCGAAAATTTCTTATTTGAAGATCAAGATAATACGAGTATGATGGCCACGTATACACGAAATAACAATAATTTGACGCCATCTGGGTGAGGCTCAGGGTAGGCGTGGGGTGTAGAGCGTACGGGGCAGGCTGCAGACAAAACAGTACGGATAAGTTTTTGCTCAGAGTCCCACCCCAAACCCCCAGCTCCGATGCCTGCTCTTCATCCACCTCGCCCCCGCCCTGCAGGGCTGCGGCTCATTACTGGAAACCTCACGGATAATATATTGCCTGGCTGTTGATGAGTTTGTATTGCCCCGCTTCTCCCCGTAAAGCCATGAGAGGCAGTCTCTTTGCCTGGTATATTTACTTCGGACACTGCGTGAAAACATACGGTGGAGGAATATTAAAAATCGTGCAAATTTCAATTCTTGCAATTTTATTTTCATATATCATTGAAAAAGTTAAAACGTAAGGTACGGAAGATGTCGGAGTATGTCAATACATGACTAAATGGTTTTGTAGAAAGTAAGGTGTAAAATTGGTTAAGTTGAGGTGGTTCTGCGGAAAGTTTTGAGGTGTCTAGGTCATCAGGAGAGGATGCTAGTATTCTTGGGTCGTACAGTGATAGATTATTTTTTTCAATCTTCAGCAGCTTAAGGCTCCTAGACGGATCTTAGATTTTGTATTTCTTTAAAAAGCCTCGAATGGTCTTGTGAACACACTTGCGACTCTGGACCGTATTGATTTAAGTATTCCCGTTTGATCTCATAGGAGGCCTGCTTTGTTCAACGTAGCTACAATGAGTAGCAACATCGATTTCTATAATCCAGTAGTAAGAATGTGCCGAGATTAAAAAGCAGTAACTGACTTGGATGTGAACGTATTTAGTAGAGTACTGTAAAAGTTTAGGAGAATGATGGCCGAGTTGACTGAAAAATGTTTTTTTCTCTTCCATATATTGTTTTTACTCGTCTGCTGATGTGACAAAACTGTGGATGGGATGAGCATTTGTAATTGGGATTTTAGTCTTTATTTTTGTAGGAAAATCTTGATTTATTTCCAGAAAGTGTTTTTTTTAAATAAAATAAGAGTAACGATGTGTGATGAAAGACAAAACAAACATATACGTCTGAAATGAATGCGAGAAATAGGTTATCTGAAAAAAGAAAAATATAATTGAAGAAATTTTATCTGACGGAAATGAAAGATGCATGAAAAATAAAATACCACTTTTGACGAAAAGTAAAAATGTCCAATAGGCGAAAATTGTGCGTGTGAAAAAAGCGTTGCGTGTGAAAATTGTCCATATAAAAATAACCTCTCATTACATATCATTCCATGGAGGTTTTGGGTTCAATTCCCGATGGTACTTGAAAGAAAGAAAAGGATACCAGTCAGGTAAATAAGTTCGTCTTGTAACAATATTCGCGTAATATAAGTTATCGAATGTGGTTGCCTTTTTACGTGCCGTTGTATTTTCATCACGTGCGATGACCTACTGCGAGTTTCAGGCCTACTCCTGTGGTTCTTAATCAGAAGGCAAAATTAATGGGGTCGAATGCAGTGTTGTCTCCCAGCCACACTCTTCAATATGTCCAAATTGTGAATTTTGACACATTGAGGGGCACTAAATGAAAGAATGAACTCCAAGATCACGAATTTTAACAAAAATGTTTAGTTCTTAATCAATCCATATCATCTAAGCTCATCGTCAGTTTTTCATTTATAGAAAGGAAATACTTCGATTATAATCAATTTATATTTTTAGCTTATCGATTTGTCGTTAATCTTCAACTCGTTTTTGATCGTCGTTCACAAAGGCAAAATTCCGTCGTTCTAAACGCTTTCAAATCTTCTTCTTCGTATCCATATTGATGATAGCGAAATATCGAACAGCGTAACCTAGAGAACATGTCTTTGAACCCAGTAATCGAGTCTTCGGGTTTATAGCCATTGGAATAAAGACGGAACTCATTGTTCCTAATTGCATGTGTTAGCAATATTATTCCACGTGAATATGTAATAACACACGCACATGTCTAGCACGTATGAGTATTGTTACCAGACAAACTATTTTACCTGACTGAGATTTTTTTAAAATTTTGTCGGGTACCATACTGAATCGAACCTGAAACCTCCACGTGGAAGTCAAGCATCTTACTAACTACACCATAGAGGCGTCTTTTTAAATTTCAAAAATATATTATTTTATTATCAAAAACCTAAAAATCAAATTCAAGTTGCGTTTGATTTTTTTTTCAAATGGTAATATTTTACTTTCAGATGAGCTTTTATTTTCTGTAAGTTTCAACAGCAACTCATCTGGATTGAATTCTCTTCTCAGAAACTCCCGTCGTAAATTAACTTTCATCAAGAGCAAACATTCCCATGGATAGCAATTTAAGTCTGGCTCATATTTATGGCTGTGCATCATTATTATGAGTCGCGCTTTTTATTGCGTGTGTAAAACTTAATGAAGAAGAAGTCTTTCAGCATGTTCTCTCGCACCCGCCTTTGCAGCTGCAATTATTATAATACACGATATATGATGAGGAGACGAACTGCTACAGTATTCATCCCCCATCTCCTCGCAGATGTATGGAAAAGTCGCCACCCTCTCGTGGAAGAGATTTGCGATAAACCGTTGTGCAATATACGAGGAGAGGTAACGATTCTGAGTGGATTTATTAAAGATACAGGAATGCTTCGCTGGATCATACATTCATTATTACAGTATGAACTTTATAGTTCTAAGGATATTATATGAATACAATTATCTTAGTAATAATAAAATGACAATTTATACAGGGTGTAACAGCCGACTATGATCAACGGAAGCAGGGTGATGGGGGACCTTAATACCTATCGTTTTAACCCCCATGTATGTTCAGCGATATTCAGTGGTTCTCAAGTAATTTGCATTTTTGTGAAATTTGAATAAAAACCCGATTTTAGAATAAACTTCGTAAGTGTTACTTAACTATTAGCTCTACGATCGTGATTTTTTTCTAGAAGTAGTTTAATAATAAGTCTTACGTACAACATTTTCACTTTTCATCTCAACCCTCTTAATTTGGAATGAAAAAAAATCATGTTAAAAATTTTTGCAAGCATAATTTTTCCTCGAACTTTCATGAACTCTAGATAAAAATAATACCACTTCTTTTTTCTACAATTTATCTTAAAAACTACTCACGCTTATGGAAAATTAACCCTTTAAATTTCATTTGGCTAGTACTAGAGCATCATGTTGAAAATTTTACTCAAATGGAACAAGTCCCAAAAATCGATATTTTTTCTTCAAGTCCAAGACTACTTTAAAGGGTGAAAATAGGTGTTCTAATGTAACTGCGCTACTTATCAGAGTTATCAGGTAGCAGGGGCTGGTACCTGTATCTACGAACCTGGCTTCAAATCAGAATACTTGATTAATGGAGCTGAAAATACTGTTGTCTCCCGGCCACGCTTCTAAATATGACTGAATTACTTATTGATATATGTTGACGGGGTACCATACGAATGGAATAATGAATATATTTTAATTCACATAAATTTGTACATAAGTTGATGATGTACATTTAACATACTATCAAAGATTATTGACGTTTTTATGACATTTTCATGTGCAATTTTAAAAAATTAATATAATATTTATTTTTGTAAATGAATAAGTATAACTTTATTTCGCTGTGAGTAAATTATATTTTTGTAACTATTCCCAAACAATATTTTTTTAAAATTAAAAGGGGATGACAATGTAAAACAGAATACGGAGTTAATTGATTAGGGATGAATGTGAAATTAAGGCTGATGTGTTGAGTTAAATATGACACACCTTAATGGTTTGTGCACGCGGGACAAATGAAAAAAGAAAGATATATACAAAACAAATATACAGTGCAACTGTGAGTGAAAGGTGTGGTAGAGGAAGATCAAGGAAACAACGGTTGAATCAAGTGAATTATATTTTGAAAAAAGACAATGTAAGAAGTAAGAGAAATTATGGATATTGAAGGGGTGAAATAGATGTGTCGAGATAGGAAAGTTTGGCGCTCTGTATTTTCTGCCAAACCAGTAGGGAAACGGCATGATGGTATATATGTAAAACAGGTGGTCTTATTTACCCTTGTGTCAAGAGTTTTTGTATTCCAAACAATAAAGCGCATTGTGTATTAACACTAAAACAATAAAGCGCATTATGTATTAACACTAAAACGAATTATTAAAAAAAAAAACTATACATAATTATAATTAATTACAACGGAAAATAGCAATATAGAATTGCTTTTGCAAAACACATTTTGAGAAAGTGGTGATTTGACTAGCTGAATATCAATAGTTCAACTAGTTATGAAGTCTTTTGACACAGGAACGTAGGCTCGCAGTTTCATTGTGGAATAAAATGCTACTTGTAGCTAGTTAATACTGAGATGATAAAACGTATACATTTTGTGCAGGTAGAAAAGAATGCTCTACTCATCATCAACAAAAAATCAATTATTTTTTATTATTTTAAATTTTCATAGTATTCATAAGTTATATGGTGGAAATATTGTTAATTATGTACTTTATTCTCATTAGTCAAAACGTTGTTAGAAGGCAGCATGTGAAACAAACCTTTAAGGGGTTTTTATTGGATAACAAGGGGAAACGAAACCTAAACTTACAAGTGAAAGAAAAGTGTTTTATCAATGAGTCCAAAATGTCCATCAATAGGTATATTGTTAAAAAAATATCATATATATAGCATAAACATTAAAAAATAATATTTTGTAGGATTGGAAATTAACCAAAAAAAAAATCAACTGCCAATTTATATAGTCAAAAAAATAAACAACTCGCTTTTGTTACATTAAATTATTTTTTTGTGATTCATGACTGATTTTAGATAAGTCTATAATTTTTTTTCTTTCTAAATCAACATTATCTTCGGACCAATAATCATGCCTTTGGGTTAAAACCCACTGGAGTAGGCATGTAACTCACAGTTCGTCATAGTAGCGTGGAAAATACTATCGCACGTCGAGAAGCAAAATCACTCGCATACGTGAGAATAGTTACCTGATAAATTTTTTAACTGTGTGAGAATAGTTACCAGATAAATTCTTAAACCACGCTGGGAGCCATTTTTTATTTTAACCCGGGAATGGAACCCGAGAACCCCTGACGTATGATCTTACTAACTAGGCCACGGTGCTCACAATTATTTTTAAAGTGTGGACTGAAAAACATCTATGATGCCTTCGGTCAGGTTTCTTCTCTTGACACTGGGATGATGCATGATCGGGGGGAGGGGTCGTATAGGATGAACTCAGACCTTTTGATAGCATTTGATTTAAATTGTTTTATATATAAATAATTAGAAACGTGATAAAGTAATGATGGTATAAAAAATATTGCCTGAAGGCAATATTTTTCGACCTAAAATAATAAAAATAGTTTTATGCCATAGATAATTAGGATTAGACCAAGTGAACATAATTTTGAAAGAGGAAAGGTAAGGAGTAAGATTTATGTATTGATAGGAAGATTTGGTGCTCTGTACGCTTTGCCTTCCCCAATAAGGCGACCTCGGTGACCTATTTGGTAAGACGTCTGTCGACCAGCCCGGAAGTTGCGGGTTTGATTTCCGTTGGGACCCTGATTTTTTTTAAATGATTTCAGTATAATTTTCACTAAAAGCATCTTTCTTTAACATTTTTCTGGTTTGTTGGACTGAGATTGATATGATAATAAGTTGAATGTGCTCTTTTCCTTTGCCTCAGAATGTGTCACTTATAAATTAGATGTTTTATTTTTAATCAACATATACAAGAGTGTGGGCTGAAAAACATCTGATGTCCTCGCGGCCGGACTTGCCGTCTATTGTTGGGCTCGCCCTCTTAAATGAAGTTTCTTCGCCTGTATCTTAAGATATTTATGCAATTTAAGAAAATGTATTTATTTAATTTACGACACAACAGTGTCTTTTATAGACAAATGCACATAATACAAGTACAAACAAATTATTGACAAAGTAACAAAATTTTATCTTAAACGAGTGCACGAATGTACGAGTATGTTAGATACAAACCGTAGTAGTAATAATTACAAAATGATTTCAAAGTATTTTTTACAACAATTTTATTTAAATGTATTTACATTTTTATATTTAAATATATATTTAATATGTTTATATATTTACATACTATGTTGCCATCAATAAACCTGTATTTATTTATTTAAGTCTACCTGGTGGTACAAGAAAGAGGTAAAATGTAATACAATACAATATGGATATGTAATAACGTAATACAATACAATGTGGTGAACGTCTACAATACAATATGGTTATCCATCGTGATCGAGTACGGTTGTATTATATTGAGGTATATTGTATGTCAATCTGTGGATGGAAAACGCCTGTGCGAGTATAATGTGCACGTGTTGCAGTTGCACAGCTTTGATAGCAGAGATATTACTTCTATGACGATTGGCAGGTTGGTTTAATCTGCTGCCCTTTTCGTTAGAATTATACAAATAAGAAAATACTGTGATGGTATAAATATGTATGTAATTTAATATTTTACAAAAATAAACAAGAAATTCATCCTGAGTATCATTCTCGTACAGCACACGCTGAATAAATAATCTCGAAGAAACCGTGAGTTTCTAAGAAGGCTATAACTTTCATTAGAAAATGCTAATGTTTACACTTATAAATAACGCGCTGAAGCCTCCACACACCTCCAGGTGAGGGTTGGGGTGGGCGCAGAGCCCAATAGGGGTTAAAGAAGAGGGTGTTGCATGAGGGAGGATAGCAGTAGTAGAGTGGTGCGAGCACATTATTAGCCCGGTGGTGTCAACCGTGAAATGGACGTGGGGTTTACTTGTGTCACAATGCATCACAAATCATATAGCTGCTATAGCAAGAGATTATTGACGTTTGAGTGGAAAATGGTTTTGATTATTTTCATTACATGTGAGATTAATAAAAGAACATTTGCAAAAAATGGATACATACCATATATTTAGAACCACTTCCTTGTTGGGGTAGGCACAGAGGGCAGAGCGCCACCTTTTTATTATGACATACTTCCCTTGTCTTCTGCACATCTTTAATAATTTTCTTTTTTTTAATTGCATACACTTTGCCTAGTCACACTTTTCTCAGTCTTTCTCAACCGCGACCCTCACTCATGCTTGCATTGTAAATATGTTAAGTCAATTTTTCATCATGTCCAAACCACCTGAATGAGCCATTGAACATGTCCAAATTACCTTGATGAGCTGTTCTCACCCTACTCAACACATCATTTTAATTACAAATCGCCAAACATAGATTAAAAAGTGACTAAAGATGAATTGGTCGCGTGAAGGGGATACATGATGAAAATATATCATTTGAAAATGTTCTACAAAGTTTATCAATTTTTATTTTTTGCATAGAAATTTCCGGAATTCGAAGTGCCGATGTATGACTATGAATAAAGGACTTATGTCGTAAGCAGTATGAATAAATTAACGCTGAGATGGATTTGACACGAATAATAATTATCAAAGGTAAAGAAAAATATAGTGGGAATTTGAGTGGAGGAATAGTAAAGAAATATCAAGGAATATTTGGCTGGGCCAAATTAATCTATTACTTTCTACCCATACGAATCTTGAAACTTGTTTTTTATATTCATAAAAATTAAAGATATTTTAATAAAACTAGTGTTTAAATGAAACTCTTAAGAATCGACAATAAAACGACTGAGTCAGTAACAACAGTTAAGTTAATCTTCCGCTATTCGTGTACTGACTGCTTATGATAGGTAAACCCACGTGATCCATGATAATTTTCAGCCATCCTATGCATGGACGATGCTTGATCGTGTGTTGATATGCATTTTAGCAAACATGTACGAGTAGTCTTAAATAATTGGTGTGTCAAATACTGTTTTTGTGTATTTATACAAAACTATTAGGGATTAAAAAAAACGCTCTTTAAATTAAAGAGAAACAGCTAAATAAGTTATATACATGTATTAATCAAAAATTTTTAAGAAGGTTTGAAGTGAATCCTGCACGAATTGAATCCAAGACGCCAACATACGAATTGTGAATACCAAATTTTAGGCAATTGACCGCCTATCCAATTACGAGTATATTTGGAAAATAATTTCTGTACTTGTCAGTGACAACTTATTTTGAATATTTGCATAATTTATCTCCACATTTTCAAGATGTTTTTACAATATTTAATTTTTTAAAGTTACTGTTGTAGAAATTTATAAACATGTAATAAAATTAAATAAAAATAAAAGGAAAAGGGAGTGGAAGCCAAATGAAAGTTTATCTCATCATAGGTACGTTATATTGTAGTCGTATAGTCATAAAATGCGCGGTTTAGAACAAAGTCTATTGCATCTTTGTATTACTGTGCCCATGTAGGTGAGAGAGGAAATCGAATTGGATGCAGTGGTTTTACCCCCTAGCTGAGGGTGATATTGCCGCTGGGGAAGGGAATTATTAAACTTTCTAAACTCAAATGCTAAACTGTAAGAAAATATTATTTAAGAAGGGTTTTGAAGCACATAAATGGTTTGATATGCATACATTGTCAAATGGAGATGACTGAAGTTATAAGGAAATGCAAACAAAGTTATTGTTAATTATTTCTGTGAACTGTGTTAAATTTATTTAACATATAATATGTGACCTAATTTTTGTTGGATTGGAGACTAGAAAAAAAAGCTTTCCTAAGGTATTTTTTTCTTTAAATTTCAAAAACATGATAAAATGACTTGAATATTTATATTTTCACTTACAACTTCTTAAATAAAAAGTAACATTTTGTTGGATAAATTAATAATATTAACTTCGATAAGTATTTTTACTAAAAAATTTGAAATCACTTCAATTTTGGAGTGAAAACAAAATTATAAAAACGTGATGGAGTGAAAAAAAAATTTAAAAAACCATTAGGTAATGTATATTGCTACCTAGATTTATGGATTAAACAGCACATACACATAACGCCGTTTTGCCAGAAAATATACAGTTATTTTTACAAGATAAGAAGCATATGCATTAACCCACATTTCTAATGAATGCCAAACTTTCAACATATATAAGAAACACCTTAGACATTAAAGGTGAATAAACATTTTAATTTATATGGACATAAATCAAATGTGTAGGTTTGTCCGTTACCTGTAAAAAAAAGTTAGCATTTTTTAAATAAAACGCAGTATTTCCACTTTTTGAGTGAAAAAGCAGTGATTTAATGAACAAACTAAAACGTGTTTAAACCTCCACAGTGTTAACGTCCTTACTATAAATATAATAATGTATAGAAATTGAGTAGTAGCATTCTTTTTTAACCGACGACATTACTTGTATCAGTGTCAAAAATAGTTTAACATATAAACTAAGAAAATAGGTAAAACTTTTAACTAAAAAATCATAAGTTTTGCCCGTTGTGAAACTGAATCCGTCATTATTCTTTAAAAGTAATGTAGGTATTTAAAAGAATCTCTTTTTCATCAACATGATCGATTTTGAGGATTGTATGGGTTTGCCTACTTATAGTATAGGGTCACACAAAATACAGATGTTGCGTGTTAACATAGTTTACGAAAAGTTGATAAACTTTAAGCAGGATCAAAAACTTGCTTATTAAATTTTAAGAACTTTTCAAAGTTACAATATATGCGCATGCATTGTCGAGAACTTCTGAGAATTACATTGAATGGTAAATTATTGATAGGATAAGTAGTGATTGTTATAGATAATGATGAGATAAGTATTGACTGTTTTGTTAGAGATTAGTAAAATTAATAAAGGAAAATTGAGATTATTGGAAACATTAATATACTCGTAACACGTTGCGGAGACTTCCTAAACAAATTAACATATGTGTCTGAAATGCACCTTCCTGAATATAGTGAGATAGAGGTAGACAGAGTAATGAGTTGAAAGGGATAGTTGGATAAATTTTAACTGAGGGAAGTGTAAGAAACATATGAGAGTAAGCATGTGAACTAGACAAAAGTCATTTTTGCTTGAATAGAAAGGTTAAAGGAACTGCCAACCCAAAAGGAACGTCGTGATAACATTTTTAAACTGATTCAATATTAATACACCAAAGGAATAAAAAACGTTTAATCTTTATATTTTGAATCCGGTATCAAAATATGTTGTGTTCCCGCAAATACTATACTTAAAAATAAAGATCGCATACAATCATCAGTAAAGCTGTACAAATCCCCGTTAAACTGTCTGAATTGGCTTTTAGTGGTTTCATTTGTAACTGGATGAGCATTAGGAAGAAAGAAAGCGACCTCCGGGGCTCGCTGGCGAATTTCACGCAAGATAAAGCAGTCTCCGCCAGCCCCCCGGGGGGCTCTAAGAGGGCTGTAGGGGCGGAGCTCCTTTACACCTGCCTTTCTGAGGTGTCCTGCTGTATTATGGTAACGGCTCTATTAGCCAAGGTGCGCTTGAGTGCGGGTGAAACGCAGGGAAGGATTTAGAAAATTCAGAGTTTATTATAAAATGTGTTAAAAAATATTTTGTTAATGTTATTTAATTTTCACTAGGCAGGAAGACAAAACTTGTTTTGGCGTATCGCTCATACAACGTTTTTTCAATTACATCCATCTTCCTTTGACGACGCTTGCTTTATTCATTGGTCGCGTTTCAGCATGACGTGGTGACAGTTCTTTGGGAATCAATTATACTCGAATGTACAATTTTAAGTTTCCATTCATCTGAGAGCATGAGTGACTTATTTCATCTACAATCAGACTATCTTCGAAACGGCCCTGAGATGACAATGGAAAGACTGCGGGAATACTATATGGTGGATGCAACGAACCCAAAATAGAAAAGAGCGAAGAACTTTGAGGACGGCCCACATGTAGAAGTGGATAAATCATATTTTTAATGCTGACGATGGAGGGATGCAGGACCGTAGATAATGTTATATATAAGAGTGACGACACGTGCACTTTTTGCCAGTTTATGGATATTTGTAGGAATCTGGCAGCATTTATGACGTAAATGATCTTTTCTATTGAGGACATTTTTTGCATTATTTGCTAGGCGATATCGATGTAACTTTTACATCTCAAAACCTATTTTTTGCCCCTTCTGAATAACTTTTTTTTAATTTAAAGATACATTGTACAAACAGTCACCCCATTTCCCTGTTGGGGTCGGCTAAGCACTTGACTTTCATATCTAGACACACATCTTTCGTCTCTTCTACATCCATACATCTTTGCACATAACTTTAAAGATTTCTTTGAATTTTAACGTTTCATTTTTTCAAAATATTATTCTCTTGATCCAACCTTTCTTTTTATGGTATATCTCTACTAAGTATTCTACACACACATGTACTATATATTTGTAAAAAATAGTAATGTCTCGAGGTGGAGATATGGAGCAAAATATTGCTGTATATGTTAATTAATTATTTTTTCATCATTAAATCTTGACATTGCAACTTCTTCACCACATGACAATTTTATATAATTCTTTATGTTTGATCTGATCCCTCTCAAACCACTTCTTTTTGTCCTGCGATGAAAAAATAATTTCACACTTCAAAAGAAGCTCTATGGTACTATCGGTTTATCTTCAGACCGATAATAGGTTACTCTGATTTCATCACAGGAGAATATATGTCTTATTTGTTTTTCTCTTCCAAAAATGTAATAAATCTTTCATACTGCTCAAAGCCAAAGTCTTAAAATATAGAAATAGCAAATAACGAAATTGCTTCTTCACTTCACAAGCCTTTCTCCTTTCTCTATTTCCGTCATGGTAATCTTATTCTCACTTTGGTGTGGCGTCAATAAAAGTGTCGCACTGGGTTGGAATACAATCGTTCCTTATGTCAGTGGGAATGGTAAGTGGGAGGTTAAAATTATAAATATTTATTTATATTTGCTAAAATGATCATGTTCGAATTTGCCCCTGTTTTTGACAAGGTCTCATCTTTGGGACCAGGACCCACCACAGTGGCGTAATCTTCATTACGGCCAGGGGGGCACGCACATGGCACGAGGTTCGGTCCCAGCAGTTACACATGTGGGGGTTAGCAGGAACTTTGGACCCTTATTTTATAAGTGCTGAACTTATATATACTGCATGTCATATAAATAAAATTAAAAATTAAAAAAAAATGTGTGAAAGTCGAGAGAATTATATTTGAAATAAAAAAAACAATTAACGACACTAAATAACAATTTTTTTTTCGTTAATAAGAAAAAAGAATTTGAAATAAACTGAATATTGAAATAATTTTTCAAAAAACTGAAATATATATTTGAAATATAATGAAAAAAATATATGATTTATTAATAATCAACAACGTACCTCCAATTCATTAAATCCTGGTTCACATATTTCGTTTCTAACCCGTAAAATCATGTCGTCATGCATACTTTTCTATTATAAAAGCGTTTCGCTCTTTCAGTAATTTATTAATTTGGGCATGCCAGATATTTCCAGTACTTCCCAAATGTTCGTAGCTTCTATACTAGTTGTATGGATTATTTTTGCACATTTTTCATAGTTCATTATGGCCGAACCATCTAAAGTAAGAATATACTGTCAATTAGCATTATTTTTCTAATGCCCTCATTCCATATTCTGCCACATACAGTTTTTTCACACATTCTACCCAACGCTTTCGTTTTTATCGCATTTATCTTACTGTCATAACTTTTTGTCATGTTCAAGATTTGTTTACATATTCTTATATTGGAACCAAATTTTAATTGTGAGCAGCCATTTTTGCTTCTCTTGAAATGCTCAGCCGTATAAACTCACTCCCTTGCCTGCTGCCATTCTTCTTTCAATATATCACTTCACGCGACTCTCTGATTTGAACATGCTTACAACATATAAACTGTCCTATACTTGCCCCAATGTTTCGTTGTTCACTGTTATTTTACACACATCCTTAGTTTCTCTCTCAATATCTATCATTTTTGACTTGAAAATATACACTTGCGGACTTTTTGATTCACATATTTCAAACAACGAGTTGATACTTGTCATACGATGATTCAAATATTGTCCGAGTTAAGGAAGTTTTTTAATACAATTTTGAATATTATATTTGTGAAACACAACAGAATAAAGGGAAACAAATGTTTGAATAAGATAAAAAAAATTATCACACATCCGAATATTGCGTCAGACTTAAAATAAGACAGCGAAGAAATCTCCATATACTGTCAACTGGTTCACTTTGGACTGTTGAACAATCCTAGCGAGTCCTTAGTATCTGCTTAAAAATTCAATCTTGTTCCTGAGCATTGACTATCCCTTCGATCTGAACACGTCAGAGCCTTTGTATACAAACACATCAGACATAATTATACTTATCAACTATTGCGATCTTTGGAACGATTTTCCTGGCTCAATCAAATGTACTACATCCTTAACAATAAATAAATAGAAAAAAAACATTTATCTCCAAATATTCCTTATCCTTACCTTCCATACAATTCCTATTTTAATCCCTATTTTCATTAAAATTATACTTTATTTTAATTTTCTCAGTTTTTCTCAAATAAACTTTTCATACTGTGTTAAAAGCATGGTCATGGGTAAATTATCAAACCAAAGCTGGTTGATTGTAAGAAATAACCTCAAAGTAATACATCCGCTAGATGTATTTGCATTACAGTGTGAAATAAAATAGATAAATAAAAATACTTAAAATACAAAATGACTGAACCACTCAAAAAAGACACATCTCCTTAATTTTAATCCTCATTGCTGGTGAAATATAAAGTGAAAATTTTCAACAAAAGCTCCACAGAGAGAGGAAATCTTTCCACCATTGTCTTTGCTTTCCTCACGATTCTCACTCCTTCGCCGTCGCGTCAAACATTGGCTACGTAATTCATTTCGCAAGTCGTTTGTCTCGGAGTATCCTGCGAGGCACTACATTAAGGATAATGAACAAGTGCAGTATTCATCAAATATTTCGGGGGATCCATGTTCTCTTCTGTTCTACAGGGAGATTATATATGAAGACATTTGTTTCATTTACACGAAACATATTTCAGTAATCAAATACTTTTAACGGTCTCGTTGAAAGAGTCTGATAAAGGATCGAAAAGTAAATTTATCATTCACTTCTAAAACAGTAAATTAACTTTGCTATAAGTCTAGTATATAATTTCAAATGATTTGTTTGATACCATCGCTAATTTAAGTAGAACATTATTAAAAATAACAATTTCAAAGCAGTTTTGAAAACTTTTTAAGAGTGCCTCGCATATGTAAAACGAAACTTTCTTTAAAAAAGGAATGAAATCAGGATTTATGGAGAAAAAAATACTACTAATTTTATTGCATAATTGTTTCGTACTATATTTTTGTTGTAAACAGTACAAACTGGCTGACATATTACCATAAGACAATGCCTTTTATTTTCCTTTTGTGTAGCTCATGACTTAGCATCGTGATTTCCGTGATCTCAGCACTCCGCGGTTCGAAGATCAATTGTTAAAGGTAGTTCTGTTGCGTCTCTCACTTGGTCAGTTCAATACATTGGGATTCTTTCTCTTATACGTCATCCTTCCACGCTTCCAGTAACCACAAGCATCTCCAAACTGTCTCCTTGGCCACGAGCAATGTGCCCAAATAATCGGAGGAGTAGTCGAATGCATAGGTCAAACCAACTAGAAATATGTTAAAAAGACCTTTAATGAAAATCCTTTTAAAAAAATCTTTGTTCCAACGGCAATCATACCTGCAACCCACGGGTTAATAAACAAGTGTCCTACCAAGTAGACCACGTGTTAGTCCAATGATCGAAAAAATATCGCAATTTTTTTTTCTTAAATACGATATAACATAAGAAATCGTAGAAGTTGTATGGACATAGAAGAGATGAAATATGTGTGTCGAAGTAGGTATCTCTGGCGCTCTTTCCTTTCGCCTAACCCAATATGGAAACTGTATGATTTTATGTATGTATTACATATTGTTGTCATACCTACAATGAATGCACATAGTGCCATGCTAATTATTATTTTTCTTCAATAACTGTATTTTCTTTTTGTGATGTTTTGACAGTACGAAAATATTCATGTAAAATTGGCAGAATTAACGGTCAAATATACTCGTATATTATATCTTTATGGTTTTCCTTTGTTAGTGATCGTATAAAGTGGAAATAATTAAATTTTTTGGCCTTTCTATTTTTGAGTGTAAGATTCAAAATCTGAATTTGTGCACTTTCACATATATATATATATATATATATATATATGTTTTATAAAACATATGATAAGAGACACCTTTTAGAAGTCTAATTCATTGTATTTTCAACCAATAAACAGATTCTCCCTTTATAATTGTAGTTCTTTTGAAAAAAAATATTGTGATGTAAATATTCGGTATAATTTTAATGTTTTTTTTACTACCCTGACATACTGGTTTATAATAGTCTTCAGGCATACCATATATGGTATAAATAATTCGATTGTCTTATTTCCTTTTCAACCACTCTAAAATATAGAGAACGTAAAAAAGACAAGTAATCGATTTTATTTTTCGTATATATTTAATTTATTGAAATAAAAAACGTGATAAAAGTTATACATTTTCAACCAAATAGAGTTTTTTTTATTTCAGCTGAAGCAAGAAATCCAATATATTGCTATTTGGGGTGATACTAATTGTAATGTACTGCCACCACCACGGAAACTTCCTTTAAAAGTAGCGGTGAACGTTTTCGTTTAACACCCTTAACCGGTTCATTTCTCAATTTTCTTCATTCCACTTCTTCTTCTTCTACTCTCTTTCTTCTCGTGCTAAATAACGTTTAATAAATAAACCCCCGCGTCAATTTTACCCCATCAGTCGCAGTCGGTGGGGGGGACTAAGAAAGGGGCAAGGAAATTATGTTCCCAAAAACGAATTTGATCGTAATGCGAAATTGCTAAAGACAATCATGATTAAAAGCCCAGAATTCATTGCAAATAATGTGATTTTGCTTAATGAAATGGTCGAATATAATTTGTTGGTTTCGTAGAGTCTATTTAAGGGATATATATAATAGATTGGACTTTTGTCTTTCATGAATCCATCTGAGATTCTGAAACAGTACATTCGTTCACTAAAGGCAAAATTATGAAATATAAATAATATATTTCATACATACAAACATCATCACGCATTTTTTTGGAGTAGACAACGTGCCAAACTATTCTATCGCGATACATCTTCTCATACAGCTCATTCTGCCTCTCTTACTCCTTACATATCCTTCTTTCAACATTTCATTCACTTGGCTCAACCCTACTTTTCTCGGCTATCCTCTATTACTACTTCCACTTATACTTGCATTATAAATTTGTTTAGTCAGTCTTTCACCACCTATCCGGTTGAGTATTTATTGAGAAGGAAATTTCTTATATCAAATTATATAATTGTACTGTATTATAGCTTTGTTGTATGAAGTACATTATCGTGTTTTTTTCTTGTCAAAATCTCTTTTTAATTACCTTGAAACGCGTTAAACAATCATTATGTGAAAACCAGACCAAAAAACAAGTTAATGGGAATCGAACCCGCAAATCCACGGGATGGAAGGCAGGCGTCTTATCAGCTAGACTAATGGTCTAAAAAAGTGGAGTTATTTATCAAGTGTTATTAGAAGGTACTGGGGTGTAGCCATTTAATTGGAAAAATTTCCAGCATGTGCACATTCGAATTTTATTAAAATATAATATATGTATGGTATGTGTATGATTTAATTGAATTTAATCAAGGCTTCCAAAAAAGAGTATTCTTTAAATTTAACTCAAACTCCATAACATGACTAATTTCCTTTAAAATAATACTGGAAGAGGTATATAATATTTCAAGCAATGGGACCAGTGACAACAAAGGTTATATCATAATGTTCAACTTATTAATCTCGAAAAATGTTTGACAAAGAAGTGGAAAAATACTTCTTGGAATGTCTCGAATAAATCTATGTTAATTAAATAAAATTTAAAAAAATAATACATTCCTCATTACTTAAGAAAATTGAAACGCATTGATGTCGTCGTCTACATTTTCTAGGAAACTGAACGTTTTTATTTTTTAAAATAAGACGTAGGTTTAGTTAATTACAAAAATCTTCCAAAGAAAGTAACAAAAAATGTAGCCAAGAAAATAATGCTTTTAAGTAAACACTCATCATAAAATTTGTCATGGGAACTCATACAAATTAATCTCTTGAACTTTAATAAACCGTTATTCAAACAAAATTCAACTTTTATTTGATTGAATTGACAATATGAATTGAATTTTAGGATCAGGAAGTATGCCAAATCAAATCCTTTAGTTGAAGAAAAAGCATTTTTAAAATATTGAATGAAGAAATCAGGACAGTTAGTGGCAAAGTGTTTCAAATATATTGTATTGTATATTTTTCATATATTCTCTTAAACATCTTTCTGGTAGGTATAAATAAATTTGCCAGGTATAATGTATACAACGAAAGCGTAATACAATAAAACAACGTCATTCTTATGTGGAAAGGATGGTGAATACAAGAATACCACATAAGAAAAAACTACCGGCCACCGTTTGCTCGGAAAACCTTTGAAAAATTAAAGGTCAGTTGGGAGTCAACCTTTTTAGAGGAAGGCCAGTCTAATAGCATAAAGAAGAAAAATAATTCAGAAATAAATTAATTAAGCACAATCGTCAGTATCTGTAGCGCTAATAATGCTTTAATCTGACGAGGAAGAATAATGCTCGCATTAGGAGGAGAGAGCATTTGTGGTCAGGCAACACAGATCTCCGAGGGTAAGCTTATATTAAATTTTATTATCATCCGCGACTAAGTAATGCGAATCTCGTGTAAGAAGACGTCCGGACGGTGGGTGGGCGGGCGTTCGGTGCGGGGGTGGCCCCGGGCCTCGTGGTACCGAACTGCGCCCCCCTGGCGAGCCCCTTGCCGCCCGGGCATGAAATTAGGAGCAGTTAATGCTGTTGTGTGCATTATAACATCCAAAGGTTGTGTAAACACGCTTCCGCTCGCATATTGCTTTACTATAGGGGTCGTCAGCTTTTCTGTAGAAAAATATTTGAACAATTATCAAAGGCTATATGAAAGTTTGTATACAAAAAAGGTCCCTACCCCCACCATTTTATTGTTTTAATTTTTTTTAAATGAGTGTTAAAATATATCGTCTTGTGCTTTTTTAACTTAGACCTGTGGTTTGCTATCATAAGAACATCTCTTGAGGTTTTGACTCCCGGCTATCCTTTCATATTTTTGGATGTCTTCCCGGGGGACGTTTGTGGGTAACAGGTGTTTCATACATTGCCACGTAGGAAACCCTTGTGTTATCCATTCTTTCCACGCGGACTCGTCAGTGTATTTTGTAATTTATAGCCTTTATCACAATATCTTCTTCACATATTTCTTTTTTGTTCTAAGAGAGAGTTTCTAATTTTATCTCTTAGTGTTTTGCTTTGAGGGTTGCCATTTCATTGGTTCTGTTGCAAACTTTTTGTTTTTATTGTATCTGCCTTATACTCTATTCCATAAGTTATGATTGGCGTCACACATTATTTGTGAATTTTGACTTAACTGTCTTTTCTCATGAATTAATTATTCCAGACCAATTTGTTATATACGAGTATTAATGGTTAAATTTAGTTTTTTTTTCAAAGCGAACATGTCGTGCGTGATGTTTCCTCACAAACTGACGTGATGTTTTCTCAATCTTAGGAAAGGTAAAATGTGGGTTGAGTCCTTCTTGAATATAAACACCTATTTATGTAAAAAGTTGATATTTTTTCCTATTGTATTACAGACCCTGATGTCGTTCTCTTGGTGGCGAGCATTAAACTGATTTCATTTTTATGTCTAAATAATACAGTATCTTAATAGAAAACACTATATACTGTCCTTCAATAATTTTTTTCTTTCGAAAATTGAATGAAGTATTAATGTAAGTGCTGTCATTCGAAAAGAAAATATTCAAAATTTTAGATATCTTATATGCCACTGGTTTCCGATCACATGTTTCCCCTTGAGGTCTTGTGCGGCAAGAACGAGAAATGGTCGCAGGGGTCGAAAGGGTCAAGGGGTAAAAATACACCAAGATTACAAATAATAAGGCTCTGTTTGCACTGCCCACTGATTTGGTAGGGAAATGAAAGGGATCTGTGATGTATGCGGGTGTATTGATGTTAATGAAAGTTTTTCGGATTAAGAATGGGGGCTGGAGAGAAGAGACGCTATTTTTTATAAATAAATTAAAAAAATTGAACTCCACAAATATTTATCTATTTTAGGTGATATCGGAAGCGATTTATAAAATAAGTGAAAAAATACAGCTCCAACGAATGCTCTAACATTTAACATTTTCTTATTTCAAAATATCATACACTTGATCCAACTATACTTTCCTTAATCTTCCTCTCTGACGCCTTCTACTCACTCACATTTGTACAGTACCCGGCGGTAAGTAATACACATCGTTTTGAGTTTAAGCCCGATGTGTATTACTTACCGCCGGGTACTGTACTATATATTTGTTTTGCTAGTATTTATTTATTCATTCGTTTCAAGTGCCTCAACCATCTCAGTGTTCTTCTTCATCTTACTCAATGCACCAGCTTTAAGTTCACATTCATCCCTAATCACTTCATTCCGTATTCGGTCATATACTCGTATTGTAACGCAATGTTTTCTCAGTGTACGTATATCTACATCATGTATTCAGCTCCTTTCAGTTTTTACCAAGTTGACTTTTTACCATACTTCAAAGTTGGTACTAAAATATTGTTATGATCTTGGCTGATTTTGATTCTGTCTGGTACGAAAATTCATGTTTTAGTGTCCCATTAACTATAGCACTACTGCACGTATACGTATATTTCTTAAGATTAGATACTTAAATCGCGAAAGTTATTTAAGTTCTTTCTCTATGATACTAAATTCAAAATGAAATCGATGTGTAATAAATAATGTCGAACAATAGCGCTTAGCAAGCTGCAGCAGCGATGAGGCTCGCCATTGTGAAAATAATTCAACACAGTCCTCCATACATCGCATCGCGCGGGAAATGTAATAGATAAATGAGAAAAGTTCAGCCATAAACAATAACAGCTCGGACGACGTGCTTCTAGAATGTACGAATGCGCGCGTAAAATCGGCGTGATTTTAAAACCCGAGCGCCACGCCGCACTGTGACTGTTGTCGTAAAAATAAATTTTAGAATTATAAAAATAATGGTTAAAATATTTTACGTGTATTTTAACCCTAATCTATAATATGTTATACAGGATTCAACAGTATTTTTATTTATTTGTATTATACTGTTATACACTTTTGTTGTATACATCGCCCTGGCGAGCAGATCTCAAAAGCTTTAAGTGAAAATCAGAATGGAATCTTTAAAAAAAAAATCTGGTTACCAACGGGAACCGAGCCCGCTACTCCTAGGGTTGAAAAACAGGTGTCTTACCAACTAACTATAGAGGTTGTCATATTATAATCGTCAGTTATTTCCGTGTGGGAACCTTTTACAACCAACCAAGAAATCGTCTCAAATGAGAACGATATTTCATAATACGAGTAAATATTAAAAGGAAACTATTAAACTATTATTAGTAAACTAACTCTACTATTTAGTAAACGATCACTGTAGGTTAGTTGGTAAGATGCCTATTTCCAATCTGGGGATTGCAAGGTTGATTCCCGTTGGAACCCAGATTCTTTCAAAATGAATTCCAGTCTGGTTTTCACATCAGGTCTCTTTAACACCTTTCAGGTTGGTTGAAATATATTGCCACATGAAAATAAGCTCGCCAGGTTATACTATACACAACGAAAGTGTAATAATGTAAACACAGGAAATAAAATAATTCATTTAATTAAAATTTACCTAATTGAACTAAGGTCAACCATTAAAAACCAATATCTTGAATTTCTTAACAATCCATTCAAATGTTATTTTTGAAAAAAAAAAGGTTATGATAACAAAATTTAAATAAATATTGAAATAAATTTCAATGTACAGTTATGCACATAATAAGGCTCTGCGTATATTTTTAATAAAAAAACATATTTTAAGTAAAAGTACATCAACTGAAAAAAAATCTGTAATGGACACATAGCGCGCATCCAGTTGAATAAGAAAATAATGATGAATTTGTTTTATTCAGAGTTAAAGTTTTTCTCATCTTCTCGTATTTGACTTTTCTTGTAATTAGAATAATCTTCAGCGTAACTAAAGAGGTGCTCCATCGAAATACGTAACTTTTCAGCAGAAACAAGAATTTTCAGATAAAAGGGCTGTAATTATTGTATTCCCTGTTTAATTATCGTAATGACCTATTGACTCCGTTTTCAATTACTTAAAATTGAAATTAAAGTTGCTTTGAAGGAAAATGCTTTATCTTAGAGCCTTCCTTACTTTCAGTAATTCCTTAATTTCAAAGCGAGTGACATGTTTTTCAATCTACAACACTCAAACTCTTGAAATATTTCAAAATAATAATCGTTACTATCAAGGCAAGAGTAACAATAAAAAAAGCAATTTTTTGTGAAATTCAGATGCTCAAATTTTAAAATCTCATCAACATATATTTTGTCAAAATTCGTTCATTAATTCGTGTGGTACTTACTTCTATTTCCGATACGGTATATTGAAGAGTATGGCCCGGATACAACATTACCTTTGGCGTCAATATCTCAAAATATTCCTTATCCTTAACTCCCTCTCCAGTACTGAGGCAAAACATAATGTTGTCCTCCGGCCACGCTCTTAAATATGTCCGTAATGCCACTTTGGAAATGAAAAAATATCAAAATATTTCTGCTTTTAACTCTCTTGAATTCCCATCCTAATCCCTATTTTCGTTGGGGTTTATCTTAAATTTCATTTTATATAAGTTTTTCTCAAATTTTGTTTTCATACACGGTTTCATCACTTTAAGACGCGGCCAAGAATATCAATAATAATTATGAAACAAAAGTCGGGTTATTGGAATAAATTGCTTTGAAGCAATAAATTCACCGAAGATGTCTTAATTCAACGTCGTAACAGTTAGACCACGGAGGTTGTCAGTTGTCTTATATTCAATTAACCAATAAGACATGTTGACGAGCGCGAAAATATTTTATGATAATTCTTCTTCTCTCTAGTTATACTTTTTATATAGCAGTAATGACGATCATTGGGCTAGATCTAGCGAATGAATTGACCGCAATTCAGAAATAATAAAACGCCTCAATTTTTTGTTGTCTGCATAATTTTGATTTCATGATAATTAATAAAAATCATATTGAAGATGGCCAGCATAAATATATTTGATAAAATTTTTTTTATTAAATAATATTCTTGTTATATTTAGAAAAATGCAATTTTCTCAAAGCATAGTGGGGGCTGTTGGCTGCAATTTAAAATGAATTCTCGCAGAAGTCGATTTCTCTTTCGTGTACCTCGTTTCTTTTATCTTTTTAATTGCGTTTTATATCTATGCATTGTTTTAATTCTTTACGAGAGTCTTGGCTCCCTTTTCTACCGGCCCGTTTTGCGAACTAAGAAAGTTATTATTTTGCCGAGCAATTTTCCATTAACTCGAAGAAGCGGTATAAGGAACTTATGTATCATGAAAATAAGAAATTTCATTTCAAGTTCAAACAAAAATAAATTCTTTTAAATCCTTGAATACTATTTATGTTGTAGAATTAATTTATTGACTGAAATATATCTTAAAAGAGCAAAATAATTTAAACTTGTGGAATAAAAAAAAATCATTTAAACTATTAAGTCCAAAATTTAGTTTTCGTACTAAATTACTATTGGATTTTATTAAATTACGTTTTACACGGTAGCACTCTATCGAAATCTCGTCATATGGTATTTTTTTACATTCGAACCCTTGAAAAATATTTAAAAGTCAGAATATGAAAATATATTTTTTAATAGTTATTTCTTCACCATCACGAAGCAAACTTTATACTTAAAAAATGAAATATAAACATTCTTCCTCTAAACTATAGGTTCTTCAGTATCGTCAGACAAATCTACTGTTTTCTAGATGTGATTTTCAGTTAGTCAAGTTAATCGCATCAAATCAAACATGTGTAAAGATAAAATGTCAAGTATGTTATTTACATACAAAACAAACAAATTATTGAAAAATCACTATCTTAGCATGTCAGGAAACATGCAAGTTAATGAAAACTCCCTGACAACACAACAGTAAAACGTGTGCACTGTTAATTATTACTATGAGACGACAGCGATAAGGAATATTGTTGGTGGCCCTCGGTGATTTATGGTTGCAAGCTACCCTGAAGGCGCTTGTTTAGCTGTTGCTTAGCAAGACCCCAATCTTACGTGTTTTTTGTACGTGGCATTTTAATTGCGTCGTGAATTACTTAATCATTTAAATAAACGAATGAAATTTGTGTTCCTTTAAAATATGATTACATAAACGATGTTTTTGTATTACAGGTAGGACTACGGTTAGAAGAAAAAAAGACAGACAGATACGAAAAGCGTTTTAACCAAGTCTACAAGACAAATTGGTAAGTAAATTTTTTTTTTATAATTAATGGAAAATAATACAATGTTCGATAAGAGCCTTAGAAAAATTAAAAGGGTCGGGATTTAAACCCATATCTCTTTCGCTTGCAGGGCGATTCGCTAAATTTACTTTAATATTTCGACTTTTCAAATGGTTTTTTTTATTATATAACACTTTCGTTGTATACAGTAAAAAATGCCGAGTTTATTGCCACGTAGAAATAACTTTCAATAAATCAAAAAGAAGTTAACTAAAAGTTTTTTTTTTAAAATGGTACCAATGGGAATCGACACCACAATCGATCAGACAGCTGTCTTACCTACTAGGCCACTTTCTTATCTATTGCTTACCTATTCGTAATATTTCCATTCATAAGAAAATATTCACTACCAGATATTGGAGAGATACTGAACGTATCAAAAACTTCCGTTAATGAACATTGTAGCAATAATATAAAGTTTCACATCACTGACATTTGTATGGTTTTGACAGCTAAACAATATGATTGCCATAACAAATATAACAGGCATTCGATAGTCGCTTTACTTTGAACAAACATATAAACACATATTTATTATGATTATTGAGGATCTTATACTGACTGCTGTCTCTTGTCAAGTTTAGAATTATTTTTATTATTTGTTTAAAGTAAAAAAAAAATTATGTATAAACAATAATATTCATTTACATTCCAGATTTTTCTTGCTGGCAATACTCGTACAATGTTTACCACTTCTTTCGCTGAGCATAATATAATTAGGGATTAAACAAATTACAGGTTGAGGGAAAACAAATATTTTTTCAGATTTCGTTGTATTAAGTTTGTAAATCTACAAAGTCTGGTGATAAAATTGACTGGCTCTAAAAATAGGAAGTCCCGAATGATGAAGGGACCACAAAGCTTAGCCAAGTAGCAGAGGAAGGAAGGAGGAGTCGGAGAATTTTTCGGAAATGAGTAAATCCCCACCGGACCTCGCGTGCTGAGCGGCGGGGTAGGCCGGTGCCAGGCGCGGGTGTCGCTTCACTGTGTACACGCCAGCACTATCTGGCAGCTCCATCTAGCGGTGCCGCTAACAACTAATAACCCCAATCACTCCGGCCCAGGACTGAGGTGATATGGTGATGAATAAAAAGAAGTCAAAATAAATAATGTAGCTACTTATTCATAATAACGACAACGAGATCAAATACATGTTTCGGTTACCGTGTAATTTTGACTTCTACAATAATAATAATAATAATAAAAGGACAATAAATTTAGCGCCGTGTAGAGAGCCCTCTTTAAGGGCACTCACAATAACACATCGACTGTTGAATAATTTATTTTATAATTTCTGTGCTGTTTAATAAATTGTCCATATTTAATTTTTTTCAAAGTAAAAATATGAGAGCAAGTATAATTAATTGATATCTACCCTTACATACCCTATCAGTACCATATAAGGTCACTTTGGGCTCACTTGTTTTTTTAATTTACCTAAAGAAATTGGGAATATAGGTAGAATGACGATATGTATTTTGAGCACCCAGCAAAAGTTAATATGATCGCCTATATATATTTTCAGCACTGAATGTGTTAATCAGGTTTCAATCCCACTTTTATTGACAGTTCAGAATACGACAAAACAACACGTCTTCTGTTGACATAATATTGAGGGTAGAAGTATCAATCTTTAACTGTAACATTGCTTGACTATACGATGGGCTTGGTCAGCTTAATATATTTACACGCTCTATAATCTGTTCAGGTCTTCAGAAACTTTTGAACCATAGTGAACTCGTACGAGTATGTATATGAAAAGTGGGATGAAATTTTTTTTTAGTTCCACATAAAATATATAAAAATGACATATGAAGCGTAAGGATGAAAGAAAATAGGGAAGAATACAGTTCAGATTATAAATATGTTATAGCCACAGTTTTAAGTTCCAGCTGCCTTTCTACAAAATAATGATTACGTGGGGAAAAAACTATCAACATATTCGAAAGCCATTATTCCAAATCTTTTTCAACATTGTCGATAAAGGAAAACCGATAACTGCGCGATAATTCATCCCGACAAAAATGTTGTTCGGAAACTCCACTATTGTGAACGGGCATTACGCCTTGAAACTTTGACGCAAATTGCTTTATTATGATTTTTTTATTGTTCTCAAAATAAAGGCGACTCGTGAGTGTGGAGACTATCGGGAAATTGGTGCCGCACCCGTTTCAGCAGACTAATGCATCAAGCTCATTTTTTTATCAATGGTTTCAACTTTAACTTAGTACGTACATATCATGTCGGTTATGGCGTAGAAAGATCACCAAACTTTTTATATTTAAACACACAACTTTCGTCTTTTATACATCTCGTCATACACAAATTTCTATTATTCATTATTGTTAATTTATTTTCTTTCAAAATCTAGTCCACTTAATCCAGTCACGATTTCCTCTGTCTCTCCTCCACGCACACCTTGCACTTCTTTCTGTTTTGTATACTCATTCATTCTCTCCACTTGCTCAAACCATCTTAAAGATTCTCTTTTCATCTTACTTAATATGTACATCCATTTTATCCATACATTCATTTCTGATATGTTAATTCCGCTTTCTTACATCAACTCCACACTTCTTAGTGATTGCATCTCTATGGAATTGGTCCTACTATTCTTCTTCTGACAAGTCCACGCTTCACTGTTTATATTAAAACAATAATAATAAGTAACCTTGTTATTGTATTTATTACATTAATTCAAGTAAAATACATTTATATCTCATATCTCGTGGCTTTCTTTAGACGGAATGATCCCGGTGTGTTATGACATAACGTTTAAGTCCAACAGGTGTCATGTTTTATGGAACATTTTCCCTTTCGTTCAATATACCACAAACACTTCCGATGAAATATGGCACCAGTTCGATCTAAGCATCAGTCTTGTAAGAAATCGGGATCTTTCTGGCCAAAGAGAGCCTCGAGATAGGAGGTAGAAACAACACACGCCACGGGGATTAATCTTAGTAATTTTGATAAAACCATGTCAATTTTAGTAATTTAAAAAAATCATGTTGCACATGAAAAATCAGTTTCTTTTTACTACGAGTACCAGTATTATTACGGAACTTTTATTAAAAACATATTTTGTGGAAATAGATTGAAAGAAGGCGAATAAATGCTGTAAACATGCGTGCGTTGAGAAAAATATATGGGGTAACAATGTATGACAGAATACGGAATGATGTGATTAGAGAATAATGTGAACTTAAGGCTGATGTGTTCAGTAAGATGAAGAAGATAACTCTGAGATGGTTTGGATGGGACAAATATATAACGCAAATATGAGTTGTAGTAAAGTAAGTGAAGGTGTAGTAGAAGAAGTTCAAAAAAGTATGGTTGGATCAAGTGAATGGTATTTTGAAAGAAGGAAACGTAGAAAGTTACATTTTACACATCTTCGTTTGCTGTTCACTTGACGCTACTGTGAAACGAACTTCCAAGATTAATCTGATGTGTAGCATTCTTCTTTATGTTTAAGAGATAATATTTTTTTATTACATTAATCAGAATATTCTTTCTATATTTATTTTGGTCCCATTTCCATTCTTATCGTTCAACGAATCCCTTTGGTCTAGTTTGAGAATAATGAAAATAAAATTATAAAATCAGAGAAATTGTAGGAGTTGATAAGGTGTATATATGGGAAAGTCTAGCCCTATGTCTTCTCTGTCTACCCCGATGGGGAAATGATGTGATCGTATGTTTGTATGTAATTTCATTATCACGGTCATAATTTAAATCTGTAAGTACAATTAATCGGTAGAGATTCAAAGCGTTGGAGCTTTGCTCGTTTATTTTGGGTCCGCATTAATCCTTAGTCCACGTGTAATGTGTTGGCCGATGGAGAATAGGTCCCAGGAGAGCCATGCGGGTCCTATTCTGTCGATAGGCCGGTCAAGTGACGATATTATATTGTCGTTAAAGTTTGTCGTAACCCTCTCTCAAGAAAAGTCCCTGGGCGCGCGATGGATTGCGCAATAAAACGTTGGCGCATGATTGCTTTTTGGAAACGATTATTTCCAGATTCATTGGTTTTGTTTTGGACAACTTTGCCAAACTGAGATATTAAATCTATTGGAGAATGAGAGAGAAGAAGTGTTCTGATAGATTATATTGTTTTTATGATTATAATTATGACCGAAATCACTCTTAAGATATTAACGACAAAATAGAAAACATCTTGAAAATATGGTTCGAGATATCGTCTTCACCAGTTTGTTTGTGAAGTGTCGTTCATCATTATTATTTCATTTTAAAAAGCAAACATTTTAATGGTCTAAGTCTTTTAAAAGCTTAACCAATCAAATCAGCAAGTTGCAATAGGAAACAAAGTCAATGGGGCACTATACTCAAGAAAATATAGCATGCTCCCTCTGACGTTTGAAATGTCATGTCTCAAAGGGATGGGGTAAAATAGTTTTTTTTACACATCGAATCGTTTTTCTCTAAACTGACGTTTTAATTCCTAATTTTCATTATACTGTCTTGCTAATGTATTGTAGGATTTGTATCTATCTTTAAATAGGCCAAGATCCACTATGAATTAATATTAATTACTTACATTTAATTTTATGTAAAAAAAAAATCGAAAATCCAATTATCGTATACCCCATCCCTAGCCAATGCAGACTAAAGTAGTGACTTTTGACGAACGTCGCCAAATATTATTTGATTTTAAGAAATTTACATATTTTTACTAATTTGTAACAAGATTTATTAATTTGTCATTATTGTTAGTTTTATGTAATGTAACCTAAATAACTTGCTATTTGTTATAATCGAGGCTTAACATATATTAAAGTTGATAAAATAATTAAAATTACTGAACGTCGTTACAAGGTTGTATTGGGGCAAATTTGTGAAACGTCACAGGGACCATGCTACATTTTCTTTAGTATACCAGAACATTATTCAAACCAAGTAATATAAAGATTTACTAAAATAATGGCTCTTTGTATTTATGTCAACATTGATGTTAGGGAGTGAAATGTTGAAAATAAAGAAAAGGATTCCAGTCCGCATGAATGTGAAATTAAAACTGGTGTGTTAAACAGGACGAATTAGAGCACGTTAACACATGTTAAACAGATGGGCGACGAAAAACTGAAGAGACAAATATATAATTCAAGTACGAGTCGCAATCATGGTACAGAACATTCAAGAAAAGAACGGTTGGATACCAAGCAAATAGAATTTAAAAAAAAAAAAGGAAATAGAAAAATAATAGAAAACGCCCAGAGGATGAAAGTTGCAATGCTTTCGGAACGTTGGCAACTACTGAACACAAATTAAAACGACAAAAGATCTGAAAAACTTTTTTAACAAATTGATTCATCAGTTTTTATATTGAAATAGTTTGTTATCATGTGAACCAATCAATAAGAGATGTTTTCAAACATTGTCTTCTAATTTTTTTATGTTGATATTTTGATATTGGATAAGATATTTACCCAACAATACCAGATGATCGAGTTTCATCTTTACTCCGCATTTATAATAATTCATAATGAAACATCACCGGGTTTATTTGTGATTTAAACGTTTGGCGATAATGACAGGGATTAAAGGGACTGCACGATTAAACAATAAATTTCACATCCACCCTCTGCTCTCTCCACCATTCAAATATCAAAAACAAGTTACTGCGCTTCAGCAACACGACATTAAAATAAATGCCACAGTAAAACAATATGACAAAATGATTATAATTCCCAAATCACGCGAACCCATTGTGATTTTGAGGCATTGTGTTTCCAGAAATATTTTAGTAACGATGTTCGTGCTTTATGAGAATGTTAAAGAATGTTTTTTTTTTCGAATTTTTTAATCAGTGTGAGATTTTAATCCGGAGTTGTTTGAAAAAAAAATAACGGAATGATTTGATTATTTCATCAGGGTTGAATAATGAAAATTAATGGATTTGTCAGCGTCGTCCATCTTTTATTTTTATCAATTTAGTATCCAATCCTTGGTAGTTTGATTTAATTCGTGTTTACTTCCGAGCTGGTAAAACTTACAAGCCATCTTTAACCTGTTTTTTGTACATTTATTTATATATATATATATATATATATATATATATATATATATATATATATATATATATATATATATGTATATATATGTTATATATATATATATATTTATATATATATATATATATATATATATATATATATATATATATATATATATATATATATATATATATATATATATATATATATATATATATATATATATATATATATATATATATATATATATATATATATATATATATATATATATATATATATATTGTATATATATATATATATATATATATATATATATATATATATATATATATATATATATATATATATATATATATATATATATATATATATATATATATATATATATATATATATATATATATATATATATATATATATATATATATATATATATATATATATATATATATATATATATATATATATATATATATATATATATATATATATATATATATATATATATATATATATATATATATATATATATATATATTTCATGCTGAGACAAAATCACTAGGTGTCCTCCAAAGCTGTACGGCAGACAGAAAACGGAGGTAGCCACTACCCTTATATGACAAAACCTGTCGGGTTTCACTAAGACAACCGGTGAACAGATGTGAAGTCCAAAAGTTAAGTCATAGGGGTGCCCTCACTCAGCAATGGGTAGAAAAAGGGCAGATACAGATACAGATATATATATATATATATATATATATATATATATATATATATATATATATATATATATATATATATATATATATATATATATATATATATATATATATATATATATATATATATATATATATATATATATATATATATATATATATATATATATATATATATATATATATATATATATATATATATATATATATATATATATATATATATATATATATATATATATATATATATATATATATATATATATATATATATATATATATATATATATATATATATATATATATATATATATATATATATATATATATATATATATATATATATTTTTTTTTTAATGAATTATATACGAGTAAAGCACTCTTCTGCCTGACTAGACGTCTGCCTGCCTTAAATTAGGAAAGCTTCACACAACAAAATTTTAAAAAAATATGTACCCAGAGTAGTATTAAGTATAAAAAATCCCACATCACTTTACGCCAAAAACCCAAATATTGTACTTGCCTTTGACATACTATATGACGATCTCTGTGACCTAGTTGATAAGACGCCAGTTGACCTAGTTGGTAAGACGCTAGTTGACCTAGTTGGTAAGATCACCTATCAATTCGCGAGTTGCTAGTGTGATCCACGTTGGAACCCAGATTTTTTGAAAAAAATGGTAAATGTCTGATTTTCACTACAAGCCTCTATATCAAATTTTAAGTTAGTTGGAAGGAATTGCCACATAACAATAAATTGGTCAGGTCATCTTGTATACAACGAAAACGTAATATAATACATCACCACACATATTTTTGGAGTAAGATAATGTTATTTAATTAATTTAGATTTTTTCCACGTCGATCGCTTAAGAAAGGTTATTTCTTTTCTGAGAAACTCCTGATCATAGGGAGACGTATACACTGTATTGATGAATGTTCAAATACACGGAATGTCATTATATTTTAGCTCACAAAGATCACTTAGTCTGTTTATTTGCCTAAATCAAAAATAGTTTAATCTTCTCTTTTTCAAGCCGAACAGAAAAACTTTTATTTTGAAGTCATAAATAACTCACTGTCTTCTTCTAAAACAAATCACTTTTTGAAATCAGTGATCCTTAAAGATCATAAATTAATATTTGTTTGGAAATCATATATCAATGCAAAACTTACATTAATCCAAACATAAATCACCGTAAATAAAATACACAGTATATTTGTAAATAATATATATGTAAAAAGATAATATTCAAGAGTTTATCTTGGAATCGTCAACATTATTTTATTAATAAAAAAAATTGTTTATTTAAATTTCGATTCTTTACACTTTAACTACTGTTCTTGAAACAATTTTTTTCTTAGTTATTTTCTCAGGGAACGCTTAATTTAGAATTAGCATACGCTTTGAGGATATAGCATAAAGAACTGTTCTATTCGTTTTGATAGTTTATGTGTACGAGTATAATAAATACTATAACATAGTGACACAATGAACGAAGATTCGAGTGGATACAACAAGCTTTTCGTAAACTATTCCATAAACCCAATTTCTGTAGTACAATCACGGTGTTTGTTGAGTATTAAATACACGTATTTAAATGTCGTTATTAAATACATTGTGGTGCTGGATTTTGGTATATGAAACATTACAGTTTTTTACCTTCCCCGACACGAACTCCATAGACGCCGCTATAAATGACTTCACAACCACCATCAAATCCGCTCTCACATCCTCTTCAAAAGAGAGGACCAGCCGATAAACCCGAACTTCCCCTTCCTCCACATATCAAAATACTGATTATGGAAAAAAACAAAACCAGAAAGTTGTGGCAAAACACAGCTGTCCCCTCTTACAAAACCGACTACAACAGATTAGTCAAAAAAATCAAACACCTCCTACAGCAACTCCGCAATGACAAATGGTCAGACTTCGTCGAGTCTCTCGAATACAATGATGGACTCAAATGGAAACTAACGCGTAGCCTTAGAAAAACGCCCTCCCGACCCAGCTCTCTTCAAGGACCAAATGGCCCCGTTTTCTCTGCTCGCGACCGCGCAGAGACCTTTGCTGACTCTCTAGCTAATATCTTCTCGCCAAATGCAGACCTCTCTAACCCCTCTCACTCAATAATGGTCGACAACGCAGTTGCCGACATATTAAATGAGCAAACCCCCCCCACCACAGACTTCTTCTCACCGTTAGAAATTCAATCTATCATAAAAAATCTCATCAACAAAAAAGCCCCCGGCCCCGATAAAATCAATAATCTCACCTTGAAAAAACTTCCAAAAAAAGCCATTTACGCCCTTACCGCCATTTACAATGCCTGCCTTCGACATAAATTCTTTCCAACCCCATTCAAAAACGCCGACGTCATCATGTTCCCTAAACCGGGTAAAAGCCACGTTATCCCTGAAAATTACAGACCGATCAGTCTGCTCCCGACTCTAGGTAAAGTGCTCGAAAAATTAATCCTAGAACGTCTCTCGTTAGAAACTTACTCACGTAACATCATCCCAGATTCGCAACACGGATTTAGGCCATTACACTCTACCAACCATCAGCTTCTTCGCGTTGTAGAACACATCATCAAATACTTCAGCTCCAAAGGCCTCACGACCCTCCTTTCACTAGACGTGGCGAAAGCCTTCGACACAGTCTGGCTCAACGGACTCATATTCAAACTGCACAAGTCAGGTATTCCCCTCAGACTAGTGCAAATCATCGCATCATTCCTTGAAAATCGCTCCTTCTCCGTCAAAATAGACGGTAT
This sequence comes from Odontocerum albicorne, assembly GCA_949825065.1. Taxonomy (NCBI): domain Eukaryota; kingdom Metazoa; phylum Arthropoda; class Insecta; order Trichoptera; family Odontoceridae; genus Odontocerum; species Odontocerum albicorne. The sequence continues at coordinate 42,172,667 of OX463840.1, forward strand.
AAACTCATCCCCTCGCCCCATTCTGGCAGGTGTGCCCAAGGTGCACTGTTGTCCCCTATCCTGTATAACATATACACGAGCGATATGCCCCAATTTTCACGTACACATTGTATCACCGCGCAATACGCTGACGACACAGCCTTTCTCTCTTCATCGAAATATGAGTCCGTATCCCACAACAGACTGCAAGACTTCATTCCCATTCTGGAGCACTGGTGCACCAAATGGAAGATCAAAATAAATCCCACCAAAAGCACAGCAGTCCGCTTCTCACGCAGATACATCAAACCCATCAGAACTCTTAAACTCTTCGGCCAGAGCGTCCCATGGTCAAAACACGTAAAATACCTAGGCCTCACATTAGACAGTAGACTCTCGTGGCATAAACACGCCCTCAATATCAAATCAAAAGCTCACGGAACACTCAAATCATTATTTCCCTTGATCAGTAAATACAGCAAACTTAGCACGCGCACTAAACTCCACCTATATAAAGCGATCGTCAGACCGCAACTGACATACGCCCTTCCGGTCTGGGGCCACGCGAAGAAAACAACGCTACATCACATTCAGATCATTCAAAACAAAGCCCTCCGCATAATTTTAAAAGCACCCTACATCGTCCGTAATTCAAGACTCCACGCAGATACCAAACTACATACTATCCCCGAACATATGCGCGCTCTGACCGAAAGGTTCTACAGCTCTATATCCCGTCATCCCAACCCAGTCATAAAAGCCTTAGATAACTACAACGCGAACACCAGTTACAGACACACTCGTCCGAAATCAATATTGCGAAACATCCCCCCGACCCCCCCCCTCTTTAACTCTAATCATCCCCCCAAATGACCCCCCGATTGTCACTCTGAACACCCCATCATCGATAATTCCTCCGGCAGACAGTTTACCCCCATAGGCAACCGCATTTCTCACCTTCAATAAACATTTTCTACACCTTAATATATTTATAAAAGTCACACACATTTCCCCACTCATTTACTTATCTACATATACTATATACATTCTTATAATTTATTCACAATTCATTTTTTTTTTTTTTTTTCACCCATTCAATATAAAACAGTGTGTGACGACACAAATTTATGTATATTTGTATTTAATATTATGTACATATCATCATATTTATATATGTATTTAATCGTTTATAATTTCTCATAATCATTCATAAAATCAAAACAATTACCACAAACCTATCCTTTCCCGATTCCCAAAAAGATCCAAAAATTTCCAATAAATATCTTAACAGTCAGAACTTATCCGATGAAGGAGTAAGGTGTCCTACCATCGGACCGAAACTCCGAACAAGCTATCCATCACTAGTATTACAGTTTTTTGCACGCTATCTGGAATAAAAAAGTTATATTTATTATTATGACAAATTTGGAAACGTGGAATGAAAAGATGGACAAAACAAATGTGAGTAGAAATCGTGTGCATGGAAAACCAAGGAAAGTAAGGTAGAAAGTCAGAGAAATGGTATAAATTGTATGGATGTGGTGAAGGCTAAGGATGCGTGTCGAATTAGGAAAATTGTGCTCTGTTCTCTCTGCCTACCCCGACAGGGAAATGGCGTGATGGTATGTATGTTTATTACAAATAATTATAACAAAAAGTAAAAAATTGGTTTTAAATTTTTGAAAGTTAAAATGATCTATATACTCGTACTTATAATATATGTTATCAATTTATCTATATCATTTATTTATTTTATTCTTTGTTATGAAATTCCTTTAAAAAATATATTTTATTATTTTTTATTCATTGTTATGAAATATTTTAGTAATTTCATCTCTAAATTTCGCTTACATTCCATAATTCAAACAAAAAGTGTGTACCTAGACATTCAATAAAACATTTATGAATCCCTCTGGCTACTTGCAGTATTTGATAACTATAATTGCACCAATTCACCAGTCCTTGCAATATCGAAAGCAATAATTCAGGCGGTCTTTTGAGAGGGCTCTCGACGTGTATTACATTGTTTTATGAGAGTTCTCCAAAGGTAATCTTGTGATATCCGATACGCCCCTACCCAACGCGGTCCCAGGCCGCGCTCTCGTTTCCCCTTGGCCGGGTTGCGCCAATGCTTGACTCACGAATGCACATTGCATAATTTGTTACCTGAAGCCACGTGAACTATGGCTATATGAGAAAGTGGCGTAACAATAATTTAATGAATAAGTAGTTATATTAAAATTCTTAGAAAAGTGATGTATTGTAAAACACAAGGCATGTTGAATGAAGAGCTAATTAATACGAGTATATAACAAAACCACGATAAGTTTTATAACTTGATAAACGTAGTGGTGTTTGACTCTTTGAATCTGTAGGGATGTTATGATCAATAATGACGTAGAATGATATTTAAGGCTTGTTTGGAGAACTTCTTATATTTATCAGATAACTTGAAGTTCTTGCATTCCTTTTTTCAACAGTCAAAAAGTTAAATAATAATCTTTTTATGTAAATGTGAAAAGTAAACATTTATTTTTATGTATGGTAGTGAAACGGGGACGTGAAAAAAACAATTAAAACAGTTGAATTTATGATGTGGAAATGCATACGTTATGAAAATATGCGGCTTTACTATTTATTATAAAATACGGAAGAAATTTATTAAGGATGTATGTGAACTAGAAATTGTAGAAATAATCAGAATGGAGAAAATAATAATGTTATGCATATAGAAAGAGTGTGTGATAAAACGATTACGAAATAACTGACAGTGGTGGGAGAAGATGGTTAAGTTGGATCAAGCGAATGAAATCTTTAAATAGCTAAAGGTAATGAGGAATTGTATGAATGTTGAGGAAGTGAAATATATATGTATCAAAATTGAAAAGTCTGCTACTTATTAATCTCTGTCTACCGTGTAGTTGATTTTTTGTATGTTCTCCGATGAATAAAATAACGAAAGACAGTATCGTAAAATAAATTGACTTTTAAATATTTCCGAAGGTTTTGTTCAACCACTGGAATATTTGTTAGAAGGGTTGAAGTCGCGACATGCAACAAATAATTGTGAAGTTATTTAATGGCGCGCAAGATAATATTAATAATTCTCCGTGTCAAGTCTTCTTCTTCTTCTGCCTCTCCCTACTCCTCACCCTTCCACGTTGTATAGTTCTCTATAGCCACGCATTGCCGTAATAGTCTCTTACCTGAAACAATAAAAAAATACATATTAAGATGAATCTTATTTTTTCAACTTACAACTAGTCATTGATTTATTTATACATTTATAATTGATCTAAGTTCATCCCAATTACATCAAACCAAATTCATAATACATAAAGTAATAAAATCTATAAAAAGCTAATCATTAAAAAAATGGAATAATGACGACTCACTCCTTCCTGTGACATAGCTTAGTTACGCCTTCAAAGTTTATAAAGGAGATAATTATTTTTATCTATCGAGATATGAAAGATATCATTATCCAAAAATTCGTTCAACATGGTCATTCCGTTTGCGAGTGATGACGCTCTTTTTTTGCTCAGTTCGTGAATATGGCACCAAAACAATCCTAACTCACAATGGCATAAACAATTGTAAGGTACATTAAACAAAACTTAACCAATTAATAAGGTAATATAATAAGGCAAAAATATTGAACCATATGCGTTGCAGTTTTTTTAAAGAAGGGTGAAATAAAACGATTTTCTTCAGGTAGGAATCAAGTTTACAAACCTTTTCTGCTCGGAAATCAGCTCTAGCACTGAGAGAGGGATTTTCTTAACATTATTAAAAAAATATGAAAATTCTTCGATGAAAAAAGTTCAGGGATCCAAATTATTTTTTATCGATGTTGATGTCGATATTTCCGTAAAATAAAAATATTATCCAAGCTAGTTACGTGCTATATATCTTAAAAATATTATTTAAGTCAGCTTCAATTCCATTGATCGATTACAAAAAATATCGGTGGCCTGGAATGACCATAGATGAAATAAATATATACCATAAATATTATAAAACTGTCCATATTATTTGAAAACTTCCAATGACTGTGTCTTACGCCAAAAATGGGAAAAGGGATTGAAATGAAACTTATACGGTAGCTTTGTTCATGAGTCATGATGTAATATTTTTATGGTAGATTTCATTAGAATTACCGCATATCGAAAATGGTCTCATGTCGCAATTTTTAGAATATTTCAATGCACTTGCTTCGACCATAGCCAGGAGACTTCGAAACTATCCTTCGTTAAAAAGTTTATCAATACATTTATTTATTACCGACGAAATATTTTCAATCTAGTGATGGAATGTATTCAAGATTGACAGTGGTGGAGTATCTATAGGGTACCATAAGACGGGAAATATCCTTTACTTTCACACACATACGAAATCTACCTGATTCTTGTGGTTAGTGCTGAAAAAGATTTCTTTCTGGTTGAAGAATTTGCTTAAGTCTTTAAGAGCTGTGGTTCCAAGAGTCAAGAATTGAACACTCCTAGATGTAGACAAAATACGGAAAAGCATCTGAAAATGTGTTTATTTGCGCTATTTTAAAGATGGATTCAACTGAAGAGTTCTTTGTCGATTTTTTTAATAATAACTATCATGTTCATCTCGATAACTTCTAAACGCTGTTCCGCATTCCACAATTTTATTGAAATAGAAAAATTTAGATGAGAAAATGTATATGCAAAAAGTACCAACCCATTAAATACCACCTTTGATTTTTTTTATGTTAATTTATCTATTCGTTTGCAATCACATACCTTACAAAATATTAAAAAAACAAGACAATAATCAATTGCAAGACACAAAAAATTAAAAATGTTAAACAGATGTTAACAATGATGACAAAATTTAAATCCAAAAGATATAATAAAAAAAACGTTTTACAAATACAAACTATCACGTCCTTTCCCTGCTGGGGTAGGCATCTATAGCAAAGTCGTAAACTTGATTATCTTGACACAAATATTTCGCGTCTTTCACATCCAAACACCTTTTCATACGATTTATTTTCCCTCTTACTTTTCTTCAAAAAATAATTTATTTGATTCAATCCTTCATCTCTTGGTCTTTTTCTTCTACACCCACATTTGCACTGTATATATGTTTTGCAAATCTTTTTTCATACATTCGTTCCACGTGCCCAAACCACATAAGAGTGCTATCTTTATCTTACTCATTACGTCAGCCTTACGTTCATATTCATCCCTAATCATTTTATTCCGTATTTTGTAATATGTTGTCACCCTATCTTGTCATTCCACACCATTTATTCGGCTATTTTCCAAGTCCACGTTTCACTCCCATAGTGGTAGAAGTAGATTAAAATAATTCTTTCAAGGATAAGGAAAGGCAATACAGAAAAATAAGAATGAAAGGATATTCTGAGAAATGTAAATAAATATGGTGCATATCTGATAACTCTTGGAATTTTCATATCGCAAACGATGATTTGTAAAATTAGATAAAGTGTGTTGGTATGCAAAGGAATTACTCATCGCTTAACCGAAGAGAACAGCCGTGTTCCGAAAGAAATAAGAAATTTTCACGAATATATAAAGGGGAACTTTGATTGTTAAGCACGCAAAATAATATTGATAGGACAAGGAGGTTCCTTCGTTTTCTGATTTAAAGCCATTGAAGTTTGTTCCGAAACTCTAACACGTAGTCATACTTCTTTAGGTTAAATATGAGTCAGATACAAACGTTTTAGTCTCTCCAAATTATCCGAAATCTCTTCGTTAGCATGCAAATAACATAAGTTACCGCAATCAAGTAATGGAAACATGAGACATTCAGACAGTAGTATTCGATTTTAAACATATAGAAAATTACGAATCCTCTTAATAATGTAGATTATCATTTAGTCGAAAAAAATACTTTTACAACATTAATAATAATCAATTACATACCATCACGCCATTTCCCTGTCAAAGTAGTTTGCAGAGAGGAGAGATCGCTTGACTTTCATGTCACAGCATATACCATTCACCTTTTCTACATTCATACACCCTATCATACAATTCCAACGATTTATTTGACTTTAACATTAATTTCCTTCAAAATATTTTTAGTTGATTCAATCACACTTTCCTTGGTCTTCCTCTATCACGTCTTCCACTAACATTTGTACTGTATATTTATTTTGTTAGTCTTTCGTTCATTCGTCCCATGTGGCCAAACTATCTTAAAGTGCTCTTCTCGCTCTTACTTAACATATCTTGCCTAAGTTCACATTCCTGATCCCTTATATTATCACCCTACGACTATTATCTAAGCAGATTCTGATACTGCCTGGCTCAAGTATATATGTTTAAGTGCCCCATTGAATTTGTTTCCTATCCCTGCACGCTCGTTCGATATATCTCGTAACTCTGTTACTTTAGTTGCTAATACGTTATCTTTGTTATTATTAATGTTACTGTTTAGTGGACACCAAGTGTCATTTATTTGGTCAATAAATAAAATTTATTTTATTCCTTCTCTCTTTGACTATGGATTGAAACATTTCTGCAGAATAACTACCAACAAGGGTAGTTCGTTTCGAGGTTTATGTAACCTGTTACAGCAAAGTTTAGAATTCACCCGGAGCCTTCCGTTGCATGTGGGTGCAGGTTGGAGGGTGCAGTACAGAGGATGCAGTGAGCTGGCCGGGGAAACGTGTGCCCGTCCACGTGCGAGTAACTCACGTGAGAAGGAAGTGGAACATTTCCATAGCATCTGCGGCTGAAAGCCAATTACCATTTTCCTAGAGGCTTTGGTACAAAGCAAAGTCTAAGTTTTCTACAGGATCAGAAATAATTAGAGCATCAAATATTTCTATTATTGTATTTCAGAGACATATTTTTTACTCCAAACTTTAAAACCTAAGTTTTTTTTATTTTACGTTTTCTTTCTTAATACGTATTTAACAAATTTCATTGGTTTTCGATGATTTTTTCAACTTCGTTCGTACAATTTAGTATGACGCTATACTTCTACTCTGAGATATATGATTCAATTTCGGATGGTACTTAAAAATATATATATGAAGAGTTCTAAAACATTTTTTTAATGAGTTGGAAAAGATTGACACATGGACAATAAACCCACCAGGTTGTACTGCATAAAACTAAAGTTTAATACAACACAATACACTGTTTTCCATATATTAGTGAATTTTGTAATTTTCTTGAAACGTTGTTTTCCTGAACGTTACCCATTCAATAATTGTATGGTATTTATAATAAAACAATTGGGCTATTTACATGACATATTATAGTTTATCCACAAGAGTCCTTTTATTTTTACATGTTTTTTTTCCCCATTAATATCAATCTTTGATGTCTTTGGATGTGAGATGACACGACATATGTTCGTTCTTTATAACAAAATTTTACTAACTGCATTAATTCTGTCGATATTCAATTCATAGATTTCCATTATTTAAGAAAATCAAATTAAATTGTATTGATAGTTCAATGTCTTTTTATAATATATATAGTGACAACTATTTGAAATATGTGACTTGATAAAACGGGTATAGAAGTATCAAAAGTATTTGATTTGATTGTCCTGAAATATATATTAGTATATGTATTTGTAAAAACTTCAAATTAAATCATGTTTGCTTACGAGTATGCAAAGTATTTGAAAGCTTTCATGCTTACGAGTACAAGTACTTGAAATATAAAAAAATATGTCACAATATTTGTCGACTATCATGATTTAATATAGATTTTTTGGTTAAAATAATGGAAGAGAACTAATAATGAATCAAATGAAATAAAAATATAAAACTCGTTTTTTTTATAAAGTTGCTGTTTGTTTGTTAACACGGGCGCTGTTGACTTGATAAGGTAAAAACGCAGTAAGAACTTCGATAAGCCGATTAATCTGGTTTAAGACAAAAAAAGATTTTACTCTGGTCATCACCAACGTTAGAAGAACAATGGCACTGGAAGAAGTATAGGAATAGGGAGCAAAGTCAACGGTGCACTTATGGTATAACTGTATAATATTTTCCCATAAAACATATGTAAAACCTTCAAAAAGTATAGTACACAGTGATGTGGTTGTGCCCATCTTGATATAAAGGAAACTGCATATTATGAAAGAGTAATAAGACAAAAATAAATGGAGTAAAAATACGTGTTTTGCAAAAAAATATCTGGTATTATAATGCATAATAGAGTAAGCAATGGATCATTGCTTACTCTGTTTTACATTGTTATACTGCTAGGAATAGTAGGGCCATTGCTTAATACATTGGTATGCTGATAGGGATAACTTTTTGTTAGAGAGGAATGTTAAGGGAAGTATCAATAAATGAGTCGACAAAATTAGTCACTTTGGAATGAATAATAGGCCAAAGTAAGAATGAAGAGATGTATAAGAAGATATTTTAACTGAGAAAAAGGTAAGATACCTGAGAAACAGAAGACCCTGTATGACGAGATTTATCCTTGCTGCTTGTGTCGGGGTAGTATATATGCACGTAAGAAATTATTTTGAGCTAAAGGTAAAGTTTTTAGACCTTCACATATGACAACCAATTCAACTAGATATCTCAAGCTTAGTAAGATAGGCAAATAGAGCCAAGCTTTTTATTTCTTAATTCAGTGTGATGTAAGAGGGTATTTAGTTTTAAGTTAGCTGTTTTTGCATAGCCTCGAAAGCGAGCAAGTATAATGTCGCTATGGGTGCTTATTCTCAAACAAGCAAAAATTCGAGAATTTAATTTTTATGAATTCATTTGAATACTAAGCTTTTCTCATCTCGATAGTGAAATTTTAAAATCTTTGACATTTATCGTTTGTTATGACAGACGTAATGGCCGGTTGCGATCTAAATATTCAAAGTGTGAGTTGTACAGACGCAGAGTAGAAAACTCGGGAAACTTCGCCATTTTCATCTCCGGCCGCGACATTCACAATCGTAACATCCGCCGTACTGTGCTGTCTTAAAGTAAACAGGGAACTTAAATATCATCTATTTTATTTAAATCGTTGTGAAAAAATTATTTAAAAAACACTGATATTTTTAAATGTGTTTAATATTTTTAAATATGTTTTATATGTTGGGTCTTTTCAGTAAAATAAAATAAGTAAACCAATATTTATTAATGGTATTAATGACGTTCAAATTTAAGATTCCATATTTTTTATATAGGTAAGCAATTAATATCATGCTAAGGTAAGCAGTTACGAGCAATAGGACACAATACTGAGTTTTAATATTTTTTAAATAAATAAATAAAAACATGGATAACACTTTTTTTTGCATGTGCATTTAATAGTATTAAGACAAAACAATATTTTCAAGCCAATAATGTTAGGAGTATCAGTCCTGGTTTTCCTTTCCTGTCCACCATCCCTTATTTTTTCATTTAATCGATGATATCTCACTTTTGATCCTGCTATGTATTATATATTTTTCATGAATTTTGTATAGGTGAATAGTGATTTGAATATTTTTTTCGACTATGTAACATCCTTTTTAAACTTTCGCCTGGTTGGTTGTAGGAAATTACCACCTGTCAATAAGCCCGCCAGATCATTTTATAATGGAGTGTTAAAATAATAAATATATAAGATGGATGTCGCTTATGCAATCAAATGTTCTTGAGTTCACATATCTTGAGAAAATAAGTATTATGGGGATGATACTGACTTGAGATTGTGTTTAAAATATGCACATGTGTATTTTTAAATTTCGTTTGTATACATTTGTATAATATTTTCCGGTTCACATGAATGTCAAGAGTGAGGACTATTTTGTGGGTTGGAAGGTGGGCTGGCCATCTTAAGATGGTTCCGTATCGTATAAATTACCATGTATATTACATTTTTCTGCGAGTTTTGACGCGTATAATTGCATGAATAATAGAATCAAATAATATAGACCTAAAACTGAGAATACTCCTCATCAAGACCTATGTATGGAGTATCTTGATGTACGGCTGCGAGACATGGTGCCTATCAGAAAGAGATAGACGAAGACTAGAGGCTTTTGAGATGTGGTCCTATAGAAGACTATTAGGAATTTCCTGGAGAGACCGCATCACAAATGAAGAGGTTCTCCAACGAATCGAAGGAAGAAGGAAGGCACCTGCTCAGGATCCTGTCCGAAAGGCGTGCAAGATGGATCGGTCATATAATACGACAAGAGGGCCTCTTGCATGCCATAATGGAGGGTATGACCGAGGGGACAAACTCTAGGGGACGCCCACGCCGAGAGTACCTGGAGGACCTGTTGGTGGACGTGCGCTGCTCAACATATACAGATTTAAAAAGAGCCGCACAGGACAGGGGGGAATGGAGGAGAAGAGTTGAAATTGCTGCAAACCAGTCTTAGGACTGCAACCACGGAGAGAGAATTGCATGATTTTGTATTTATTTGTTATGATTGTAAATTGTTATTTATTTTTAACAAATTGTTTTTTTTTTCATTATTTTTCCTTTTGTAATGAATGAAACACTTATTTTTAAATACGAGTCAAGTTATATAAGGTTCAATGCACCGTTGATAAATTAAAAATTCGATGAAACTTCTGCTGAAGTATAAGATTTTACTGTAAATAATTTATAACAAAGAGCAGTTTGATTAACACTGAAAGACTTGATTGTGGAAAGCATCCCCTTTTTATGTAAGATTTTGTAACATATTTCTGTTGGTTTGAAAAAATGTCTACATGACCTTACTGCACGTTCCACTGAATAAGATGTGATGTGACACAAAGGAAATTTCATATACGTGCTGACGATCTACATGCCCTAGTTGGTAAAATGACTGGCTTCCGACTTGTTTTGACTCATTTTTTCAAATAGGGTTATAGTCAAGTTATCACATAAGATCTATTGAAATAGTATTATGCTTTATCTCATATTCCTTGCAAAATTTCAATAACTTGAATTTATAAGTAGGTACATGCAGAAAAAAATAAGTTCCTTCAGCCCACACTCGCTTATTCCAGAGCTGGATTTGGGGGTGTAGTAAGACAATCGTGCCGTCAAGTAAATACAATAATCATAATGCGCCCCGGCTTAATACACTCCCTTAATTATATTGTTCTCGCTGCCAGCGCGAATACTTATTTCCCGAACTGTCATGACCAATTATTGTATGCCGAGGCGTCGCATTTCCACTGTTACGCCACTGACTGGCAGGAAATAAGGGTTTTATTTGCTTGAACAAATGACCCTGGCCCTTTTCTTAGAATTGCTATTAATATAACACAACTTTTTTTATACTCGCAAGCCTCACGATATATATTCGTATCTTAGAAGTAAAATTGTTAGTTTTTTTTTATATAAATATTATAAAAAAATGATTTAATTGTTCACTATCCCAATAAAGTTACTTATAAAAAACTAAACTACGAGTACAATACAATAATTTGAGGGAATACTCATAAAAATTCACGAGAATTCCTCCGCATATTTATTTACTCAATTACTTCAGCGAAACGAGACAAATGTCTTTTTTCAACATCTGGTGACCGGTGAAGAGATATAGCTCATCTTCAAAAATGCCAAACGAAAGACGGTGTACGTTGATTCCGGCCAGAATTCCAAAGGTTGTCCATTGTAAAAAGGCCATGTGGTGTTTGGTGGGACCACTCGGGTATAATAAACTGAGAGATTGTGGCAAACGGCTTCTGCAATTGGTGGAATCGCAAATATGTGATCGCGAAATTACAGAGCTACAGTCCATCCTTTTCCTTCTCCTCGAAGTAACGAAGCACGACGAATATGAAGGTGGTTATCAACACGTATTTTTACTACGTAAATAGTAAGGAATATATTAGTAATTTTTTTTTAATAAATGACAAATTTTACATATGGTATTCGAAGGGCACTGGTAAAACGATCGTTAATTATACACCAATCTAATATAATCGATGTACGAGTACCATTTTTATAAATATTGAACCTCATAACCTTTGTTCTTTATTATAACAAACTATTTTTGTACACGTTTGTTAAGGTTATGTTGATTTTTGGTGCAATTAAAAAGAAAGTTTTTTCAACATTGCAGTCTTCATAAATGTGGATCAAGTAATATTTTTATCGTTGGTTATTTTGGAACTCAGGAATACAATAATATAATTGTGACAAATATATTGTAATTTGTTTTATCAAAGACTGTTTATTCTACTCTATGTAACGGAATAACCTTACCGGTTTCAAGGTTTTCACCTCATCATCAGGTCTTGTTTATGCTTCCCTGATGATGAGGTGAACAATTTTAAATCAGTAGGGTTATACCGTTACATAAAGTGGAATAAACAGTATTTAATAAATAAATTACAATGTCTTTAAACCTCCACAATGTTAATGCCTTAACTATAAATAATATATATAGGATAATTTCAAAGTAATCTGAAGATACAATTGTATGATGCTTTTTTTCTGACCCAGGGGTTAGGCAGGCGTTCGATACGTTGGTACCAAATTGAATTAATTTGAGTTGAAGTCTGGTTTTCATTTAAAGCGTCTTTAATATCTCTCTGGTCGGTTTGAAGGAATTGCCATTTGGCAATAAATCCACCATATTCTATTGTATACAGAAAAAATGTAGACAATAGAGTCATACAATTTGATAAATATGAATGCCAGATAGATATATGGTGTGTTGATGTATGACATTATTAAGAATTAATGTACAAATATACTAAAAACGAATGTTTTAAATATGGCGAAAATGGCTGATTAATGTAACGAAGGTTTGACTTAATGATTAAACAAATTTTTAATGCAAGCATTAATAAGTGGGCGTCACGGAAGAGGATAATCGGGCAGAGAATAGTTGGACCAAGGGAATAAAATTAAGAAAGAGTAAGATAAATAGAAGGAGTTGTGTGAGAATATTTATGGATGTTGAGGAGGTGAAGGAAGTATTTTGTGATAGGAAAGTTTAGCAGTCTTTGCTTATCTTAACAGGGAATTGTTATGATGGTTTGTATATATGTAAAAAATAGTTTTTTTTTCTATACGGCTTCGATCCCTATTTAACCTTTCCTTTCTTGTGCTAAAAAAATCCACGCGTTCCGGTGCTGTGTATTCAATACAAATCAATACACATGTAAAAATGAGCGATTTAACATCGGAAAAATAAGAATATTCAAAGCCAATCGCTTAAATTAATTAAATTTGAAGTCAAGAGTGATAATAATTGAAATTTAATTGCTGAAAACATGAAAAAAACATCGGCCGACGTTCACAAAACGTGAGCCGATGTTTTTTTTCATGTTTTCGAAGCGGTGAAGCTACTACCTTAAACGAAAGTCCGCGAGTTACTGATGCGAGAGAAGCGAGCGAACTGAGATTCTATTTCTTGCGTTCCCATATACCGAAGTAGAGTGAGAGTGAGACGTGAATAGCGTCGCTTCCTCATCCATAGCGGTTTTTTAGAATAAATATACCTACGTCTCACACGTTTGATTGTATTGGTGAATTTATTCCCGATTTTCACAAAATATCTCTGATGTGGCCGATAAGTGCTAATTATTATTAATATTATTTTTTTCCTTCAATGCGTAAATTTATTACGGAGGAATACCTAAAATCTCAACCCAGTATTTATTATACGAGATATTCAAGTTTTTAGAAGCAATGTGTACTAGTTACACATCATATGTACATACACATGTACTAGTTACACATCACTCGTATTTATAGAGATATTCAAGTTTTTAGAAGCAATGTGTACTAGTTACACATCACATGGAAGGAAGGGTTAAAGGAAAGTTGTATTTTACACATGTAAAGTGTCATTAGAGTGTTTGTTTTCTATACTGCTTAAAAAAGTGTAATATAAAAAAAAAATGTGTCATCTTAGTTAATATTTTCGAGATTTCAACAGCAAAATATCGATTTTTCCCCCAACAGACAGATTTGAAGAAATAATAAACAATCGCCATTAGTCTTCCCATTACTAACCATAAAGAAATCTAATAGAGAAAATAGACATTCTGCCATTCGGATCGAATCAATATTTTTCTCCTTTGTTTGTTATTACGCCATTCATAAAAATCGAATGGAAAATCGATTAAACTACGAATGTTCGCATTGGCGCTATAGATGTAATTTTATTGTCTCGGCTGAAAGCTGAATTAAAAAAAAACAGAAATGACAGAATGAAAATAATTACCTCCTATTTCAGGCGGCTATTCGTCGTATCTCAAAGACGTGGAATTAGTGAACATATTTCCGTCTCTTGTCAACTTTCTCTTTATTCTCAGAGAATAGAGAGAGAAAAAGATAAAATGGAAAGTTCCCCCCAGAGTAAGGCTAGAGCCATATTGCCTCGGTGGAAAAGTTTTAAAAAGTTTTCTTTGCAGATCCATTAGGTAGACTCGTGTGTTGGGCGGAGGCTTCGATATGGAAGGAAAAGTATATAAAGCCTCGCGCGTACATCTCGAATGATACAGTATTTGTAAACTCTAGCTAATTTATCCCACAATACATGTTTAATTTATTAGCCTTTTTTTCATAAAATATATATTCAGTTTTCCTTATAGATTTTTTTCTTAAGTTACATTATTTTTGGCTTCCCGTATATATTTTTGGAAAAGCAACATAAAAACGATTTTTTCCAGTCTTTTGCCTTAAAAGCATGAAAGTTTCATGGCTAAATTTTTAGCTTCAATCTTACCCCTTCGTGCCATCGTAATTTTTGCGGCCATCTGGATCAATCAGCAGACCACATATTGTGGTATTGCGATGATAATCAAATAAACGATATCCAAAAGAATCTCCATTCAATCTTACATATCATCGGTAACGACTATGTACTATAGAGGTGTTATGGGATAGTTTTTTTGCTACAATCGAAGTTTTCCGCCCAACTGGAAACTTGCTACGTTGTTTGAATTCTTGGTCTCAAAGCGTTTTATATTTACTGCGATACAAGTATTTTCCTTCTCCCGTGATGTTTGACCTTAAGTCCGTTATCGCTACTTTTATTTTAACACTAAGGTGTGTCCGTACCCGAAGAACAGATCCTATAGGCGTTTCCTGCTTCGTCACTACGTGATGTCACCTTCCTATAAAAATATAAAAAAACACGTCGATCTTATAGTGTAGATTGCGTTGATAGGGACTTATTTTATCCAGCATAACAGCAAGGCTAGTGGTGGGATGGAACTGAATTGTATTTAAGGCATACGCTAATTAAGAGTGACTTAACGACCGCAAAAATATGGTATAAAATTCCGATATTTTTTTTTTAATTACTATAACCATAGTTATCTTTATACTCAAGAATATTGAGCGAAAATCAATATTTGCCATTCGAGGGAAGTAGTACAGCGTGGGTTTCGAACCGGCGATCTTCCTCATGGTAGTACAGCATGTTACCGCGCGGCCATGCACCCGATAAATTCAAGTTGTGGATTTAAAAAAAAAATGTTAAATTAACATAAGATCATTTACAATTAATAATTTGTTTAGTTTAACACTTTTTATTCCACTTTATATAACGGTAAAGCCTTATCAGTTTTAAGGTTTTCACCTCATCAGCGGAGCACAAACAAGACAACATTTTGTTTGAACTGGTATCGACATGCATTTGGACCCAAGAAAAAATAAAAGCGTGTATGTCGGTACCAGTTTGAACAAAAAGTCAGCATGGTTTGATGAGGGGAAAACTTTGAAACCGGTAGGGTTATACCGTTATATAGAGAGGAATAAACAGTGTTTGACTAAACAAATTACAATGTCTTTAAACCTCCACAGTGATAATGCCTTAACTATAAATAACAGATTATACACATATAATATGGAATCACATAATTATTTATTTTGTATCAGGCTCATCTTAATTTCTAACCAAAGAAGATAATCTCGTGTCCCAGCCTCCCTTATTATCGTCATAGGTAATTATGAAGCAATTAATTGTCAAATTGAACCCGACAGCCAAGCCGGTCTGGTTGGAATACCTCTGTACGTCACAGGCGACCGCAGGAACTTGAGCGGCAGTTTGTGCCTTCCCTTTCTTCTTCCCTCGTGTGCGTCAACGTCGAGGGAATGTGTGCCCAAGAAACTGGTGTGCTCTTAGCCGAGGAAGGTTGTGGCAGTATATTTAATATGACAGGTTGGTGGGGCGCGTGCCACCACAACAAGAATAAACCGCAGTGTTTCAAAGTATAAAATAAACCAAGACATTATCAAAGTTATACATTTTTTTCGAGTATTTCAAATCAGGGTCCCAATGGGTGCTTCGGTAGTTGACAGAAGCGTTTTATTTATTTAACATTTCATTGTAAAAAAAACCTCGCGGGATTATTATCAGGCGGCAATGTCTTCCAACCGACCACACAAACGTTGATAAAGGAAGTTACATGGTCGCAAAAAAATATTAAAATTATTATTCATCTTTATGAAATTTATGAATATCTACATAACAAAAGTAAAAGTGAGAGTCAAATCAAAGGAAAAGGAAGGATTGGGAGAGAGGAAAGAAAAATCAGGAATGAAACATTTTATATTACTGAATAACATAGAATTGAGAGTTTTTTCAGTCGCTTCTTAAAGTATGCCCAGGACTGAGCGAGTCTACCATTGGTTTGCAACTGGTTCTAGACTTTCACTGCGTGGACAGTTAAGGACGTCGTAAAAAATAAGAGCGGTGAATTGGGAAGGCCAATAAACAATCTATGAATAGCTTAAGATATTATACGATAGAGATGATAGGTGAACTTGGCACATATTTCTCACGTTCAACCAGTTCAGCTCCTTCTGATATGAAATGATGTGATCGTACTTTCTCAGGTTAAAAATACGAGTAATTCTATCGATACATTTTCTATCGATGATGCCAAATTCTTTCATATCAGCAGTAACGGAAATAAATTGGATAGGTTAGATGCCCTAGAAATAACCAAGTCAGTGCCCTAGAAACATCCAAGTCAGTGTTGGGATGAACATCTGGCAAACACATATATTCCCAAGATCTTACCGCTGCTTGCTGAAGTTGTCTCCTTCCCCCCCACCCACAATCCCCAACCCAATTTTTTACCGTTAAAAGCGTGTATGTCGGTTCGAACGAAATTAAGTTTTGTTTGTGCTCCTGATGATGAGGTGAAAACCTTGAAACCGGTAGGGTTATACACGTATAAAGTAGAATAAACAGTTAAACAGGATTAAACAAATTACAATAAAATAACCATAATTTTATTGAATCACCAAGTTACTAGTAAGTTAGCTTACTGAAGTGCGCTGTTTTAATACGAGTATTCAGTTCTTTAGTTCGAAAAAATATTCTAGAAAATTAGAAGTGTATCCAAAGTAAAAATATCTTGTAAATGAAGAGTTGAACTACTTGCAGCCATCGGCTGTGCACAATGTTTAACAACCTTTTAAAGAGGTTTGAAAAAATATTATCACTAAGGAGACTTATTTTTTATTCTTTTTAAATTCTTATGAAGTCTCACAAAATCGTCATTAATTTGTCATAGATTAAATATTATGAAAACAACTAAAGCTGGTTGGTAGTAAAAAAATCTGTGTAGCAATAAATCTTCTAGATGTGTCGTGCAATACCATGTAAATGAAAACAGTTATATTCGTGTGTCGACGAAAAGTTCATAAAAAAAAAGTTTTTACTAATGATTCGTATTTAAAAAAAATCTGGCACGAAATGCACGTGAAAAGTCACTGTCCCATTGTTTTGTCGGTAACATTAAACAACCATAGCTTAAGCCCACTGCAAAAGTCAATATCCGTTCCAAAATACTTTCTCATATATTTTTAACGACTATTTATTCATAAATTCATGCATGTGTACTTTAATACCTAATATGGATAACATATACTGAATATTTGTCGCAAAAAGAACAGTTTCCTCTGTTTTCGTTTTTACTTCCAAATGATATGAGTTTTTCTAATTCAAAAATCATTTTAGTTGAAAAAATCATATATGCATTATTATTTCATTTGCTCTACGTCAAATGTGATAGACTGCGAATAAGTTATATTTATTTAACACTTCGTTGAAAACCCATCTGGCAGGCTTATTGCCAGGGGGCAATCTCTTTCTACCAACCAGACAAAAGTAAATAAACCAAGTTACATTCTAGCAAAATATATTCATATAAATATTAACCTGAATTTTTCTGTGAACAATAAACATAATAAAAATAAAAGTGAGGTATCATCAATCAAAAGAAAAAGGAAGGGATGGTACAGAGGAAAGACAAATCAGAAAAGAATTCTTATTTAAAGAAATGTGTCCGAAGATTGCTAATAAGATTATCCATTATTTTTTGCTAGAAATACATAAAAGTGTGTATGATGATGATTTCTGATGACAACCTACATTGCCTAGTTGGTAGCTTCTCTTCTAGTCTGGATGTTGCTAGTTTGATTCCCGTTGATGTTTTTTTAAAAGGAGTCCAGTCAAGATTTCTCTAAATGCCTCTAAAAAAATCTTTTTAGTTCATTATGAGAGATTGCCACATAGCAACAACAACAAAAGTGTAGTTAAAAAATACGATAGAAATGTGTTAAACGAAAAAATTGTTTAATACTTTCATTCCTTTCTTCTTAAAATATATAATAATTATTTAAAATGAATTGGCGTTAAGGCGTATTTATGTAACTTATTTAAATACGAAATTTTAATTTCAAAATAAAATATAAACAAATGTTTTCATTTAAAAATAATCTTTAATTAATGTACATTTCTTGGGAACATATAAGGAATACCCGTCGGTAACATTTTCCTCAACGGCCGACGGGAAGGAAACTCAAGTCCTACATCGACGCCGGCGCCGTGCGCGGACCCGACGTAAAAACTTTGATTTGCCCAAACCGATACTGCAAACAAAAACAATCGGCCGCCACGTCGAGAACAGAAGTAAACTTTTTTTTCAACTTTAAGATAAACAGATCGCAATGAACCTGCAGTCGCCAACTTCTCTCAACTGTCAAAAACTTTCAAGACGGCCGGATCGATTCTGTGGAGGAAAAAGTTAGTTTAATAACGGCGCGGCAGTAGTTCACCAACAAGAACTGCTAACAAGAAGAAGTAAAGTCAAGGCGGGGAAGTCTACCGCAACTTGGGAGACGTGAAAAATCCCCCGTTTATCACCGAAACTTCAAAATGTAGGTCCGGAAGACGACCAACTTGGCTGAGGTCAATTGAAAATTTACCTACCTTTGTTTCCGTTTTTTTTTTCGATATGTGCAGCACCAAATAAGGATTACTTTGTAACTCGCTTTAACTATTCTTCAACTAAGGTGTATGAGTGATGGACCAGAGGTTTGGTGTCGTTGGTAGGGCAGGCCGTTAAGAGCCGACGGTTACCGAGGCTGTCCGAGATTGTCCGAAGGCTCCGTGGGGCGGTGGCGGGGGCGGGCGCTCTTGTGGGGGTGTGAGGTGGTGGTGGGATGTTCCCGTGGAGGGGGTAGGGGCACTATTGATTGCCGCTGGGGTGGAGCATGTTACCCCGATGACTTTGTCTTATTTTTTCGCACAGTTTCATTAATTTTCAAGCAGAAAATATATTATTATTTTTCTGTCCAAAAAAGGGATTGAGAAATAAAATTAAATACTTTTAAAAGATAAGTTTCAGTTTGGAAAAAAAAACAAAATGTATTCGAAAAATCCTTTCGCAAAACATTCTTTATAAATAACTTATCTCATATATTTAATAAATTGATCTTTGAAATATGTGTAGCTAGATGGCTAGAATTTTTATGTGGATATTATAATATAAATCTAGAAAAAAATATATTCTTAGAAACATAATATTTTTTACCGTCAATACAATTGAACTCAATAAGTTTATTAATTATCAACAACTTAAGAAATTATACTTGAAATATTCAAAACAATCCATGATATTTAATGATAGTGGCTTGCTAAGAGAAACAACAGGGCGACCCATCCGGGCAGTTGCAATAAAGATTGTGATAGCCAAAGTTCGATACATCAGATTATCATTTAAAACGGATGGTCTAGTAAACATATAATCACTTGCTGATTCAATCTATACATTTCATACGGTTAATCCTCAATTTATTAGACAAAATTATTCAAAACATTCTGAATCCTATATTAAAAAAGCTTATATTTTTTAAGGCCAGGGTTTCTTAAGGATCGAACATAACTTCAGACCAAATATAACTTATTTCAATTTTGATTACAAAACAAAGTTATCTTTTCAAAATAAATAATACCGCTGGGATTTCTTAACCAGCTAGTTTCAGCCAATTTATCATCCAACCTCATTCATTCTTATGTCGTTATAATCTATATAATTAAAAAACACATCCACTTAGTTTTTCCATCTTATATGTTCTCTGTAATATACAGGCAAAAGCTTAGTTTACTGGGGACACGACAAATGGAAAGCAATAAACCCAGATCCATATAAATTGTGTGTTGACTTTAAATTACCAGTTGTTTTTTCGTAAATTATGTATTTATTAAATTTCTTGTCATGTATGATTGAATAAAATAAATGGCTCAAACATCATACGTTACGAACATACGTAGTTATGTGATTGATCTATCTGTCGCTCATAATTGATCTACCTGTCGTTCGTAATTGATATTCTAATTTAAAAAAACATTTTCAGATAATTTAACATATGAATAACGAACGGTAATCTAACGAATGGTAAAATAACGAACGGTAATCTTTTTTAAGCAGCCAGATAAAAGTTACGCTAATTCGTGTTAATTATTAGGTGAACGTTAATACCATTAATTCCAAAAAGAAGAATAAGATATAAAAAACGCCTAAAATATAATATTTCTTAATGTCACCAAAGGGAAAGTAAAAAAGAGTTGGGAAAACAAAACAAAATACGAGTAGATGCAGAAAAAAGCACTTCGTCATTGAACAGAGATGTAATATTTTTTTATCTCGCTGAAAGAAGCAAGTCAATTGGTTCTAGAGTCTGAAGGTATGGACAGTTAATAATGACCTGAAAGAGGAACGATGATACTAAAAAGCATTTCAAGTTTTCGCTCTTAAAAATTACATTTAGTGAATTTGTTTGGTTAAAAAATAAAACGCCCTTTTTAGGTTATCTTGTTATTGCAAATCCTTTTTCAAAATAATTGACAAACAATAAAGCACAGTTCAAAAACTATTCCTCAAAACCCTTTAATCGTTGAAGTATCGAAATATGTGTAGATATTGTCGCATTGTGTTATTAATGCAGTCAGGGGGTGGCTTTGGGGCGGGGGTTGGCGGTAGCAAGTCCCTACTCAGCCTGTTGTTGCCTTCTCGAGCAATTAATCCACAGGCTTTATACAATCCACTTGTCGACTACGAACTTCCTTCATGTCTGAAAACTTGCATGTCGTTTTAAGCTGAAACGCAAATTCCAAATCGCACAGCCTTTTCGATTAATAATTGTATCGTAACAAATTTATAAATTATTATTTTGATTTACTTTTGTTTTTAGCTACAAACAAGGGCTTGATGTATTTTTCGAAAGACTGAAAATGATAAGAGTTATTCGAAAAAATATTATTGTTGTATTAATTGAAAATTGTAGAGAAATAATATATTATTATAAAAGTAAAATGCATTTTTGGTAGCACTTGTGAAAACTTAGCATCCAAGGACCTCAAAAACTTCCCGTTACTTAATCATACATATGATAGAGTATATTTTATTACCGAATGAATAATCATTTTTTGACAACAAACTTTCTGAAAAAGGAGTTAAACGAAAATATTTACGCATACATTCGTTGTATATAATCAACCTGGCAGATTTATTGACATCTGGCAATCTCTTCTAATCTATCAGAAAGATATTAAAGGGGCCTTTAATAAAAAAACACACAGTTTTTTTGGGTAACAAATGGAATTCCAACTCGTAACCTCCAGGTCAGAAGATAGGCCAATCAGGTCACGAATGACGTCTAATTTCGTCTATTCGCGTTTTATTTGACAAAATAATTTTAGAAAGTATTTCTGAAACTGTTTCATTATTATTTAAACCATTTTAAAAAACTTTTTTTTACAAAATCTTGAAATATTGCAGTGACATTTAATTTTCTTTTACTATCTGTCACAGAACATAGAAGTCTAAAACAGACATTTCTTTAACTTTCCAGGTGGATGTCTTATGCCGCTTTTATCTGTCAATCAATCTCAACTCTTGCTGCATCCTGTCGGACACCGTCCGTCTATCATAAAGCAGGATCGACTCGATCGATCGTTTCTTACTGGTTAATGTGTTTAATAATAGTTCTTACACTACTTGTTCTAGCAGAATGACTTACCCACTCAAGTTTTCTTGGTTTCAACATTGCTTTTTAAACGATGGTAAATATTTTTGAACGCTGGTCGATATTATACAGTCCATTGAATTCTATAAGAAATAAAATACCAAAATAAATTTAAAAACCTTTGACTACGTATTTTATGAAGTTCTTTTCTTTAAAAAAGTTCTTTTAAGAAAATTAAATAGAAACCTTTAATTACAAATATATTATTTAACATACTTTAATTGCGTTGATATAACGAATTAAATATTATTTTGTAAGGAGAGAATCATTCTAAAGAACCTTAAATTATTTTTTCTACATAAATTGACGTTTTTTTCAGAATTCTTAGTGACAATTGGTTCTTTTGTTAGCTTGAACCTTTATTTAAACAATTATCCATAGAAATCATTGTTACTTTATTCAACTTGAACCTAAATAATTCTCCATAAAAATTTTCCACATTAATGTGGATTATTACATTTAAAACAACTTTTTGGTAATTTACAGCTACAACAGTAAATTATGTCATCAATTTCATAGTTCGCAGCCAAAATGAGGAACCATCGAGCATAGACCCTGCGTCCAATACGTCCCGTGAAGGACTGAAAACGTAACGCAGCTTTCAAGCGCATGCGCCTTCCCCCTCCCATTCCTCTCCACTACTACGGTACTCAAACCCCGATCCAAAACTTTTTACGTACACAACGAAAGCCTTCACGGACCCACACAGCCTCGCTGCCCCCTTCGGCAAAACTTTTGATACACACACTCAAAGCTCGGCGTGTATTTTGTAGCTCAACCTCCCGGCCAAAACTTTTTACACACACAACGAAACATCGAGCGCTCGAATGCTAAGGACGGTTCAGACTGTTAATTTTGGTGTGAAAGCAATTCTAAAGCTCGGTTATATTACAGTGAATTCTATACATGACATTTTTGAGTGCCAAAAAACTTACGTAGTGAGAGATATCTTTCTTATCGATGAATGGACCATTTTAATCTTTAAAATAGTTGTTTCGTTGAAAACATCGATTTCCAAACTTTATGAGGTTCTCAATAATTTTTCTAGTACTGATTATAGTGACTCCAATGACAACCCTTGATGATTACTTTCCATCCAACTCTACAATCTGCATTTCAGATAGCAGCAGTCAAGGATTGTGCCCTTCACTTGGTAAATTCTGCGTATCGAAGGTCGTTTGTGTGCCGTTTTTTGAGAACAGGGCATGCAAATAACCTTAATCTATACGATGGTAAATATTTCATCCAGTGGTTTACTTACTTAAGCTAAAGAATTTGCTGAATAATTTAAGCCAAAGTATGAAATAAAATCAACTCTACCCTATTTTATTGATTGCAGACCTCTGAATATGATGCGACACAATCAGATAAGCCTTTTGAGGTACAAAAACTGATGGTTATATCTTCAAATAATGTTAAAATTTGAGGGTTGTGGTGATTTAGTGAAACTTATAGTCGAGTCCTGTAGCAAATCGGTTTACTGCCGATTTAATAATTATATCTTTAAAAAATCCATTGATAAAACGGTTCTCCATTTCCCAAATGGGAAAATTGAAAACGTTTTATCGAAATCTTCTTCAACCAACTCTTTCCACATTCGTTGTGCAATAAGGACAACAATAAAATATGAGTTTACAATTAAGTGGTTATTTTGTATCGCTATAAAAGTAGTAATGTTCAAATATATAACATAGATCGATTCGTGACCATTTATAATACGCACTCAGTGAGGTTCTTAATGAACAATAAATGCGTTTATTTGAAAATATAATTTAAAGAACAACCAAATCTGCAAATAAATCCAATAATCCTAGGTTATATATATTGTACATATAGTCAGCAGTTACCAGCATTTGAGTTTAAGCGAAAGACAAAAAAGCTAATTTACATACGAGTACATACATAACACCACGCCGTTTCCTTATTGGAGTAGACAGAGAAGATATATCATCAGGCTTTTATACATACACCTTGTCAAGCAGATCCTACGATATGTCTTACTTCTTGCAAATTTCTTGTTTCAAAATATCATTCACTTGATTCAACCATACTTTCTTTGGTCATGCTTTCCACTCAAATTTCAACTTAATATTTGTTTTGTAAGTCTTTTTTTATTCATTCGTTATATATGCTCAACCATCTTACAGTAACCTTCTTCATCTTACTCAACACATAAGTATGAATTTCACATTCATCCTTAAGCACGTCCTTCTTAATTAGTATTAAGTGATTCATATTTGGTGTGAAGCAATAAAGTTAAGGGATTTTTTTCCTTATAGATTCAAGAACTATTTTTGAGCAATATTTTAATGTGTATTTCAATCACTAATTGCTCGATAAAATGACTTAGTAAAGAAAAAGATAGTTTCAAATTTGATTCTGCGTGATGTGTACATATGTAATTGAGTGTCACTGTTTGTCAGGTTGATGAGAATGTGCAACGGGGTTTTATATAATAAAAAAATCGGAAAGAAGTATTGATTTATTTTTTCATGCTATATGTTCTCAGTAAGATACAGGTAAAACCCTAGTTTACTGGGGACATGACAAATGAAAGGCAACAAACCCAGATCCATTAAAATTTTGTGTCCGAATTAATTTACCTGTTGTTTTTTTAAAAAAGAGTAAGGGGAAAATTTTAAACTTACACAATATTTCCTCAATTATATACGTTACATACTATATTTAGTGACAATAGTTTCTTCCGTCTTTGAGCTCTTCAAATTGATGCACAGAGAAACAAATAACGTTAAAATCTGTGAAAATACTATAACATAAATATGCATATTTTATTCCCTTAAAATGAAGTTTTATATATTAAATTTCGAATACACCAATGAAAAATCGACGATGACCTCCTAAGTCGAGTTAATAAGGAGGCATTGTTCCAAGCCGAGGGTTGCGGGTTCGATTCTTTTTGGAACCCAGATTTAGTTCCAGTCTAGTTTGCACTTAAGGCTTGTTGTTTTTATGTCTTCTATAGTTTTGGAATCATTGATAAGCGTTTTAACTAAAGATTTAGTTCTAGTCTAGTTTGCACTTAAGCCTTGTTGTATTTATGTCTTCTATAGTTCTGGAATCATTGATAAGCGTTTTAACTAAAGATTTAGTTCCAGCCTAGTTTGCACTTAAGGCTTGTTGTTTTTATGTCTTCTATAGTTCTGGAATCATGGATAAGCGTTCTAACTAAAGTGAAGAATAATATTTATGTCTATTTTAAATGTCTAAGTCTACAAATCGTGAAACACATAATTTCTAGAAAAAAAACAGTCCTTCATAAAGAAGAAACAGCAAAAAATCAATGATAATATACACTAGGCTTAGCATCCCGAGCCACGAGCTCAAACTTTTTACGCTCACAGCGAGAGAGATCTCACGTACACTTTTTGCTAGTCGTTAGAGTGTGAGTGAAAAACTTTTCCAGGGTACGGCGTGGTGAGGGTGCGGGGATTGCGGGAGGGTGGGTGGTGCGGTGAGGGAGGGGGTGAAGGCTGTGCTGGAGCTCAGGGCTGAATTTCCTTTTTTCAGGCGCCTGAAATATGACGGGTGGTGTATATAACTAACTGGTGGTGGCGATTAATGAAGGTAGGTAAAAAATAAATCTACAAGGCCAATAATTTATGAATAAAATGAAAAACCTAAATTTTTTTTAAAGGTGGTGAAGTGCAATTGTTTTATTATACATTAAAAAATATCATCACGTCATGTCATTTGTGGAGTAGGCCGAGTGAATAGATTTCCATACTTTCTTAACCAGCTTATAACTTTCTCCTCATCCACATTCATACATACCTTCATGCACAATATTTTTAATGCATATTTATCTTTTTACTTATTGTTATAATCTGGTTCACTTGATAAAACAACGTCAGTCCAAAATTATATGAACTATTTGAAGAAGTTAAAAATTAGTAAAAATAAAACTAGAACATGTTTTGTTTGTCATTATATTCCATATATATTATATTTTTTAAATTAAATAAAAAAAATTATTTTACACATGACAAGAAATATACATCATTTGTGAAAAAACGACAAGTAATTTAATTTGGGCACACAATTTAAACGGGTCTGGGTTAGTTGCCTTTCATTTGTCGTGTCCCCAGTAAACTAGGCTTTTGCCTGTATCTCACTAAGGACATATAGCATGAAAAAATAAATCGATACTTCTTTCCAATTTTTTATTATATAAAACCCCGTTGCACCTTCTCATCAACCTGACAAAAACATATTGTGCACTTTCTAAGAACTCGTTTTATTTCTTTATTCCATGAATCAATCTATTGTATCTAAACACACTTTTTTGTTACGAGTAAACATCATATCTACCAGTTTAGAGGTAAGAAAAAGTGGAAATAATAAAAAATATCATACTTTTATGAAATAAATTGTTAAGAAGGTAGTACTTTCCATTCCTTTTATCTCTAATATTTTTCTCTCCATTTATTTTCAGATTATGCGTTATGTAAAAATAAGTTTGATTGTTAATTTAATATACCGTGAACTTTGAGAATGAAAAAAAACTGCCTTTTGAAACTACTCGGCTTACATTGTATAAATAGCAAAGTAAAAGGAAAAAAAATATTATTTTTTATTTCCATATCATTTCGTGAAATAATACAAGGTATTGTGTTATTATTAAATAATATTTAATTATAAACGTTTTATGAAATGTTTTTGAACACGGATTAACAATAAAACCATGCATCTTTGTGCACGTCAATTTCACATTAAATTTATATATCAAACTTCAATATTTTATTAATTTAGCATCCTTAAAAATACAAATATTAACAATTTTAAAATAAATCTTGCTTAAACATTATCATAATTCTTGTTTTTATTTGCGAAAATGTTTAACACGATTTTTCTTGTATTAAAGTAAAACTTCAATGGAAAAATAAATATTTTTATGTTTAAAGTTACAACGGGAAAGAGGATAGGCTAATTGAAATTTTATTATAAACAAAATAAACTTTATCATTTTAAGATCATTAAAAATATGCTCATAAATTTTTTTATTAAATCATGGCAATCATTTTATATTCAAAATGTGAAAAGTAATGAATACGCCTGAAACGATACAATTTTCAGCGTTTCAAGCTCCTGAAACTAATGCGGACCTCCAGCCCGCAGTGTGTTCGGGCCGAGCTCACTCTTAGCCTCTCTATGGGCGCCCCGCCACAGCAACAACGGATATACCTGACGACTCTACTTTTACCTACCTAAAGCTCGCCATCAAGTTATACGTACAATTTTGCCTATTTTTAATTTCCAAATAGACTGTTTGCTTTAGTCGTTTCATTGAGATTTACACAATTTATTCGCTTGGGATTGAGGCCAGATTTAACGAGAATTATTTTATTTACGAGTACAGCAATAAAATCTGTACCCTAGAGGATAAACCACGGGAGTCACATTTATCCCAGAGTATAAACGACGTTGCATCATACAATTCATGTATGACGCATATGACGTTTATCCGCTAGGGTGCAAAGTGACTTCCGTGGTTTATCCTCTAGGGTACAGGAATTATAAACTATATAGCGCCGTTTAAGATAACTGCCTCTCCTAAAGGGCAGTCTTATACGGAAATCAAACCTACTTTGATTGAAATATTAAAAATACTACAATAAATAAATAAGTTGTTTGTAAGGATAGAAAGGTGGCGGCTGCAGTCATTAGATTGGGTACCTTCCCAACAATGCATA
Source organism: Odontocerum albicorne (assembly GCA_949825065.1). Taxonomy (NCBI): domain Eukaryota; kingdom Metazoa; phylum Arthropoda; class Insecta; order Trichoptera; family Odontoceridae; genus Odontocerum; species Odontocerum albicorne. Next base: position 42,200,607 of record OX463840.1, read on the forward strand.
TGTTAAGAAAATTTATTTGGTAAGAAAGCCATTGAAAACTTGGCCAGGAAAAACGAACGACAAAAAAAACATAGAAACACGTTCGATTTTAGATGCAGTGTAGTTTATGTTATTATAAATTTTGATAAGACTTCCCAAAATGGTTGTTTTCAAGTGATTCCTGAATCACTAAACCACTCCGCTGCGTGCACTGTGCTGAAGTGTGGTTTGTTAACGAAACTACTACGAATGAAAACGCATATTATCAAAGATTTCGGCTTTAACTTTGTGGAACTCCATATTAAAATATTAAACAATAAACTACTTTATTATTCCACTAATTGCATTAATCCTCGCTACACGTGTTTCCACCTCCTCGATGCTCTCTTTAGGCGGAACAATGCCGGTTTGTCATGAGACCAGTGCTTATATATCTGACTGGTGTCATGTTACTTTAATATAGACCCTCCACATAAAAAAATTGAGTGGTATATTTACGGAAAGATTTAAATTTTTGTAAATAAATTAAAATATTTATATAAATATTTCTTAGAATTCTATCATACAAATGCATTGGAAAAATGTTTAAGAGGGGAGAAAAAACCTTTTGCATTATTTGGTTATTTATTTGATGTTTTTTTTTGTTTTTGTTTATGGCTTTATGTATCCCTAATGTTTAAATAATTTTTATCGCAATATCTAAATTTTAAATCATTTTTATCGCGTACGTAGAATTTTAACCTAACTATCTTAGAAATTATTGTTTATCTCTTTTATCGTATATGGTATGAAAATTCTCAAAAACTATTCCTAGATAGACAACGCTCGTGTTCTTGTATTCTACTGCCTATGTTTCTTTGTGTCATTCCAATGTATATACATTTTAAAAAGCACATTATTTTTCATATCTTGTGTAATTTATCTCCCTTAGCATTGTTGTTTAAATCGTTTTACCTATACTATAATTAGTATAATATGCAGGAATCAATTTATCTGGAAGTAAGCGTGAGACAATCTTATTAATAATTCTATCAATACGTAAAATTTTCTTCAAATGTCTCCGCCATTAAGTTGATTTATTTTGAGGTTAATACCGTTTTAAAATAGGATACGTCTATAATTAATTTCTAAGTAAGCTATATACAATATTGTCCGTTTAATCATCGTGTCTAGCTATTTATTTTATTGTTAAGAGTTTCTCGGTACACCCATCATTATACAATGGCGTCATAATTAATTTCGTTATCATAAAATGCTGCCATTTTATAGGAGTGCGGATGATTCGAAGTTATAGGAATCACAAAGTCTGTAAATGAATATTCTTATATATATTACACGTTAAAATTAAGCCTGTTTTGTGAGATTCTAATCAAGTTCTTACAGTTTTTCGGTATGACATTTTTAGAGATATATTTTTTATTAGCAAATATTAAAAATGAAAAGTTGTAGATAATGTTAATAAGGTATTCATTATTCCTATTAAGTGCAATACAGATAGATGAGTGCTTCATTCCAGGGTATTGTAGTTTACTGAACTTTTATTGTATGCAGTACAACCTGAAGGGTGTGTAAAGTATTCTATTATACTTATTTTTTTGTTGTTGCATACAACGAAAATATAATACAATAAAATACACCCCTCAGGTTGTACTGGATACAACGAAAGTGTTGTACAATACCACAATCCTCGTCAGGTTGTACTGTATACAACCAAAGTGTAGAACAATACAATACTCTGGTATTGAGCACTATTCTATCTATACTGAACTTATGTAGAAATAATAAATTTCTAATTTACGTTATCTATAACTTTCCATTTATATTTTTTAAACTTTTGGAAAAATTAAAGATCTCGAAAAACATCACAACAAATTATTTTAATATAAACATAAAATATACATTTAAGTAAGAAGCTCCTTTGGAAAAAATCTTTTACGAAGTAACATTTCATATATCGTATTTACAAGAGGGTTGGTCGGTGATAGTTCGTTGATATAGTGCGATGACAGAAGAGTAGCATGATAGATAGTTTTATAAGTACCGCTGAGGAGCGGAGGTCCATCCATCATCTGGCTGCGAGGGTTGACAAGTGAAGAGCTGTCACGTGTGGTCACCACCGGGTGACATCATTTGTTTTTCATGAAGACAACTTATCACCCTCCACTCCTTTCTCATGGTGAAACTGCATTGCACATAGTTTCGTGGAAAAGTTTCCATTTGTGAGAATATAGTTTTGATTATTAATAAAATGATATTTTTAAAGAAAAAAATGACTTATTGCATAATTAGGATTATTGAGTGTCGCAAAATGATTGATTTTAAACTTTGTCTCTTTGTTATCATGTCACTTAATGGGGTGTCTGTCTCCATTGTACTCGTATCTTTCAGGTCTGAAAGATATTGTTCCGGAGAAGAGCAGAACTTTGAGATCGATTTCTTCTTCATTGAATACAGGAATTGTTCCTTATCGATCTAATAGGATGGGGTTTATGACTAAGTTTTTTTCTGTTGCTAGCCCTGTCGCATAGCATGGTCTGCCTCAAAGTGTTAGAGATATGGGTAACGTGTGCAGCATTTGAAGTAAACCTTTTTTGGGAGGTCTAATCAAATACAACACATATACATTACACTCCACCTAAAGCTGAATGTGTTTCTATCGCATATCGGAAAGTCTACAAAGATTCCTTTGTAGTTCATCATCCTCGGTAAGTTTTCAACGGTTTTTTTTCCAAATATGTTTTTCTAAACAAATGAAGATGTGATAAAGTGTCCAATTGAGTTGTCGCAGCCACCACTTTTCTATATTTACACTCAACACATTTTAGTTTTTGCAACATGTTTAATCTAAATTTGATAGGTTTGTGTTCCAAGTTGGATCACATTTATTGTTATTATAATACATTTTAAAGTACTTGGATACTAAATTTACTATCGTTCGATAGGTACTCGTACATATGTATCGTGTATAGCTGAGATTTTATTTTGTTATTTCCAGTTCATCGCTTCTTATTCACGTTATTCTTTACTGTCCATGCCATCAGAATCCTTGACTTACTTCACACAGCGATTTCATAAATATTACACTGCTTTAACAGAATATGTTTCTTCGGTGTGTGTTTCTACGAAGTTTGTATTTCCGAATTGTGTTTCTCCGAAATTTGTTTCTCCAAAGTGTGTTTCTCTGAAGTATGTTTATCCAGTATGTTTCTCGGAAACTTTTTTTTCTCATCATTTTCCAGCATTTGGTGACATTTACAAATATTTTGTGTTACTGTTTTTTTAAGGCTATAAATATGATTAAGTGTTCTTTTTTTCCTTCTCAGAGTAACGTTGTAACCTATCGTCCAGGACTTTGGGACTAATCTGCATAACTCTTGTCTGTTCGGTTGAAAGAGATTACTATTTGGCAATAAAATCGCCATTTGTATGATTGTCAATCAAGTATCTAAATAAATAAATATCTTGGGTTTGTGTTAACTTCGAAAACAATTAGAATATCGTATTTTAACAAAAATCATATTTTGAAAAAAATACTATATTTTTAAATAAAATTTACGGACCGGTATCTATTTTTAAAATCTTTTTTTTAAGTAGAATTATGTACTACACATTCTCATTTTGTAAAAAGGGAGATATTTTTTCCATTATTTATCGTTGAAAAAGATTATTTTGTATTATTTTCAAATATCCAAAAAAATATAATCACTATCCATTAATTTTGTTTATTTAATAAGTGTTTATGTTATTTTTATTTAGTGATGCGTTAAGTAGGGTGAACAAGAACACGTTAAAATGGTTTGGACATGTTGCACAGATGAATGACAAAGACTGATTAAACGAATTTACTTGTTATATGGACGACTACGAAGAGTATGGTTGAACCAAAAAAAAAAGAAAAACGAAGGTCATGAGTAAGAGAAACATGTATTAAAAGATACGTGGTTGAAGCGAAGAAAGTATATCGTGATATCCTAACAGGGAGATGATATGCATTTTTTTTTAATTACGAAAAATTAAAAATAAAAGTTGACTTATATAAAAGCATTAGAAAAAAAAAACTATCATCCATATTTAACAATCAAAAGAAATTGGTTTTTTCTTTTAAAAAAATCCACGTCCACTTATAAAGTCAGGTCAAGTGAAGTTAGGCACATAAATAAACCAATATTGTTCCGTTTCCAGCACAATAAATTAGTCACGTTACGGACAGGGTCCGTCAAGATGTACCCTAAGTGGCAACTTGCCCCCAATCCCTCTTGCCCGTTCTGTTTGCGTGAAATAAATGATTAATCACCTACCTGCTTCTCTGTTTGATTTAACTAACTCTACTTATTAGCCGATAAACCGGTATTGTTGCCTAAGCACTATTTTAGAGTAAACGAGGTCGAAAGTGGCCAGTGGGTATTGGGGATATTTACTTACGGAGTAAAATTTTGCTCAGTAAAATACTATTGTTTACTTTGTTTTTCGTCATCAAAGACGTCAAACTTTGTCACATGATATCGTGATTTGCCTAGCACTATTTTGTTAGAATGTAGAGAATTCTTCATCAGTGAAATTCGCGTGGGTTTCGAATTTTATTGAAATATCAATAATAAATACGAACAATTTGACTGTTTAATTTTTATTGAAATCTATAATATTATTTTAAGAAAATTAATTATTTTTTAAATACTGGTAAATTTGATGAAAGAAAATAAGTTTATACGATCAAGATAAAACAAATTGAAGATTTTTTAATATGTTGTAGATTTTATTCAACAAAAGCTTTTAGTATCCTTTTAAATACAGAAAAAAACCTTTCTTAAAATGACAAAGCTTCTATTCAGATTTTTAATTATTTTATGTTTTTATTTATTTAATGTCGATTTCGATCATCTAAAGTTTTAACAAAATACATTTAAACTTCTGAGTGAGAATATAGCCATACGTCAGAATAAAGATATAAATATCAATCAAAACACTAACACAATATATTACTAACATGGCATGAGATAAATATCATCAAAACACTAACATCCTAAGACTTACATGACATTACATAAATATTATCAAAACACTAACAAAATACAAACACTAACACGACATAAATATCATCAAAACACTAACATCCTAAGACTAACATGACATTACATAAATATTATCAAAACACTAACAAGACATAAATATCATCAAAACACTAACATGACTTATATTATTTGCAGTCAAAAAGAAGTATATTGTACTACTGTACACAATAGGTCAGCCCTCAGAAAACCCAGAGCCGTATGGCGTGTAAGAAAAAAACCACATAATATACTTCATTAACACATTTCAATACACATCTCAACATATATTCTTCAAATTTCTTTATGGTTTAAAAATTAGTTTTTATATTAATAAAAAACTTTTAAGAATAATAATTGAAACCTTAATTCAGAAAAAAATGAATGTGTAAAGTAAGGATAAAATTCATTAGGCACAATTATAAATGGTAAGACAAATTGATATTTTGCTAGAAATATCCAAATTAAAACAAGATAAAAACTTTCAATTAAAAGTAAATCTATCGTATTAAACTATGAGCTTTTGATATTAATCAAACCATATCTAAAGTAGAGATACTATAAACATAAGCATTAAATGTTGATTTTACTATCTTTTATAAGCAGCATACGACAAAATGAACTTAATAGGGGTAAAGAGAGGTGATAAAATTTTCATAGTTCCCAGGAAAGTCACACAATAATAAATCAATCACCGGGTCGAGTGGGCCAATATTTAGTATCAAATAAGAGAGTTGCTATCGAGTTGACCACCGCTTGCCCCGCACCATCAGATTGTTTATTCTACTGGTCATAACAAATTAATTGCCATAGCCGCAATGCTGGGGCGCCTTGGCCATCATCAAAGCCGATATAACATAATCTTGCCCCTTGCCTCCACTTGTTCACCTGATCGCTGTTTGCTTAACGGCCCTCAAGAATAACAATAGATCCTTGTGTAATCCGAATACAAGAAGTTTTTGATTAGTGTCATGCATTTTAAGACTTTAATTCCTGTACATTATAATTCGTATTTTACTCTTTAAAATGTTCTTTAATATGTCCACTTTGCAAATGCCGTTCTTTTTTTAGTGTTTTCTTTACTTTTATTACTTGAGTTTAAAACCAATGTTGGCCCTGTTTTTCAACCGGAGAGGCGTGAATTATACTTGATGAAACAAAAGAAATAATAAAAAATGATCTCGTCAGTGATAAATTACGAGACAGTTACTGTTCTAATAGGTAACCATTCACTTCCTTTTTAATTACATACGAGGGTGGTACCAGAAGTACCCGACCTGACGTATAGATGGCGGTGGTTGCTTTAAAAAATTACTATGGTAGAAAGTACTAAACTTATAAAGTTTAAGTTTCAAGTTTTAAGACGCTACGTTGTTTAGTATTTGTTTGGCAGCCATCAATAGTGAACGCTCTCAGTGAATTTGTAAACATGGAAAAAATTGGTCATCGTTATGTGATACAAATACTTTCATTTGAAAGGTCTAAGTCCAACCAATATCAAAGCCGAGCTAGATTATACTCTGGGGGAGTCTGCTCCTTCGTTTACAACAGTAAAATATTGGGTGGCAGAGTTTAAACGAGGCCGTACGAGCTGCCAAGACGAACATCGCAGTGGTCGACCAAATGAGGTGACCACGCCAGAAATGGTAAAGAAAATCCACAAAATTGTATTGGATGACCGTCGATTGAAAGTGCGCAAGATAGCAGACATGGTAGGCATTTCAAAAAGTGCTCTACATCGCATATTGACTGAAAATTTGGACATGAGAAAGCTGTGCGCAAGATGGGTGCCGCGTTTGCTCACAATGGAATAAAAACAGCGTCGTGAGGATGTTTCAATCGAGCGTTTGGCGATGTTTCACAGCAATAAAGCCGAGTTTTTGCGTCGATTCATAACCATGGGTCCATCACTTCACACCTGAGACGAAGGAACAGTCAAAACAATGGACTGAAAGGGGAGAATCGGCTCCAAAAAAGGCGAAGACAGTTCCATCTGCAAGCAAGGTCATGGCGTCAGTTTTTTGGGATGCGCGTGGGATAATTTTCATTGCTTATCTTCAAAAAGGAAAAACAATCAACGGCGAGTATTATGCTAACTTATTACAGCGTTTGAGTGATGAAATCAAGAAAAAACGGCCGCATTTGGCGAAAAAGAAAGTGTTGTTTCATCAAGACAATGCACCAGTTCACACATCCGTTATCGCGGTGGCCAAAATCAATGAATTTAAGTTCGAATTGCTTCCTCACGCACCTTATTCACCAGATTTTGCCCCTCGGATTATTTTCTTTTTCCAAACTTGAAAAAATGGCTCGGTGGTAAAAGATTTGCCAACCATGAAGAGGTGGAATCTGCGGTTAATGGCTATTTTGAGGCGCTCGACGGTTTTCACTATAAACAGGGTATCGAAGCTATTGAACATCGCTGGGAAAAGTGTGTCGAGCTGAAAGGAGACTATGTTGAGAAATAAAAATATTTTTTCCCATTTTTTTTGTGGTTTCTTTGTTAAGTCGGGTACTTTTGGGACTACTTTCGTATATCGGGTATGTCTGGATTAATATCCCGATATCTTTATATCATTTTTCGAGTTATCGGCCATCACACTTAGATAAAATTAAGTAAAACAGCTTTATTGTCGATATATTTAATGTGGAGTATAATAACATCAGTAGACGGGTTTTGTTTCGTAACTCTCATACATTAGAATGTTGGTGGCGTTCATATTTGATTCATCTTCACCCTGACTTCTAAAGCATGTTGACAACCTATTTGTGGTTCACCTACTTACACTGATGTTTATGTTATTTATGCAAATAAATGAACCAGACTTTTTAAGTTTTTTAAAAACTGGTTGATAATGGTGGGAATCGAGTTAACATATTTCATGGTAAGCCATGATTCGCCATTGCTTAGTCTGTTACTCTCTTAGTCTGTTGTCTCTCAGACGTTTAAGTTGCAATGGAGTTAGATCATTACAGGTCACTATATATAAATAGGTTAACGAATTTAAAACCAATCATTTAGCAGTCACTGAATTTTCAGCATAACTGCTTTAATAAGAATATTTTTTTAATTTTTAATTGTATAGTTTGTCGTGCATACTCGTACATATATTATAGAATATTTAGAGTAAAATTGCTATTTTCAGTTCATTATGTTTTTAATACAAACCAAGGTGAGGTAAATATTTTCTCTATCTAATAAGAGTTGAATACAATTCAATTAATAAATTATTTCTATTCCCATCAAATTTTAAATAAAGCCAACACTCGAAAAAACAATAATTTTACGATGACAAGTATAAAATACAATTATAATTTAAACAAAGTCTTCCGACCAGAAACAAAATTTCACAACTGTCGATATATTTGCGTGAATTGTGTGACAGATTTTGAGACTGAGACCAGATTTTACAAACCGAACTGTAATAGTTTTAGTGAGCAAATTGTAAACAAATGATGGCATATTGGATGTCTGACATTATTCATGTTCAGAAGTAAAGGGTATTAGTTCAGGTTTGAGTTTATAGTTTTGTGAAAGTCGTTAATTATTTAATCAAACAAAACGGAAAGTTTGAATGTGATGACGTGATGATAAATATATTATTGGTGATTAGTGTTAATATTTGATATCATTTTCCCTTTTCATTATTACACGTCAATCACAAAAAGGGTGGTTGGTAAAACTATATAAAATGAAGCATTACTTATTCGAAGTATCTTAAAAGTTGTAATTTAAAGTATAAAATAAACACTTTATAAACATTTTAGCTATTCAATCGTTTTGGACCACTAAAACGTCCCACATCACTTTGAACTTGCGTATAACTGTGGAACACCATAAAAAAAATACTGAAATAATTATATAGATTATGAAATCGTACCATGATAGTTATTTCTAATAAATAAAACTGTGAGAGCGCTAATAAGGTTCGCGAAGACCGATTATAAAATTTTTAAGCAATTGTTCCATATCGCAAATGAGAATTTAAAACTGAAACAGAAATTATTGATACAAAACTAAACAAAAATTCGAATGAAAAAAGTGGATGAAAAGATTTTAAAATATTGTATATACGAAAAATTACAAACAAATTCTAACGAAACGAATATAAATTATTAAAAAAATAAGATTCTTTTAATATCATTAGTTATCAGAAAAGTCCGAACAGATAAAAAGAGATGAGATTTTTTCAATTAATTAGTTTGAGAAATAATGATATAGATTTCAGGTAGAGAGGTAAATATTTTTGTTGAATTTTAGTTGGACGTGAAAAGGGGCTAACAGTCAGTACTGTTCAAAATTTTCAGATGCGGGTGAACTCTAAACACTATCAACTTTTCATTCCCTTGCATCTACAGATTTCTGTTATGTGAGCACTAATCATCAGTAGTTCGGTAGAAGCGCGCAAACATCTCTTTGAAAGCTATTCGCTTCTATATATTTGCCTAGTGGATACAAAACTCGATTGAATAAGTGTAGCTCTTAAGATCAGTCCAAGTAGTTACTTTTCAATCTATAATTGATAATCAGTTATTTAGTTTTAATAAGTTAATAGCATTGGTTTCAAAGGTTTTCAAGTATTAACTAATTTAAGTGTCGAGTAGTGAAGACATTAATCAATTATTGATAACACATGTATATCATATGTTTTATTGATACCATCGTATTATTCAAGCGTTTTACCAACAGCGACTTTTGTTGCTTAATTGGTAAGACGCTTGACTTTCCCTCAGGGATGTCGGATTCGATTCCCGATCGTACTCGAAAAAAAAGGGTCGCAGTTTAGTAGAGTTTGTTATACTTGCGTACGCTAAACGTGTGCGAGTGTTATTGTCTCTTCATGTTCGGCAGTATTACCCACACGTAGCTTGACTGCGAGTTTTGTGCCTACTCCAGCGGTCGTAAACCCGAAAATAAATGCGATTGGGGTCGAAGACAATGGCCGCGAGACTGGCCATACTCTGCAATATGTCCGCATTATTGATTTGGATGTCTTGAGGGATACCACATGAATGAAGGAATAAAAACTAAAGTTTTGAAAGATCAACAATTAAGTAAGTTTTGACTGACGAATAATTGGTAGTTATTTTGTAAAAAGTATTCAACGCAAATTTAACCTGTTCTGAAATAATTGGAGAAACATCAGGCTACTTTTTATGTGATTATACAAAATATTTTTTTGACACTGAATTTTGCCATGAAAAATCCCATTAAATTAGCTTAATATTTGTTTTATTGGGATAACAGGACGTATATGATCCAAACAATAAATATAGATTTATTTTTTATTAAACCGAGAAAAGAACATAAACCAATTCAACATATATTTTACATAAGTAATATTGGGACCTAAAGAGACTTGAAAAGAAAAGTTCCTCAGAAAAAATACGAGTATCGAAATAGTTGAAACTGGACCATCAATGATGCCAAAGTTCTGCAAGATTGACTAAGAAAGTGATATTGAGACTCAAATGGGTAAATTGAAATATTGAGACTCCAATGGGTAAAGAGAAAATTTACATTTAAATGGGCTATTTAGATACTAATTTATATTAATTTGATTTCATAAACATAAATCAAATAAATATGCATCTTCTTTTTAAAAGTCTTTAAAATACCATGCACAGTGAGATGATTTCTATAGCTTATTTGGTAAGATGCTAGACTATCACTCGGAGATTTTGGGTTATATTCCTGATGATGCATAAAAAAGTACGAAAAACATATCAGTCTGGTAATAAAGTTTATTAAATAATACTCGCGTGCGACAAACGTGTGTCAGTATTGCTGCGTCTTCATATGGGGGATAACATTGCTAACACATGCCATGACGGACCGGAAGTTCCGTGCCTACTCCAATGGTTCTAAGAACAGAGGCTTTGAATACATTGTTATTTTTTGGCCACACTCTTTTCGTTGTGGTGAAGGGCTAGCATACGAATGAATAAAAATATTTATTACTGGGTAAATACTAGTATTAAAATTATTTCTATAGGCGTCGCAATATAATGCCGGTATAACAAAAATACATATTGGTAAACAGGGGTTCAGAATTCAAGTATAAAATATTCAGTGCTTTCTTTCAAATAATGAAAAATTCAAAATACGTTATGTTTTCAAACTGTTTGGGAATGAAAGCTTTGAAATATAATTGAATTGGTGATATATCGATTTTATTTTGTGACAATTTAAAAACAACGGGATGGATTGCGAAAAAAAATGTTAAAAGGTTTCAAATATTTCTGGGTAAGATATTAGGTTATATTTAAAAGGAGGCAAAAGTAAAAGAGATATAAAAATATGTCTGAAACTTTGGTGAATACTAAGTTAGTATAAGAAAAGGCTGTAATTAGTGGCAACCAGGCAAAAACTGAAATGTTGGCCGTGAGCCACGAAGCAAATGTCCGGCAAAATAAGAGAAAGATAATAGTATAATGGGAAAGTTGGGTTCCGCTGCGCATCTGTGGAAACGATTTTGCCAATATCACAACTCTGAACCGAGATTTCTTTTTTTTTGTATTTAACTCTTTGGTAATCGAGAAAAAATATTAAAGCCTTAATATTATTTTTAACTCTTGGGTAATTCCACGTTTGGTTTGGTGGATATTTTTAATGTAGGTATTGATGAGTTCTCTGGCATGTCCTCATTTTTTAGGTCTTCATTAGGAGACTGGTTGTTTCATTTTTTTGTGCAATATTATTGTGTTGTTTTATTTGATGTATTAGAATGAATCATGGACACGAAAAAAAAAACTGAAAAGAGTCCAATGAAATCTGTAGAAATGCGTACGCTGGAGAAGAAAATACGGAGTGACATTTTTACAGGACACATAATGAAGTGATTAGGGATAAATGTGAACTTAAAGCCAATGTGTTGAACAAGATGAAGAAGAGCACTTTGAAATGGTTTGGGTACGTGTAACGAATGAATGGAAAAACAATGACAAACAAATATGTAGTGCAAATGTGAGTGGAAGACGTGCCAGAGGAAGATCAAGACAAGTATGATTCGGTCGAGTGAATTATATTTTGAAAGAAGGAAAAATAAAAAGATAGCGAAATCGTTGGATTGTAGAATGTGTTTGGATGTGGAAGAGGTGAAGAATTTGTGTCGAGAAAGGAAAATCTGGCGCTATGTCCACTATGGTGTATATGTATTTTGTTTGAGTATTTTTTCTTTGAATGCTGGTGTACTACACATTAATGATTTCATGCGCCACATGTGTTCTGAATTGTAATAATTTTTGTTGTATTTGATATGTAATCTCTGGTTCACAAATGTTTGCAACGGTTCATAAAAGATACTTCAGTGTTTTACTCGTACACTACTTCAAAAAATATTGTTTTCAATCTTGCGCACTATTTCATTCTTTCGTGTAGCACCACTTAGATTGGATGGGCGGGCAAATTGTCTGTGAACTAAGTCCTCGTGTTTATATATCACTTCAGTTGGCATGTGACTAATAGTTCATCATTATTATTATTGGAGATACTATCGCACATTTATAGGCAACGAAACTCTCATTAGCACGTATTAGTATTGTTAACAAGCAAACTCTTAAATCAGCCTGGGACTCATTTTTCACTTTGTATTATAAACTAGGTTGCGATCGTCTTATCGATTATGTTGTAGATTTAATGAAGTATTTTTATTTTCTATCTGAAGAAAAAAAGGTACTTTCAAAATATTCAGTTACAAGAATATTGAAAATGGATAAAAATTATACAATGTGTAATTCAATATTACACTTTTCTTATGTAGATATTATAAAAACCAACTTAAATTCGTTGATATTTTGTTATCGCTTTAAAAAGGGGATATTTTATGCCCTTTGAAAACACATTGTTAATGTCGAAGTTTAACATGTTTAAAAACTAGTTTGTTTTTCATTTCTTCAAATATACCTCTTAACATATGGGTTAATACGGTGAAAATGCGTTCACTTATTAATGTGGTGAATTGATGTATTGCAGAAAAAGAAATGTGATTTTAAGGATGGATTTCAGCTAAAAACTAATGTGTTGTAAGTAGAGTAAAAACTGTTACGTAGAGGTAGTTTGGACATATTGAAAGGGTGGAGGATAAAAGGCGTGACAAATTAATAAAACTAGCATTTGTAGAAGTCGTGGTAGAAGATGATATGGTTGGATCAAGTGAATTAAATTTAGATAGAAGGAAATGTTAGGAGTAAGAGAACCATAAGGAACTGTAAATGAATATGTAGGAGACGAATGTATTTTATCGTGTTAAGATAATTTGATACTATCTCCTCTCTGTCTACCTCAAAATATTAATGACGTGATGGCATGTATGTATGTTTGTCGCTGATTTCCAATATTCATTTCCAGTTATGAATACAACAAAAATATCGATTTAAGATTTTTGTAAGATCCTAACTTTACCAAAACGAATTTTGGATTTAAACTCCCTTAAAAATATAAATTATTTAATATTTTCTGAAATATGAGAATAACAGTGCTGTTCTCCTACTTGGAAAACATATCGTGTGCAGTTGGATATTTGTCATGAAGCTTAATCAGCGCTTTCAGGAACATATTTGTTTCTGCAGTGTCGAAATTGTAAATTACAAAAGGATTAGCCAAAGTGCAGGAACGGGGTGTGCGTCCCACTCGCTAGCGCCGCGCTGCCAAGCGCCGCGGCGAGCAGAGCGCCGGGGCGAGATTTATGAAAGCAATTGACAAAGTAGTAAATGGGCCATTAGAAATCAGTGTGTGAGGGGCAGACCCGACCAACCCCTTGTTATTGTTGCAATCCCGTGGAAGCGCATACCGGCAACTTATTCCTTCAAGCCTCTCTGAATCGCAATCTTCTTATTCGATTCAGGATATTGATTGAATATATTTTTGAAAATTGTATAATTGATTAAGAAAATATATTTTTTTTCTTTCATTTATTTGTTCGTCTGCAATCCTTACATACTCGTAAATACGAATTGGTGATTTTGACATATTAAAGAGTAGTCACGAAATTCGCACATCGTCATCGCCCATGTTGGCAATACCACCACAAGAAGTAACAACACTCGCACACATCTAGCGCAAGTACTACTACCACACGATTTTTTAACTAAAAAGGTATTTTTTTTGGGTAACATCGGTAATCGACCCGAAGCCCCTTGGTGGATCAATCCTTTAACCAATCGTTTTACCAACTAGACCAAAGAGATCGCTATAATTTTATTTAACCTGGATTTGTATCATTAGTTTTTATTCTTAAAGTGAGAAAAAATCTAAAAATAATATATAAGATTAAGCGAATAATTATAATATTTGAAATGGAATTACTGAGAAATATGTATTGAAAATGAAATTAAAATGTGTATTTATAATGGAATTACTAATAAATATCTATTAAACATTACGATAACACATATAAAATAGCAACACATAAACTTAACGTTATTTCGATACTATAACAATATGAAAAAATAATAAATGTACAAAAATAAAGGAAGTTGTTTAAAACCTCATAATTCAATTTTTATTTTAAAATATTGAAAAAGTAAGTGTTGAATATTTTATTTTGAATAATACATTTTTAAATTAAGATGGTACTCAGAAAACGTTAAATGTACATTTCGTCCTAAATAACTAAGAACACTAGAGTAAATTCTTATTATTTAGATGTGGCAGAAGCGAAAGTTATGTGACAAGATAGAATGAAGTAGACATTTGTCGTCTCTGTCTACTCCAATAGGAGCATGGCGTGATGACGGCAATGATGAGATTTACACTTTAAGTTTTACCTTTTGCATTATTTACTTGAATATTTTAAATTATAATGCATTTCTTTGAAAGGAAAAACAAAGTTCGACAAATATTTTCTTAATTAAGATTTAATATTCAACATTTTACTGATTATATAAAAATGTTTCTTATTTCTATTTCCTATATTTTTTTCAAACTAGAAATATTTTTCACCAAAAAATGACTTAGGATTAACAAAAATTGCAACTAGACGTTTTTGTTTTAAGAACGAAAGAGTTCACGGAGACAAACGGCAAAGAGCCCCTGATTTATGTGTACAATTTCTCTTTATTTGTCTCCCGGCACTGGAGGTGCCCCCGCTCCCCGCTTCCAATCTCAATCCTGCCTTAGGCACTCCTAATGGATTGATACAAAAATCTCAGTGTCACCACTGGAGATGGTTTACATCCTACAATTCTCAGTTGAGGAGTTAAGCTGAAGATATTGATCGTTAAAAGTTAGTTATCGTGGCATTTTAGTTAAAAAGTTTGTTTAGCATTAAATCATCATAGGTTCAATTCCCAAGACGCCTGAACGTTTTTTCAATTTTTTTTAAAAACCCTTTACCAACTATTATCAAAAACGATGACAAGGATTATTTGGAATTGATAATTTTCTGAAAATGATACTTTGATGAACATACGAGTATGTCGGTGACCCTGATCTAACGGTTAGCATTCCTGTTAAGTAAGCGAAAGTCACAGGTTCGATTCTTTCGTAAAACGCTTTTCAGTAATACTATTCGTTCCTCGGTCTTCCGTTTCCTCGCTCTGTTTTAATTTCAGACATACGTATTTGTGTCGTGACTTTGCAACTAATTTTCTAAATGTCATTCTACTTATAACGTCTATCTCTTACAAACACTAATCCTTTATCAGATAATTTTTAATTCTATCAAACATTATAACACCCGATATTCTTTGCAAATCACGTATTTATACTGCATTTATTTAGCTATTATAATTCCCGTTTAATGCCTAGGTTTCACTTCCATACATTAAGGTTAACACTAGTACATCACCCTTTTTTGAAGATGTGGAGATAGTTGCTATAAATATTCTCATGATTATGTATCGTATTTTTTTTTAATAATTAAGTATTATGAAAATAATTAGTTTAATACAATTTGTGGTTATTACATTTTTTTTAATCTGGCGAGTTTATTGCCATGTGGCAATCTCTTCCAACCAACCAGAAATATGTTTTTAGGCCCTAAGTGTTAACCAGACTGGAATCCTATTTTAAAAAATCTGGGTTCCAGCGGGTATGAGTTTATAATTTAAATATGAATTGTGAGACATGTACCTAGAACTGATTTAATTTAACAAACATGTTTCCAGCAAAATTGATTGTTTTGTAAATAATAAAGTCACAATCTTTATTTTGAAGGATCCATTAGTTATTCTTTATGCAAGGTGCAATTATACCTATATACATTTTTATAATTGGAAGTCCTCAATAAATATTTCTGGTATGATTCGACCATCCGGAATTTATGCTGTCTGGGTTTTATATATATTAAGGATAGGTATTGTTGAAGAGAAAAAATTATGCAATTTTCAATGACCTCCGTTGCCCAGTTGGCGCCTGTTTTATAACGCGGAGCTGGGGGTTCAACTCCCATTGGAAACCAGACTAAAAAATCCAATCTGGCTTTCATTTAATGCCTCTTTAACATCTTTCTGGTTTGTTGGAACAGACTAGCGGGCTTAATGGCATGTGGCAACATATCAATAAGCCCACCAGATTATACTATACGAATATATATATAATATATCATATATTAAAAATGCTGAGTAGTTCAGTCCTTCTCGGATATAAAATTATATGTCAAAGTTTATTACAAAATTGAAACAAGATAACCCTTCGATGCAAAAAATAAAACCATAAGTAAAATTTTTTTATCATTTTCTTTTAAATTTACTTTTCCCAATCCCAGTTAGTAATTAACAAACACTAGAGAGGGTATACAATCACACGTTAAAATGTATTAATTATTTTAAAATAATCGATATTTTTCACATTTATTTTTTACTCTAGTTAAGGAGTAAATTCACTATTTTTATTGATTTATTTACATGACAATTCCTTGCATGCATACACAATTTATGAAAAAACACGACAAAAAACCATTAAAATCAAGTTTTTAAAAGTGAATACTGAATTTATTTGGATCTGGGTTTGTTGTCTTTTAGTTGTCGTGTCCCCATTATCCAGGCTTTTACCTGTATCTTATTGAGAACACATAAACATGAAAAATAATGAGATGCTTTTTCATTATTAAACACCTCTGTCACAAACTCTCATCAACGTGATAAGTTGCGAGACTTATTTATACGAGTATGTATGTACCATGTAAGAAAACCTCTAGTATACTTCATCATTTCTGATAAATAAAAAGTCGATCTCACAATGTCCCGTATACAATTATCAAAAATAAACCACACACAAATTACACTCCAAGTTATCATTCATGGAATCCCAAGTATTCAAACTCCTGTCATAGTAACAACAACGCTCTGATCTACTGCCTGAAATTTTCGTACCCAGTAGCTTTTGTTGAATTCGGTATTTCATTGTACGTCATATGCCCTAAATAGGCAAAATATGTTCTAACTTGAGAGATAATGAAAATTGGATCAGCTGCCGTGCGTTTTTGATGAGTTTGTATTTCATTTTATTCTTAATTATATATGTAGAACCAGATAATGTATTTTAAGTGTAAGTTATTGTACTAATAGTACATATTTATATTTTGAAGTGATGGTCGCACGGTAACGCACTGGACTTCTGTGCGGAAGGTTGCTGATTCCAGCCTCGCGCTGTGCTACTCCCCTTAAATTGCACAGGCATTTTTTACACCAAGTATTCGAGAGTATAAGGATACCTATGACTTTCGTCACATATATTTTTCAAAAAAAGAGAAAAATAAAACATGCCGATGTGCTCCAATCGTCTCACTTCGGTGTGCCATCGGATCCAGTACAGTGGTGTGGCCGGTGAGTTTGCTGGTGTGCAACGGCTCATTCACTTAAAGAAAAAAAAACATAGTACACCATCGCTTTCAAACTGAATTGACTTTGGAATGGCGAAGGGATCCTCGACTTACGAGGCTCAGCAATGACGATGATGACATATTCACTCTACAATCCACTTTCAATGTGACATATATAAAGTTCTACATATTATTTAACTTTCTTTAAAAAATTACAGATACAATTTTCTTGTTTTATAAATAATTAAAATAATTGACTTGTATTAATCCTGCATTTTTATGTATATATCTACAAGTGAACGTTAAAAATTATATTTAAAAAAAAAACGCAATCCAAGAGTTTCAGCCTCTTTTTCGAAGAACCTAATTGAAGCAATCGCAGGCCCCATCAGATTTCCATTGAAGCAAAAATACGAAAACTCTTTTATTCTCCCCTCCCAATTAAATTATTCGATTGCTAACTTTAAATAAGCAATCCATCACAACAAGAAAAGAAAGGAATAAAAACAATGGGTGGAAAATAAATTAGTTGATGAACAACAAATTTAAAGTAAATAAAAATATTTGAAAAAAAAAACATTTATTCCATAGAACCACATAAAAACTACATGTTATATAGTAAACTTTTTGTAAAACCGTTATTTTCTTGTTAGTTTGATTTTTCTTAGTTGTGATTTATGAGAAACTAGAGAAAAACATTACTGTATCAAATAGTTTGGCTTTGACTTTATTGGAATCCATGCGAGAATATTTAATAATTAATTATTTATTTTTATCAATATTATAAATATAAAAACACATTAACCTGTCTCACAAAAAATGTGTCAAATTTGACCAACATTGGTATAAAACAATGATTTGTTGATAGATATCTCAGAATTTTTGTGTGATGAAAGTTGTTGATGAAAAATGCTAAGGTCAATAATAGTGGGTTTGAATCCTGAATAAGAGCGCCCTTAAGAAAGTTTGTTCTCTAAACGGCGCTTTATAAATAGTCGTATATAGTAAGTATAATGAAAACTACACCAATTAATTCTTTAATATATCTACAATATTGAAACTTAAGAGTAAATTTATCACAAAAAAAGACTTTCAGTAACGTGCATTATTTAACATAACGAAAAAAAAACTATATTTGAAGTTTTTGAATAATATGGATACATTGCATTTGAAAAATAATTTTTAAAATTTTTTTTAATTGAAAAAATAAAAATGTACACTTGATCATTATTCAAGATAAACATTTTTTAAATCTTATAAATGTTGACAAGCGTATGTATACAAGTACTACAAGACGAAAAGAGGGTAAATTGTACGGCACCTTCTTCACCCAAACAAAGCTAATCGATATTCACTTAAAACGCGCTTAAAATGCGAAAACAATTGTGTAATAAAAGAATAATAAAGATGATGCCCCCTCAATAAACAGGATCCTTTGAAAAACAAGTTAAATTTTCCTAATAAACCTGAAAGGCTGAAAAAAAACACTTTTCTTTCAAGTCTTAGAAAGGAGTTATGTTAAACAATGTAAAAATGATTATTAGTTTGTCTCTTTTTATTCTTTCGAACATGTTAATAAGACAATCTTTTTTACTGAGTGCGCTTGAAAAAAAGTGAAAGTACATTAAAAAAATCTGTTAAATTAGGGTTTGTACAAGGGGAAGTAAGACATTTTTCTGGGTGATTATTAGGTGATTGAGAGAAAGAAACAAGCCGTGAGAGAAATGAAGAGGAAAAATAAGGGAACTGAAATTTTATAACAGTTGTAAGGCTTCCAAAGAGAAGAGTATTACTCGTATCACACATCGGAAGATCTACAAATGTTCATTTGTAGTTCGTCTCCCTTAAGTGAGTTTTAGTACTGTTCATAAAGCAATAGTGTCCAGTGAGAGCGATATGTGAATCTAATAATTGAGTTTTAATATATATTATTTTAAAAACTCAAGTATTTTCACTCATTATAAACTGCTTTTTCGATTAAATATGTATAATATTCTGTACAAGAGTAAAGAAGAAGATACAATATTTGCCATTGTTATTTTATGTTTATAATTATATTGACAGGTGATGGTGATGGCTGTCCAACATTATTTAAAAAACAAAAATGTTCTAACTATGAGAGATCTCGAATCGTAACAATTAAATAGGAATTATGACAACACCTAATGTTACATACTGACGTACGTACAACCGATTTTGTACTGGTGATGATGACATCTTATCAAAGTTTATATTAGATTGTATCTTATCGAAGTCCAATATTGTATCTTATTAAAGTCCATATTAAAATATTTAACAAATAACTATTTTGGTATTTCTAGAATTAGTGGAAAAACAGAATAATTACTTGTTAAGTATTCTTATAATATTGTGTTTACAAGAAAAAAGAAAAATCTTTGTATTTTGATATTTCAGTCTCACTTTATTCTACGGAAGACCTCCTGGTTATCGTCTTCTTAGAATGGCCTCCAAAGATTCAAGTACAGCTGAGAGACGATATTTTTTAAACAGATGCGTCGCGTCGTCTATATGATGAGGGCATATTGTCGAAAACATTAATTAAGACTACAATAGGAAGAAAAAATAAATTTTATTATTTCAAAACGACGAGAACCATAAATACACACAAAATAACTTTCGTGGTCTAGTTGGTAAGAAGCCTGTCTTCGAACGTAGGGATTGCGGGTTTGATTACGGTAGGTATTCAGATTTAAAAAAAAATACTTACATCTGCTTTTTACTAAAGGCTTGTTTAAACATGTTTCAAGACATTGTCACATAGAAATTAAACCGTTAGGTTGTACACAGTGGAAGTGTAATTCATTAAAAAATTATCTCGTATTTGATGTGTTAAATTGAGGCAAAAAAATAAAGATGCAAAGTTGGTGGTACGCAAACGTTTTGTTCTATGAAAATATCAATAAATTTACTATCACAGTCAAATTAAGGTTCACGTTTATATCTTTTCGTATATTCATGAAAACATCACGTTTTTGATATCTCCACTTTTTTACAAGTAAAAGTATATTCTCCAGAGTACGATTCGTTCTGATAAGATCCGTGTAGAGAATTGAGACTGGGAGGGCGCGCGGATATCGGCAGAATCCTAATAAGATCGAGCAGCCCTGCTTTCCGAAGCATTAGCGAAACGTCAAGGGAACACACCTGAACATTGAATATTTATGCTAAATTGATATGCACACGTGAATCAACAATGAGATGGAAAAAAATAAATGGTTTAAAACATATATAAACACAAAAAAAATGTTTACAGACTATTAGTTATACACGTATATCAAAGTTGTTCAAGTTAGTTTTTTAACATTCATGTAATTTTACATAGAATGGGAAACCACCGCACAATTTTACCTAAGAAAACGATATGATTATGCTTAACAGTTTGTGAGTCACGTTATTCAACATTGAAGCCATAACGAGGAAGAATAATTTTACACATTACATGGATCTAAGATGTGTTTGACGTGATTTCAGCGCCTTGACTGTAAATCAATTGTGGTGTGAGAATGATGAAGGGAAAGCTTTTGTCTTGGCTTGATATAACTGTTTTTAATGCTTTATAGGAAGTTGTATTTTGACTTCGTTTTGCTTTATTTTTTAGAAATCCTACTGAATTTTTATTAAAGTTTGTTAAAAAAGTTTAGTTTGATAAAACGTATTGTAATCTGGATTGGAATTTTATATTGGAACGAAAACATTGTTGTAAGGATATCCAATAAGACACGAGTAATTGCTTTTGTTGAATTCTGAAAACATAACACCTAATTATAATAGTAAAACCATGTTTCACATTATTATGTTTGTATAACTGTATCTTGTTTAAAAAAATCACCATTAAAACTTTAAAAAAAACATACAGAATACCCTACAATATTTTCCACATATTAAATGTAATAAAAAATAGATAGAAAACAAATTAATTTTAACAGATATTATAAATAACAAAGAGAAAAAGAGATATTATTAGAATATTACAAAAATTTTGAGATATTTAATTTGTAATAAACCTTAATGATATACAAAAACAATAATAAACAGGGCGGTAATTTATTTCATAAAAACATGTGGGATATTGATTTTGAAAAACAAAACACAAATATAATGTTAATATGTGTTCATGTTTTTCGATGAACAATATTTTAAAGTTTTTTTAGTTCAAATAGCAACCTGTTGTATTGTTTTTGGTAATCTTTAATCATCTATATCAAATATTTGATTTTGTCATTGAATTTCAATGTATCATTTCATTAAACATAAATTATTTATATATCATTAGTCATATAAGAAGTGTGTTTAAAAAAGTTGAAGGTAAATTGGCTTGTAATTGAGAATGTAAGTCTACGTGACATATTGTAACTTCTATACGCAGTCGTATCTCCTTTTATCTTTTTTTTCGAGTACCGGAAGCAAATAATATTAAATATTTCTTGAACCATGGAAATGGTTCAAGAAATATTTAAAATCAATAACTTTTTAAAATGGCACAGTTAAAAAATACAGGTAAAATTGTTAAAACACAGATGCATGCAATATACCTTCAAATAGAGTTTTACTTGACAAATGAACGTCACACCTTAGAAAATCACGTCCCAACATTTACACGCGTGATGGAAAGTCGGAGACTGGTGTATCAGAAAAACGAAGTCAGTAGCCGAAAACAATAGAATTGGGAGCCATTTAAAATTTTTATTTGTCAGAAATTATTTTATGTGATTTCTACAAATATTATAACCCAACGTAAATTTTCAAACCTTTTATTATTTAATTACTTATGTTCATTGACACAAATGTAATTTTTTTATCGAGAAAGATGATTTAATTATTTGCTTACTAAGCAAAAAGTTACTGCTAAAATAATTATTAGTGCGTCAGTTTTCTTGTTTGTTTTTATTTGAAATCAATCGAATATATCAAAGATCGTCTTATAAAAAAATAGGAGTTTATATTGAATATTTATTTATTGAAAACTATTCGACACTCAAGTTTCCTTTACATATCACAGTTCGATTTATAAAGCAAAACATTAAATATCAACATCTTTCAAAAAACATACTTCAGATTACACGTTTCAAAATATGGTGCACGAAATTGCTGAACTTATAGAAGACAATACGAACAGTGAAAAATAATAATTCAAATATCATCCACAGTACAAGGCTTGAGAAAGAAAAACATTAAATCTCTCTTAAGAGCAATAACAATATAAAATAAAATAGCAAATTACAAAAAAATACTAAAGACAGTTTGTATGTTAAATGGAATAAGAAGTCTCACAGCCAATACCTTGGATTAAACAAATACCAGAGAAAGACCGTCTTTTTTAAAAATATTTATGAATATTGAGGTGCTAGTTGTCTTAAAGAAGCGTGGTAGCTTTACATTACGACGTCTGAACTCGATAACCGGGGGGGTTTAATTAAACCTTTTTAATTTTTAAACTGTTTAAACATGAATTTAATTCTAATAATTACTTTCGTAACTGCCATGTATAAGCAACGTTTTTAAAATTACATACATAACCTCAGTGACCTAGTTAGGTCACTTGTTTTAATTCGTGAGCCACCAGTTATCGACACATAGGATTAACCGATTTGTTAAGAGTTTGGCATAGCGAGCTCTGTTTCTAATCCATCATTGGCTGCTCCTTTGTGCACAACGCGGGGTGGATTCCGACGAGGGTTTCCATGTGGTTTCCTCTCCACGCTGCTCCTGCGCCCCGCAATAGAGAGGTAAGTCACTTCTTCAACTTTTCTATTATAATATGGAAAAAGTTCAAAGCGTGAAATGTTGAAGAGTATTCGATATAAGGTGAAAATAATATATATTTATGTTACATCACAAAAAAATAGAGTAAAAATGGTCTTCATGTTCAAAACTGTTAGTTTTGAACATTTTTAGATAATAAGCGACCTAATAAGAAAATTAACATTCTTTAGTTTTCTAATTTTTTTGTCGAAAATGTGCAACATGATGTTTCATTACAATACAAAAAAAAGTAAATTTAAACTACAAATAAAAAAGAAAAACGAAATATTAAAAAAAAAATCCAAATAGGGTTACGAGTATATGAAAAAAATATAAGATTAGACTTTTGTTAGACATATAAATATTAGACCTTTGTTAGATATTAATTAACCTTTTTAGATAAAAAGTAATCTGATGAGAAAATGTAGATTTTTTAGTTTTCTAATATTCTTTAGTCGCAAATGCACCACGTGATGTTTCATTACACCACAAAGAGGAAATTTAAATAACAAAATATTTCAAAAAATATTTTTAAAATAGGACTTTATGAAAAAGTTCTGATGTTTAAAATTAAACTTTTTTAGATAATAGATAACAGAAAATTTAAAAAACAAAATTATTCAAAAAACATTTTCCAAACGGGACCATATAAAATTTCTGATAATTTTGAATCAACATATATTTTTTTCCTTTACGCATTGTTTTTTCCATGTTTGACATTTTTGACGATAACTATGATTAATTTTAGGTTTTAAAAAATAAATAAACCAACTACTATGACTTTCTGGGAACTTCATGAAAGAATAACAATTTCCACAAACCTTTAAAGCTAATTGCAAAATACGAGTACTATTCATGAATTTTAATACATAAAACAATTGTTGAACAATTTTTTTGTTAGCAATGCTCCTTGACCCTAATAGTTTGAGAAGCTTTAGGCGCTGAAATTGGCAGGGGTGCAAAATATTTGTCAAAACTTGAAGCGTTCACATCACGAGGTCCATTAGCCACATACAGATGGATGATTATGATGGATGCTGACTTATGCGTGTGTGATACCAGATGGAACGGAAATTATTAAACTTGTTGATTGTATTCTGGTGTTGGGAAGATACATATTTCCTTTGTGTGATCTACACAACATTTGGCGTCAAACGAAAACCAATGAAACGAAAAATTATAAAAAAATCAGGGGTTGTTTAGTTTTCAGAGAGAAAGTTTCGCTTCAGTGCATCGGTCCATATATGTTATGTATTTATTATGTTGGTTTATATAGTCTTATTCAAATTCCGTACTATGCATCTTACAAACTAGATATTATTGATAGTATCGTACCCCTCAACATATTTGGATTGTTGACGCAGATATGTTGAAGACCATGGCTGAGAGAAAAATTGTTTTCGGTCCCATAAATTGAGCTTTTAGGTCAGAAATCACTGATGTAGCAAGCAACTTACAGTTTTCCATCATATGTTGAATATACTACCGCACATAAATTTTTTTGGGCACCATTGTAAATCGAACTAGATTCCCCTGAGTAAAAAAAGCATGATACCGATCCACCTAAAAGTAAGTCTTAAAATATGAAAATACCCAAGAAATACTTTTAATCAAGTGTTGGAGGTTTACTCAATAAATTATAACTATGGGACCAAAGTTCTTAATAAGCAGAATATGCACAATTTATCAACAAATTAATGATTTAGTTTTAAAAAAAACGCGCAATATGTGAAGTGTTTGCTAGAATAGCACTGTGAGTCACTTTCTTTTCAGAAATTATAAAAAACTTTTGATGATAAATAATAACTTTATTGATTTTGAAGATATGTTCAAATACACATACGTTTTTATAAAATTTTTAAAATTTAACATCAATTGTAATTACGTGACAAGTTTGTTGTTTCAATGAGAAAAGCATTTATTGTTGTCTACAATATGATATCACACATTCTATTTTAATAAATGTTTCTCATTTATTTCCATAATGTGTTATAAAACGATAATTTGTTATATTTTTTTAATGAAATAAATAAAACATTTATTTTTAATTATATATTTTTAATTTTGTATTGAAGATGAACTTTTTATATTAAAAATTCATTATAGACATGACACCACAAGGTGAAACCAACGTCTTTCGTAGGATTCGATAATGTGTCGTTTAAATATTTTTGAGTTTTTCTTTTGGTTTAATAAAATAATCAAACTTCAAAATTGAAACATCGGTTCATACTAGAATATATTTGACAAATATAGAATATACATATATAAATATAAAATATATATATAAGAAAAAAATAACGTAAAAGCTTATTAAAAAGTCACGAATACCGCAGAGAAAATCCTCACTAAATTCTGATTATTCCTTGTAATTCTTGAAAAATTGACAAAGAAAATTAAGGACATTTCCATAAATTCATTGCAAAGATAATAATTATTTCAAGTGCAACTTCCGATAATATGAATACTTAGAAAGTTTCTATGAATAGCAAAAATTGAACTTGATTAAAATATTACATGAACAGAAAGCGTTCATATGAAAAAAATAAACTTTTAAAATTTAAATGTTTTTTTAAGAAAATATGTGACTGAAGTCATAGGTATCCTAATACCATCGAACACTAGGCGGAAAAGTGCCTGTATTGTTCGAGGGGAGTAGCGCAGCGCGGGGTTCGAACCGACGACCTTCCGCATTGAAGTTTAGTGCATTACCGCGCGGCTGTGCACCTCACGTCCTTCATATTTTAACATTTAGAAAATAAAACTGCAACATATTTTTCTATTCAAGTAGTTTTCAATATCCATTCAATTATACATATTTACCCATTAAAATCCTACTTTTTCTATGTTGGAGTAGGCAGAGAAGACAGAACACCAGACTTCTTTTTCTTGGCACATATCTTTCACTTCTTCTTCTTCTCATACAGATACTACGATTTCTCTTACTTTTTAAATTTCCTTCTTTCAAAATATCATTAATTTGATCCAACCACACTTTCCTTGGCCTTCCTCTACACACACCTTACCTTCCACTCACGTTCGTGCTCTACGTTTGTTTTGGTAATCTTTTTTCAATCATTCGTTCAACATGCTCAAACCATCTTAGAGTTCTCTTCAGATTCTTCTCTTATCCCCAACATCTATTCTTTAAATATACTCTCGATTTTTTTTAAATATTGTAAATAAAAAAAATGTAATAAATTTCGCTAGAAGTACTCGTATTCTAATTCATACAAAAAAGTTATACATACATATTCCCTTAAGAGGTAGGCAGAGAGAGCATATCTCCAAAACTTTCTATCTAAGCATACAACTGTCGCCTCATCTACATTCAAATATTCAAATTGCCACATAAATGTCGAAAAATGACTCAATGTCAGTTCATACAATATTATATGTTATATTACCATATGTCTTGCAACACATGTTATGTGTATATTTAACATTTATTAAGAAATCATTTTGAAGCATATTGCATTATAAAACGTTAGTAAAAAAATATATATTTTCCCCTTAAAATATTATTTCGATTTAAAATATATTCTCGATTTAACACTGTGGTGGCCTCCGTGGCTTATATGGTAAGACGCCTGTCTTCCAGTCCGGGGGCTGCAGGTTCGATTCCTGTAAGAACCCATATCATTTCAAAAAGAATTCCGATCTGGTTTTCATTTAACACCTCTTTAACATCTTTCTAATTGGTTGGAAAAGGTTGCTAAATGGCAATATGTTAAGGTTATGATTTTACTGAATGTGTGATACACTAAGATTAATCAGAAATTATTTACATTAAAACAAGCAAAGAAAATATCTGCGTATTAGGAAAGTGTTTATTGAAATGATTTCAAAAATATATCTTACATTTTATTGTAATTCGATATTTGTGAGTGGCCTCAGTGGCATAATTTGTAAGACGTTTGCCTTTTTACCCGACGGTTTTCAAATGACAAAAAAATATTACCTTTCGGGTTTAAGAGTCGCCTGGTAACAATCGCACGAGTTAAACGTGTATAGCTATTGTTGCCTCTTCACGTGCGGTAGTGTTTTAAATACATATAATGACCAAATGTGAGTTACTTGTCTACTTCAGTGTTTCTTAAACTCAATTACAAGATTATTGGGATCGAGGACTCTGTCTCTTTAGTAGGCAAGTGTCGCGGATTCGGATGTGTTGTAGAGTGCAATACGAATTATAACAATTTTGAAAAAATATGCGGAAGATGCTTAAGTAGTTAGTAACACATTCGGCATATGGAGAGGTAGTGGACGTGTGTCGGGTTCATAAATAAACAAAAAAATAGTGTAACCTTCTCTAAAAAGGGGGTTGTCTTCAAGGGTTTTCTAAAGTTGCACACACCACCCATATATCAAACACTTGGAGGCAGATATAGATCGATATATTTGAAATATTATAGTATTCAAGAAAACGAATATTGACTAAAAGTAAAGATAATCAATCACTAAATATTACGCAATAATAGAATGGCTGTTGCAATAGCTAAATAAACACGTAAAAATGACGGAAAATATTGTACAACGTTATTGATTAAAATCAACAAGAAATAGATTATAAATATAATTGAATATTGTGTATAGCTTCAGCAATAGCTGAATAGCAAAAAATCTAATAAATCACAACTGACTTGAAGAAATGAAATGCAAATAAAAATATGTATATCTAAAATATATGTAATGGAAGATGCAAAAGTTCAACAAGTTTCTAAAATCCACGATATTACATGTACTCTACAAATATTCCAGTTGTATTCTATTTCAGCAGTTGTGGCCAATAGAGAACCAAAGCTTCCCTGGAAAGAGTGCACTCTAGGCGCTTCGACTGTTTTTGCCTGAGCACCCATCGCAATGTCCGGCGTGCAATGCCGCGATAGCAGTAAACGCTTTGCCAACTGTTAGTGGGAACTTTGTATGGTAGGGACGGACAAAATGGGTGACTAAATTCATTTATATCACTGGAAGCCGTAATGCACATTATTTATAAAACTTTGTAAGACACATATTTACACTTAAATTATTATTTATTTTTCATCTCTTTCGTAACTGGGTCATGGACACTTTGCATATTCCAGACTTCTCTAAACTGTCTCTGCTCCACACATCTCAGAAGTTTCATGTGTTTATTGCATATTGCAAAGTTATATCACATGGAATGCGAAGAAAATATACTAAGTAAACTGATACTTTCCATTCCCTTTTACAAACTTTGCGACGAAATTTTTACATTGTATACTTCACATATTTCTTTTATATAATAATTCTCTTTTTTTATGCAATGAATGTCGGATATGTAAAACAAAGTTAGGATTATTTTGAAATGGTAACACGTGGGTTTTTGGTTTTTAAAATAAAGTTCAACTTAAAACACGTATCATTAATATATATTTAGATAAATAAAATAAACAACGCATCAATGGATTCTTCATATTTTAAAATTGGTTTTGGGATTTTTTAATATTAATCATAAAGGTAGAAAAGGGTGTGCATAGTTATAACCTTAGTTCAACGATTTCAATCACAACTGGCTGTCTCAAGTCATACATTTTTGTAAAAGATATTTTCCACATGTTCAAACTGTATACAAATGACATAACGCCCTTTGACAAATGACGATTGAGATTAAATTTGAATGCAACAGTTAAGTTCTAAAAATGAGAGAAAATCGAAATTTTGTTTTATTCAGCAAAATTTTTGTATTGCATTGCATTACACTTTCGTTATATATAGTACAAACGGGTTTAGTGCCATAGAGAAACCTCTTCCAACCAACCAGAAATATGTAAAAGAGGCCTTAAGTTAAAGCCAGACTGGAATCATTAAAAAAAAACGGGTTCCAGCGGGATTTAATCCCGCAACCTCCAGATTGGGATACAGGCGTCTTACCAACTAGAATACGGAGGTCGTCTTTTTTTATACTATGAAAGGTATACATACATACCAACATACCGTGTTCCTGTTTATATAGGCAGGAAGGACAGAGCGTCAGACTTTTTTACCTTGAAACCCATATTTCGCATCTTCTACATTCATAAACCTTGTCATATAACCTCTTCCTTTCTTTCTAAATATAATTTACTTGAAATGCTTAATCTTAATTGTTCCGAAAGTGAATCTTTTCAAAAGTGCTTCATGCAAATGATTTTGCTTCAAATATGCGATATAATTGAATCATTTAAAAAACGACGTCATCATAAATGTGAAGAATTAAGTCGATTTTTTGATATGTTAAATAATGTTTAAATTAAATATGATGTGGTCGTGAAATGTTAAAAGACTCATATTAGGAACAGTTTAGTAAGTTTGTCATTATTTTATTTTTGAACAAAATTTTCTTTTACGGTATTTTCCCCACAAAGACCACATAAACGGATTTACCGAGGAATCTGCGCAATAAGAAGAAGCAAAGAAAGACCTCTGAAAATTCCCTGTGTCCGCAAAGTTTTGATTGTCCGATGCAGCAGGCATTCCTCCGTAGAATGCTCCGAGGAGTTGCGGGAGGTTTGATGAAAACATTTGTTTGAAAACTTGGTAGAATTATTCTACCGCAAAGAGGGGTATGCATGTAATTCACTAGAATACCTTTTTGTTTTTGTTTCAATAGTAAACGAAAATAAAATGAAATTAGAATTTTAAAAAAAAATTTACCATTTAAAATAAAGTAAAATTTTTTAATATCCATAAGCTTTAGAGGATGCAATGATGTTATAAAGAAGCAATTGGTTCAATAATATTACATGTTATTGTAGTAAAGTGAAATTGGGTAAATTACACGTCCAGAGGATTAAAATAACTCAAAGTACAGTAAAATAATGCATATTTGGACGCAAATATATTATAAGTGCTTTAGAGATGTTTGCGTTATGTCGTCGAAGACGTTTTGATACACTTCTGAGGCAATGCATATATAAAATAGGAACGAACTGACAACTCAATAATTATAATTATTGCAACTCAACAATTTATTGTGCGCCACTGGAGAATCCGACAAGAAAATAGATAAATGATAACTGTGAAAAACAGTGAAAAATCTGAAAAGAAAAGTCATTTGTTTTTATTTTACGGTTTATTGTTTTATTTTTAAAAAATGTCATTTTTTTAAATATATTGCTTGTGTATTTTTTATGTGGCTTGTACACTTCCAGTAAAAAACGCAGTAAAAAAATGATAGTATATATTTTTTTAAATTGCCATATTATTTGACTTATTTTGTGTTGTAAACACTAGCTGTTAAAACCACGTGTTTCAGTAAAATATACCCATAACATTTCATTAATACTCGTATTACAATGCTGAAAGTAGATACAAAAATAAAATTCTCGTCAGCTCGGTTAAGAATGTCTTAAATATGTAAATAATATGTTTTAAATTAAAATATTCCATCTTAGAGAACATACGAATACTATAATAAATGTATATCTTTCAGATCTTTAAAATTTCAATAGCTATCGGGGAAAAATATATATTTAAGTTCTCAATTCATAAAATGTAGGATCTCGATAGCTTAGTTGGCAAGATGCATGTTATATTCAGAGGGTTGCGGGTTCAACCCTCGTTGGAATCTAATTTTTAAATTGTTCAAAGGGTGGTTTTCACTTAAAACCTCAACATTTTCTAGTTAATTCTAGAAGATTGTTACATGGCAATACGTCCGCCAGGTTGTATTGTATACAAATAATATATAATACCTGTACAGTGTGCAAGAAGATGATATTTTTACTATCAAATTGACCTATCGAATGTATTGAATATTTTTTATGACAGCATATAAACGAAACCAAGTGAGTATCCCTTTTGTATTACAACTTATAGCATGAAAACATAATCCTTTTTGCCAGGTGAGTATTTTATTTTTGGAATGGCAGCGAGCCCTATTGGCGGAAAAAAAACAACCGCCCCACGACAACTTAAGAAATCCTCGCCCATCGCAACAAACAATCTCATCCTGGTTTAACAATAACACTATCCAGTAAATACGAGTAGATATAGACGAAACCTCTACGAAATCTAAAATCAACCACCAAAAACTAAAAAAAAGAATTTACAAAGCTCCAATGAAAACGTCAACCCGTCCCACAGATATACATCCAGCCACCTTGACCATCCTTTATTGGTTTGGGAAGGTAACAAAATCAATTTAGACCTGTGAAAACACTAACATTAATTAGAATGGGCCTCACATGGCTTCGTGTTCAAGGAACATAGGACTAGTGCTGTAGGGACATTGGTCGAGTGGTCTATGTCCTATTCTAGTCTGATGGTCAGTAGGCGGCAGTAATTTCATTAGCCTCTTCGGGGGCGGCCGGAGACAAATGGGCGGCCATTAGCGCCGCCTACCCGACCCCTGTGGGACTTGGGCCTCTTCTCCCGGCCTAAAAGCCTCTCCGGCCTCTGAAGATATCACGGTGTAATCCACTTAATAACTTATCGTTAGCCGTGCCCCGAACCATGTCCCGTGTGAGGCCTCCGCTCCTTGTAGAGGCTATTTCGTTAAAGATAAATCAAAATATTATATGAATATATGGAAATTGAGAAGTTTTCCAATATTCCTCGTCCTTTTAGCCCAATGTTGGCCTCTGAACGGCCATCATTGCATATTTTTTTTATACAATAAACGATCAACGTGAAAGAGTACACATTTACAGCTTAGAAGTTATTCAAAAAAAATATTCTTGTCATAATTTATACACTACGCATGTTTACGTATATGGTATACAATTAATCAAGATGTGTCTCTTGCGGGGAAGGCAGATAAAACCGATTTCCAATATTTTCTTTCCAATAACACCACTTTTTACCTTCTCCATATTCATACAGCTTGTCATGTACAATTTTCTAATATTCACACTTAT
The DNA here is from genome assembly GCA_949825065.1 of Odontocerum albicorne. NCBI lineage: Eukaryota > Metazoa > Arthropoda > Insecta > Trichoptera > Odontoceridae > Odontocerum > Odontocerum albicorne. Next base: position 42,233,022 of record OX463840.1, read on the forward strand.
CACATTAACTTTTTTAAAGTCTGGTCATTTGATCTATCCTATTTTCCTTGATTTACCTGTTATACGCACTTCTGAATTGTTAACTCGCTTTACCTCTTCTACTTGTTAACCTATGTCATTCATTCACATTCCATGTGAAATAATCTTAAAGTTCTTTTTTATCATTTTCACGTATGTTTATGAACTGCAGACATAAAATTGGGATTGACGAAGATTATGTTATGTTGCCAAAAAGAAAGTGTGAATTTAAAATTTTATTTAAAACCGACAAATTTTTGAGACGCCTGTCTTTCAGCTCGGGGTTTTCGGATACAATACCAATTCTATTAAAAAAATGGTTCAGATTAGTTCTAATATCAGGCTTCTTTAACATATTTCTGGTTGGTTGGAATAAATTGTCATTCGGCAATAAACCCGCCAGGTTGTTCTGTTTACAAAGAAAGTGTAAACATAATGTAATACAACGTTAAATATACATGTTTTTTTTTTACTAAACGTATTTTAGTAAATTATTAAATATATGACATATTTTATTGAATTGTAGCATGTGACTGTCAAAAATCAATACAAATTAGTCCAATATTTGATTTTATATTTAAAATTAAATTAATTAGCATTTATCTTAGTCCAATAAAGGACAGTGCTCTGTAATATCTTTCTATAATTTAAAAAATATGTTCTACAATGGAAATGTTTCAAAAGTAAATTATATTTGCGTATGTAACATAAAAGTAATATCTACAATTATTTGTTTCTAAGCTACTTAAATTAATAAGGTAATATATGATATTCTAAAAATCTATTTTCATGAATAAAATAAATTGAAATATAAAATATTTTTATGGATACAGAGCGTGCTACTTGCTATTACAGGCGTACACAATTTTATTATTTAGTTATACTAGAAAACTAAAACACTATAAAAAACTGGTGATGGACAATGCTTCTACAACTAAAATACAATATGTCGTGCTCAAGTATAAAATAATAAAAAGTTTGATGTCTACATTTAAAAAATATATAGCAAAGTTTGAAAAGGTTCAGTTGTAGTCAATAAAAAGGGCATTTTTATGTAATATAGTCGATTAATATTGAGAATAAAACATTCAAGCAAATATCAATGATATACTAATGTTTGTCAATATTTTCAATATCGCGTCAACCCGGACCGCATGGGTCACTTAGCGGTTCCCTTTCGAATGCTGGGTGACCCTTCCTCATGGTCCCGAAGTATAAACAACACGCATTATTGCTAACTACCCCACAAGATGCTGCAGTGTCTCCCTTAAGCTTAATGTGCGATACGCTCCTATATGTACATCCCCTTCTGACGAAGCACTTAACCGTACGGAAAATACTTGATTTACAGCTCTCATTTGACTTGATATTAAATACCTAATTGCAAAGGATCGAGCTGCACAGTGAATGCATATTACAAACTCGATCAAATAGATAGCGGAAATGGTTTAATAAAAATAATTTCGTATCGGGAAAATCAACAGTAGACGCCATTCAAACCGTTAGACCTTGTCGAAAAACACCGTGATGCCAAGAAAGACCTTCATATGGTCTTCATCGATCTTGAAAAGGCATTTGACAGGGTCCCTAGAAGCCTAATTTGGGCAGCACTTAGAGCACATAGTGTACCAGAAAAGTATGTACTAGCCATCCAGGACATGTATGATAACGTGACAACGCAAGTGAGGTGCACTTCGGGAACTTCACCAGAATTTCCTGTAAAGGTGGGGTACATCAAGGATCGGTACTCAGTCCGATACTGTTCATCTTAGTCATGGACTATTTAACTAACCAGGAAATGAACGGTCTCCTAAAGATCCTTCTATTTGCAGACGATATCGTATTAATAAGTGAAAAACATTAAGACCTTCAAAATAGTCTGGAAAGGTGGAGAAAAATCTTGGAGGACAATGGATTGAGACTGAGCAGAAAGAAAACAGAGTATCTGTACCTACCATTCGAGAACACAAATGCTGTCACTCCCGTAATGCAAATTGATGGAGAAACATTACCAAATTGTGACTCCTTTACGTATCTTGGGTCACTCATCCATAGCGATGGAGGATGTGCAGCAGATGTAACACATATAATTAGTGTGGGATGGATGAAATTTAGATCAATGACGGGAGTTCTATGTGATCCGAAAATGCAAGTAAAGTTAAAAGGAAAAGTATACCAAACGATTGTCAGACCCGCACTCCTCTATGGCTCCGAATGCTGGACGATGTATAACTCTTACTCCAGGCAACTAGAAACTGCTGAAATGCGCATGATAAGATGGTCAGCTGGTGTGTCCCTAAGAGACAAAATAAAAAGCTCACGCATTCGTGGAAGCCTAGGTGTTACAGACATCAACAGTAAGATGGAGGAGAGGCGATTGATATGGTATGGGCACGTTGGACGCAGAGCACCCGATCACATTGTGAACCAGACAATCTCCATGGATCTTCCTCGAATAACAACCAGAGGAAGACCAAAGAATTTATGGGTGGTGCAAAAATATAACCTGATGCAGAGGCACGGCCTAGGGGACGTAGTCCGGGACAGAAGAGCATACAACCTGAGGACAAGGAGAGCTGACCCCAACAGTCTTCGCAGACAGTGAGTTGGGATGAAGCCAGGGAGAAGAAGTTTAATAAAAATAATTTAACACTAAACGAGTCATGGTACATGCGAGTTCTTCACCTCTTCTATACATTTTCATTTAGCTCCTACGAGTTCATTTACTTGATCCAAAAATATAGGGTCTATCAAATTGACCAGTTTTTTAAGTTCAATTTTTTTCATTCTTGAATAAAACATACAATTTGCTTTGAATTAAAAAAAATTTATAAGTCATTGAAGTATAATGTATGACATTTAAACATAAAAAAACAATGTCCACCTCTTGCAGCTCCACAGATGTGCACTCTTTTGTCAAAAAAATTTATGACATTTTGGCATAATTGCGGTTCTAACTCACCAACAACGCGAATAATTTCGCCTTTCAGCTCAGGAATTGATTGGGGCGCGCCATCACATAGCGTTCTTCTTCATCTTACTTAATATATAATATAACATAACATATACATAAATACATACGTATCATCACGCCGTGTCTCTTGCGGGATAGACAGAGATAACAGATCTACAAAGTTTTCTATCTATGCACATAACTTTCAGCTCCTCCACATTCACATGTCTTGTCATGCAAAATCTTCTATTAATCGTACTTTTCACTTTAAATTTAAAAAAACTGGTCCAGCTATGTTTTTTCCTCAGTCTACTTCTTCCACATTCACCTTGCACTATTTGCTTGTAAACTCGCTTAGTCATTATTTCATCATTCATTCTCTCCACATGTCCACACCATCTTAAAACTCTTTTGTTAAAACAACAAGTTAAAACAACAGTTTCCTTACTTAAAACATCAATTTTATCCATAAATTAATTTCTGATGTCTTCAAACATTGACCTACCACAAATTTTCCTTAGTGCACGTTTTTCCAAAGCATTAATCCTACTCTTATCCTTCTTCTGCCAAGTCATCGTTTCACTTCCATAGGTCAAGGTGTATATCAACGCACTATTATGTATTGTTATTTTTGCAACTGTTGATATTGCGCACTTGTTGTATATAACATTAAGTGCTTCGTTCACCTCTTTTTCTGTCGCTATCCTTCTTTCAATGTCCATTTCAACTCGCCCATCATACGTTAACATACTGTCCGGATAACATAACTATTCAATCTGCTTCAGTTTTTCTGAGTTGACTTTAACATCCATTTAAAGTTAGGCTTTGATTTATAAAAATCGTGTACAATTATATAAATTGTGTAAATCTTGTTCATAAAAAAATATCTTCGAGTTGGTTGAGTCAACATAGCACTTTTTTCCAGGAATAGTCAATATAGCATATTGTGTATTACAGTAAGTCCCTCGTATATGTGTTTATTCCAATTTGTTTCTTGTTCTGGAGGACAGACGTAATGAAACACGTGTCGCCTAATAAGAAAATAAATTGATGTCATCATGTACGGAAACACGCCGTGAAAGGCAATTTGCCGAGTCTCTTATGATTTTATTAAATTAAAAGTTATCTTAGTACGCCTGGTATCACATCATATCTTACTTTTCTGTTATTTAAAAAAAATGTATATATACAATACATATATTTGATTTGTTTTTTTTTTAAATTTCTTAACTATTAACTTTTCAAGATATTACATACATACACACAAACCATCAAGTCATTTCCCTATCAGGATAGGCAGAAAGGACATAAAGCCAGATTTTCGTATCTCGATACACGTTAATTTCCTCTACAACATCCATACACTTTCTCATAAAACTCCTACGATTTCACTGACTGTCTAAGTTTCATTCTTTCAAAATATCATTCACTGAATCAAACGATACTTTTCGTGTCTATTGTATAATATCCTTAACTGTCCCGCCACCCCCTCTTATCTCACCAAGAATTTTCAGCGTCTTTCCAATCATGAATTAGCACTACGCTCAAACAGATATTGTTTATTGGCCTTTCCAGTTCACCGCTCTTCTTTCTTTACGTCGTCCTTTACTGTCCATGCAGTGAGAATCTGGAATCAGTTACAAACCAATATAAGACTCGCTCCGTCCTTGGCATGCTTTAAGAAGCGACTGAAAAAACTCTTAATTTCTAGTCAGTAAAATAACATGTTTCATTCCTGATTTTTCTTTTCCTTTCCTTTCTACCATCCCTTCCTTTCCTTTTGATTGATGATATCTCACTTTATATGAAAAATAATGTTCGGGTGACTCCGTCTTTGTGGGGTTCGTGGGCATGTGCTCACGTATATGTTTATGGATTTCGTGGGGATGGATAGTCATTTGAATGATTTATGCGACCACGTAACTTGCTTAATTTACTTTTGTGTGGTTGGTTGGAAGAAATTGCCGCCTGGCAATAATCCCGCCAGATTGTATTTGCAATAAAAGTGTTAAATAAATACTTTTCTTGGGTTTTTTTTATCACGACTTCTACTTATACATATAATATGTACTGTATCATATATTTGTTTCATTACTCTCTCTTCATTCATTTGTTCTACATACCCAAAACCATCTAAAAAGTGCTTTTATTGAGTTAATTCAACACATCAACCTAAAGTCAGAGTTTTTTACAGAGATATCAATAACTGTAATATAATTCAATTAAATCTATCAGAGAGTGTGTTATATTGTACTCGATATTCATCGTATATAGCAGAGGTTTTCAGTGTCCACCCCGGCAATCTAAGGTGTCGCGATCAATTCCCAGGGGAGTCGCAGACAATTCGAATTAGTTTAATAATTTCAGGCAATCTTAAATCAATGTGCGGATGCCCAATCACAATGATAGGTAGCGACACTCTCCTTGTAGATGCCGTTTATTTTGTCATTTCAATAGCGAATTCTGGTTATACAATATTTGTGAAGACTTTCCTCAACGAAGCTGGATTTTCAACGGTACTTTAATAAAAACCAAATATCGCAACACTCAACGAGGAACATGAAATGAAAGCAGCTGTATCCTTAATTATATTACCCTAAACGAAGTGATCTAGTTTGAATAATTTAAAAGTTGAGAAACTGCGTGATGAACAAAAAGCTCACCCATTCCACTCATTAGCAAGTTTTCAACCTTCTTTCGAGTATTTTTAAAAAAATATTTTTCACAATCATCTTTGGGGCTACTATCCAGTTTGAATCTTGACTTCCCCTAGAATTCTTCTCCGCAGATGTCGCTCTTGGACAGCTCTTCAGTTCCGCTTTACCCTTGGATATGTTGTTCTCCAAATTCAATCTTGGCCTGACAAGTCGTAGTCGTATTTCGGGCTTGCAGTTCAGGATGCGTTTTGGGGGGCGAAGCAACGTCATTCAGTGTACGTAATTCGCCCTACTCGTACCATTGATGACTCAGGGTTCCCTGTAGATGTATTTTCATTGCATTTATTTTATCTGGTTACTATTCGTCTTCTGGTATTAGATTCTTATATTCCTTTCAAATATTATTTTAAATAAAATCTTTATTATTTCGATACTTTATTGTATCGTGTACAATGCAGTAGATTTTAAAGCAGTCAAATGGAAATCTTTTCCAAACTAATCAAACATTAGTTTTACAAAGTTTTGAGTTAAAGAGAAAGATTAACATTTATGATGTGAAGAAAAAACTGTAATATTCTAATAGTATTTAAAAAAACACACAATATAAATAAGAGTATAACGAATACAAATTGAACAAGGACGACGATGGCCAAGAGAAGGAAAAAACGATCAGAAATAAGGATGATGATAAACCAGGAAACACATGTTAATGACAGGAGACATAATGTGTTTTTTTATTTGCTTTTTGAAACACAAATCTTCAACATTAACTGAACAAAAAAGGTCATTTTGATATCAAATTCAGATTTTTATAACAAATTTTTGCGAGCTAACATATTGTATATAACGAAGGTGGCCAAAGTTTGACTTATTCAAAACATTAGTTTGAAATTGATCCGCTTCGTATTCTCCTGTCACTACAGATATCAAATCTTGGTCCCTGTTAGTCTTCATTTCCACGCTTATTCCTTATCTCTTTCAATATGATTGTTTGTTTTTAAATATTCCAAATTATTTTCTCAAAACAACAATCAAACTCGATATAAAACATTTTATTTTTAATAAGCATAATTTTTCAAACTAGGACTTTTCAATCGCATTACATTTTTTAAAGAGGGTTCTTTCTCGTCCTCTCTCTGCATTGCATTGTCACCACTTTTGTATTAGTCGCTCTAATAGGATCAAGATATTACGTGTACTTAGGCCCGACATCAAAAGAAGATGCCAGTCCGACAGGATGCTGGGTAATAGGGAGACGTGAAGCATACTCGTGTTTTGTCATTATTTTTCATTTGAACACCTCTTTACAAGCGCCCTTCTGATGAGATGAAATAAAAATTGGAAGATTTTATTTTTCTTTTTTGTTCATATACCTGAAAGTACGTTTTAATTCAATTATGTTTGAATATTTCTTTGTTGACAGTTATAATATGATTGAAAAGTATTAAATTTGTTTTTTTTAATCATCTTGCAAATAAATATCAAATTTATGGACTTTTTTGTTTTGTTTAAAGCATGTATATTAGTTGACAAGGTTGTAGCGCATAAGCCTTGTATATGTGACATTTAATTAACTATGCTTAAGTGGAATGTTCACTGTATGTCAATCACACTGTGAAGGAGTGTTTGATATGCATATTCTCGGAATGAATAAGGATAGTGCAATGTTCTTTTTAAATTTACTCAATTGTACACTCATTAGATATTTTACTTTGTTCACGCTTTCATAACATTAATTGACGACTTACCACAAACTAAACTTTTGAAGACATTCTAATTCGAAACCTAAGACGAAAAAAATTTTCAGTCTTAGAATAAATTATGCACGCGAACGCTTTTTTTTAATAATAAATAATTATTTGTATAAAATTCCAAATGCAATAAAAGTCAAGTTACATTTTTATCGCAATTTTAAGTTATCAAATAGTACAAAGCAGTAAAACTAAACGAAACCAATTTTGATATACATGTATAATATTGATAACATATGATAATTCATATGTATATACTATGCGTATCCAGAAAGTAAGTGTACTGAGGCTCTCACGACCGGATGGATTTTATTTTCGACATGTTGGCTACACTTCCGTGTAGCCTGACCCTTCCCCTCCGCAACGAGACCGGTTCGAGGTCAGTACGTTGAGAAGTGTCGACGCGACAACCCGTTTCGTGAAATATGTCAATCCAATCTCCCGCCAAGTGTGAAATACGCGGCGTCATCCGTTATCTCGTTTGGAAGGGAAAACCTCCGGTTGAGGTTTATAATGAGGGGAAAACTGCATATGGTGATAAAGCTATGAATCGTACGAGTGTGTACAAGTGGTGTCGCGAGTTTAAAAACGGTCACGTCACACCTCTTCACCCTCCGCCAAAAAGTTTAAAACCACAATTTCAGCCAAGAAAATCATCGCATCCGTGTTTTGGGACTGTCAAGGCATAATTTTAATTGAATATATGCCTCAAGGGGAGACCATCAACTCTGCAAGATACTGTGAGACCCTAAAAAAAATTGCAGGGAGGGCGATTCAGAACAAGAGGAGAGGCATGCTGACAAAGGGAGTCTGCTTGCTGCACGACAATGCCAGACCACACACGGCCAACGCCACGAAGGAACTGCTCGCCTCGTTTAAATGGGACGTCCTGAACCATCCCGCGCATTCCCCTGACCTAACACCTTCAGATTACTATCTCTTTACCTCCCTGAAGCTGCACATGGGTGGAAAAAGGTTTTCAACCGACGAGGAGGTAAAGGAGGAGGTGGAGAAGTGGACGGAGGGGTTGGCGGGAAACTACTTCGAGGAAGGCATCAAAAAGTTGATACCCCGCTTCACCACCTGCATTGAGAGGAATGGTGACTATGTCGAAAAATAGCTTACATATGTACTACGGTAACCACGTAATTTTTTTGTTTAAATAAAAAAAATTGTAACCTACAAAAATTCAGTACACTTACTTTCTGGATATGCCTCGTATTTTGATCGTCTTCAAACTTAGAATAACTTAGTATCTGAATCTTAGGTTAGATAAAACTTTATAATATGACACGTAATATGTAAAACTGTCCCTTGCAGGGTAGGTATAGAAAACATATCTCTAAAGTTTTCTATCCAAGCATACAACTTTCGCCTCATCCACATTTATACATATCGTTATGCAAAATCTTCCATTATTCACACTTCTCACTTTACCTTATTTCAAAATCTGGTACACTTGATCCAGTCATGTTTTACATAGTCTATCTATTCCACATACACCTTGCACTTTTAACTTGTATATTCGCTTAGTCATTCATTTTATCTACATGCTCAATTCATATTAAACCTCCTGTGTGTTCAGAATCCAATTAACAAGGCAATTTACATGTGGTTTGTTGGATATCGTAACAATATTTTCATTTCAGCATGTGGTTCCTGTTCAGACCAAAATATATGTTTTTAATCTTAACTGCAACAGTTTTCCCTGAATTCATTAAAAACATTCCAGAGCTTTTCCAAAAACAAAACGAATTCAAATATATTAAAACACCTCAAAAAGCATTAAAAAAAAGAGAAATAAAATAAAATAATCAAACCAAAACAAAAGCTCCGCTTCCATTATTATCATCCCTTAGACATAATCAGAGGCTTGGTCCCGAAGTTACATCGCACAACTTTCTTGTGCATTCCTCTTCAATATCCACGAAGGTCTGAAAATCTTCGTTGATCACTTTTCATCATCTGTTTCTTTTATTTTCCTTAGAAATTTATTTATAAAATTAATTAATATTTATAGAAATTATCAAGGTAGGAAAGTAAATTCCAATCGAAGGAGCAGGGTTTGGTATGCCGTACATCCGGACTGACGCCAGGAGCGGCTCCGTTCGGACCTTCCTCCAATTCTGCATAATTCCGACAGGTACTAAATCACAACGTATGAAATATTGGAGGCGAAGTGCCGCGCCGCGACGCCTTCATACACTGGTCCTAAGGAAACTCTAGAAACGAGCTTACGCGGTGAAACCAAATGTTGTCGATGTATTGTATTGACAACCAGACAGAATTATTGCAATGTAGTAATTTTTTTCACCTAACCAGAATATTTGAAAGACCTGTGTATGAAAAAATAAACAGACTGTGGGACTTCAGTTCATTGTTCAACAGCAAGAATCACGCCCAGAATGATCAACTTGAAAGGGTTGGACATTTTCAACTGAATATATATATTTTTCTTTTAACTTAATAATTTTTATTAACGAAGAAAAACTATATTGATGAATTACATTTCGGTCTTAAGCGTATTTTGAGGAATGAAGCGAGGGCTTTAATGACTGCGTTTATGATTTATCGATTTCATTACTAGTATTCGGTGTATGTGGGATTGAATGCTTATATCTGATGTCGTACTATTTGACAAAATTATTTGTTAGGATCGTGGCCTCATCAGGAAAGAACAACGGAGTCTCAGAACATAAATGAAATTTCTAAAGCAAACTTAGGAAACACCTCTAGTTTTATATTACACTTTCAGAGCAGTTGGCCTTTCTGCATGGAATAGTTTTTCTATCGAATATCAGCCATATTTTTAATTCACGTCGATGTCACAGTAATTAATCGAAGAAACTTTTTTACTAATCGACAAAGGTTATGAAATTATTTGAACATATACATTCATCAACTTTAAAATAATCTTATAACGACTTATGTACAGTCTCTGTAGCTTAGTTGGTAAGACGCATGACTTGTGACTTATTTGCGTGACAATCTGCAAATTGTGCGCCTATTTAAGTGGTTCTTAACCTGCAGACTCGATCAATGGGGTTTAAGATAGTGGTCTTTCTGATTTCAATTTTTGTAAGGGTAGCACCAATTTCGACGTTTGTAAGGTTAACACGAATGAATAAATCATTGAAATGTTTTATTAACATTTCAGTTTTGTTCAGTAATTGTTCATTTAAAGTTGTAGCGGTTCCTTACGAGAAGGCATTCGATAGAGTGAAACACGCATATCTTGTTAAGGTGCTTCAAGAACGGGGTAAAGATGATAAGGATATAAATATTATAAAAAACCTGCACTGGAATCAAGAAGCTGTCATTAAACTGGAAAATAAATCAAAACGTATACCAATTCAACGTGGAGTCCGACAAGGTTGTATTTTGTCACCTATGTTATTCAATCTATACTCTGATATACTTTTCAAGGAAGCACTATATAACTTGAATCTGGGGGTCAAAGTGAATGTTGTATGCGTCAACAACATCAGGTACGCAGATGATACGGTTGTTCTGGCAGACAGTATTGACGGCCTTCAAACGCTTATAGATAGAATTAATGAAGCCGGTGTGAGGCTGGGGCTGAACATGAACGTGAGTAAAACTAATTTCATGGTGTTTGGCCGGCAGCATCACGTAGGAACACGTCTTATATTGAACGATGCTGATATAGAGACTGAAAAAAATTAAATATTTCGGAAGTATCCTAGTGGAAGACCTCGACCCAGAAACCGAAGTCAAGTGCAGAATTGAAACATCTCGTGCGGCTTTTAATAAAATAAGAAGCGTATTCTGCGATAATAATCTAAACTTGAAACTTCGACAACGGTTAGTCAAATGTTACGTTTGGTCAGTGTTATTATATGGAGTGGAATCATGGACCCTCAAAATTGGTAGTATGAACCGACCTGGCTCCGCAATATATGTGATTGGACTGGTATAAGGAGCCTTGGGGATCTTTTTCGGGCTGCCAGGGACAAAATGCTTACTATCAGGTGATAGTTAACATTGAGGGACCTGCCATGACACTAGGAAGAAGAAGAATAAAAAAATGTGAAAAATAAATCCATTTTGTTTCTCATTACAGCATCACAATTTTTGCGAAGCACTTGAAAAATTCTTAGACACGGACCAATAAGGAACCGCTATCAGTGTCTTTGTTAACAGATACCATAAATTGGAGGGGGCTTCCGAATACCGAGTGGAGGGGGTACATTCTGTAAGACATTTAAGCGATGCGACAAAACAATAAGCCAACAGATGGTAAATTCAACCGCTCGCCGACTGCATTTACAGGAATTTTTTCAACAAACTGATATAATATTTCATTTTCTTATTTATTTCAATTTGATGACCAGACTTGAAACATACGACATTGTTTGCTCTCACTTCGTTATTTATACTATCGTACATTTCCAATAATCAATGGATATTTTAAAATTTATTTTATATTAAAGGCTCTTAATATCTCAGAGAAGATATCAACTTACAGTAACCGGCGGTAAGTAATACACATCGGGCTTAAAAAAGAGACTGTCGGCCATAATAGACTAACTTCAGCTTTGTAGAGCGTCGTCTCTGTCGCTTGACAACGACTGACAAATCGCGACGGAACACGTGTATGAATGACAGAGACGACGCTCTACAAAGCCGAAGTTAGCCGATTATGGCTGACAGTCTCTTTCTTAAGCCCGATGTGTATTACTTACCGCCGAGTACTCTACGTCGAGGACTCATTCTTCAATTATTTGTTTTGAGTACTTAGGTCAAAGCGAACTCGAAAAAACAAAAATGTATTAGCTGGCATTTATTTGTATTTATTAACAATGATGACGTCAAAAAACTCGATGAAGATCAAGGATAGACTGTTTCGATATATGGTGTTGGAGACGATTGGTGGGTGTTCCTAGGACGATGAACAAATTAATTTTACTAGAAAAAATACACATCTCTGAGAAGATATCAACATTAACTATTAAACGCAATCTTCAATTCTTATTTCACATTTTGCGCAAAGTGGACATGGTAAAACTCAAAGTCCAACAATGAGGAGGGTTGCAGACGCAGAGGTAGATCGTCTATGTGGTGGAGCGACCAGATGAAGAGTATCATAGGCCTGCCTTTGCCACAAGTCCTGAGGACAGCGGAATTTCGGGAGAACTTGATAATAATTTGCACGACAGTTCCAGCTTACGTGTGAGATACTTTTCTTGGTATTGGGGTCACGACGCAGGAGAAAAAATAAATATTTATTAAAGAGGTGCTTGATTATGCGTATCACTTGCGTACAGTTGAGAGGAAAAAACATTAGTTCAAAAGCTATGCAGAGCAAAAGGCTTTGGATGAATTGAATTTTTCTCAAAGTTTAAAAGAAGTCTTACCCCCTTACAATAAATCAGTTTAAACTTGTAGTTTAATAATAATAATAAAATGACATTTTATAGAGCCACAAGAGCGCTCTAACTCATAAATTTTAATAAGACCTCCCAAAAGGGGTTGTGTTTACGTGCTTCCTAAAGTTGCACACGCCACCCATATCTCTGACACTAGGGGGTAGACCATTCCACGCTACAGGACCAGCAACAGCAAACGCACTATCATAATACCCCACCCTACTAGATTGATTTGGAACAACCAATTTATTAGATGTTAATAATGGATAAGCTGGACATATTTTATGTCGCTTACGGATGAGCCGCTACGTTACTGCAACTGTTTGTCACGGTATTGTAAAATATCTCGTTGAGAGCGTGGTTTGAATGATGAGACAATAGATCATATATTTTTTCGGCAGTCCCTTATGTGATTAATTAACTAAATTATCTCTTCATACCGTGTCCAACGAACGTTGGGTTTAATTTTTTTATGATATTTCTAGTTTAAAGTTGAATTAACTGAAGCTTTAAATCATATAAAGATGGACTTTATTACATTATTTTCATTTATTATATTGACTTTCTTGTTATTACGTTTTTAGAGTTTACAGTGGGGGTGGGACCACGGATTGTTTATATTTATTTTATTTATTTATTTAACACTTTAATTGCAAATACAATCTGGCGGGCTTATTGCCAGGCAGCAATCTCTTCTAACCAACCAGACAAAAGTAAATGAAGCAAGTTACAAAAGTAAATGAAGCTAGTAGAAGCTTTAAATCATATAAAGATGGACTTTATTACATTATTTTCATTTATTATATTGACTTTCTTGTTATTACGTTTTTAGAGTTTACAGTGGGGGTGGGACCACGGATTGTTTATATTTATTTTATTTATTTATTTAACACTTTAATTGCAAATACAATCTGGCGGGCTTATTGCCAGGCAGCAATCTCTTCTAACCAACCAGACAAAAGTAAATGAAGCAAGTTACATGGTCGCATAAATCATTCAAATGACTATCCATCCCCACGAAATCCATAAACACATACGTGAGCATATGCCCACGAACCCCACAAAGACGGACAATCACTCGAACATTATTTTTCATATAAAGAGAGATATCATCAATCAAAAGAAAAGGAAAGGATGGTAGAGAGGAAAGGAAAAGAAAATTCGGGAAACACGTTATGTTACTGACTATAAATTAAGAGTTTTTTCAGTCGCTTCTTAAAGCATGCCAAGGACGGAGCGAGTCTAACATTGGTTAGTAACTGATTCCAGAGTCTCACTGCATAGACAGTAAAGGACGACGTAAAAAAAGAGGAGCGGTGAACTGGAAAGGCCAATAAATAATCTCTGTTTGAGCGTAGCGCTAATCCATGATTGGAAAGACGCTGAAAATTCTCAGCGAGATAAAAGGGGGCGGCGGAACAGTTAAGAATATTATACAATAGAGACAGTATGTGAATTTGGCGTCTATTTCTAACATTTAACCAGTTTAATGCCTTCCGGTATGAAGCTATGTGGTAGTACTTTCGTAGGTTGAAAATAAATCTTAGACAAACATTTTGAAGACACTGTGATTTGTCCAGCTGTTCCTCTGTAACATCCAAATAACAGACGTCCGCATAGTCCAGAATCAGAAAGAGCAGATATCGTACGAATAAAATTTTGGTTTTAGTAGGCAGGAATTATACAATTTATTTAAAAAATAAATCTCATGAGTTTGATCTTTGAGTGAAATCAATAATGAAACATAAAAAAATATCCAAAATAAAACCAACACAATAATTTTACAAAACATCAAATATCATTAATGAACTGAAGTTAAAAGGTTTTTTTCATAGTTGAATATTTTTTGCAGTTTGAAATTAAACAAGTTTGGGTGTTGCAAGAAAACCCAAATCGTATAAAAAAATACATGATCGAGATTTATACATACTTTGTACAATGTTTTTCAGGAAAACATATCTCTTCAAAAGTTTTTGGCTTTTCCAAATAGAAAGAAAAATATTTATATTGAGAAGCAGTTCAACATAAACCAGATTACATGAACCGTCAATATTGTTTGACGCATTTAAATTACAATCCAAAGTCTCAAGCTTTAATAAAGAAGTAGAACTAAGTTTTCCAGGCAGTCGTTGCATCATATTCAAGGTAACCATTCCACTCTAAGATCTTCTATTATCCACAAGTTCACTCAGTTGAATGACGTTCAAGGTTTCACGTCAAGTAATCTCTCCATCGAAACCTCAGACGTCGAATGGGTCTCTTGGATTCCGGTGTTTCTGTGCTTAAGCCACCGCTGTCCTTTCGCAGGTAATTCATTACAGATATATCAGCAAAGCTAACTTGCTTGTTCGGATAAAGGCTAAACATTTTAAGGTAACATAATCTTTATTTCATGAAGAATTAAATATATTCAATTAAATAAAACATTATAATGGTAAATATATAAAAGATAAAAAATAACCCTTTTAGCACCAAGATACACGTTGTGTTCAAGAAAGCCAAAGCTCCACTCAGCAGATATTGATTCAGTACAACTTAATCTATAAATCAAGAAGTGAAACTATTTCCTAATTAGATCGCATTTAGGGCGCCCGTGGGCCTCGGCCCTCCCTCCGCAGACCCTTTGAGATTTAAGGGTCATAACCGAGGGACCGCCAGATGCTGCAGCCTGACAAATGTTCGGCTACAAATTCATGGTGAGGCCTAAAGGTTTTACAAACGATTATCTACTGCGGTCATCTTGAGGAATAAACGGGAACGGACGTGTCGAAGGGACAAATTGATTGGGACGTCTCGTTCATTAGGGAGATCGTTATATTAATCTGTCTCCTGGTATTGGATTCAGTGTGGGTGATTTACGAGTTGATTTATGTTGAAATGTGTTAATTTAATTTTATGCAATAAAAATTTGTGAAAAGCCAATAGTATGGTGTATTCAATATGTTTGATAAAGTGGAGATCTTAATTGTTGTTGCTAAGTAAGAAATCAAGGTTTAATTTAGCAGAGCGTATATATTTTTCAAGAAATAAATAATATGAATACATTTTTACTTATCTACAGCGGTATTTAAATAACAGTTCTCATTAAAACTGCTTTATATGTGTACTCGTACAATGTAACTTTTAATTTTATAAAGAAATATCCTTTTGACTTTCAATAAAATGATTTAGGGGTAAATTAAAAATAATTTTGATCGCTAAATCAAAAGGATTTATTTAAAGCTGTACATTTTTGGCTCACTGAAATTCAGAAAACTCGAGTTATTAGTTCGATAGTGAGTCTATATACCTATAAAGTCACTGGTGGCTTGATAATTCTTTATTCAATATGCAAGACCAATTAACTGAGAGAAGATAGATATGCATAAGTTACGAGATACGAATAGAAGAGCATAGCCTACTCTTCTAATAAGAATACATTTTTCTTGGGTTTAAATGTTTTTTTGGCGTTTGGCTTTAATTACGGCTGACGTTTCGAAGGCGTCTTAGGCGTCATATTCAGAGCGATATAAAAAAGTATATATATTTTTTAATCAAAATTCTACGCGTCGGTCAATGCTTTTGGTTAATATTAGAAGCATTACCTCATAATTACCATATTTGACTCCCCCTTCTCATTTTGGGTTAAGATTACAATATCGTTAGCAAAGTTCTCAATCTGTTTTTAATCCTTCCGTTTTCCCCAGTTTATGTATTTCTTTTATTTTGCAAAGATCGTTTTATATTTTGCAAATTCTTTTCATCGAACACTTCACTCCATCAGGAAATACTTCACAAGATTCCTATAGGAACATACTTTTATAAAAAGAGTACCGGTCAGGTATTTTACTTCCTTTTTAAAAAAAATCTGGATATGGCCTCTTTAACATCTTTTAAGATTGCCGCATGGTAACAAGCCCGTTAAACTGTATTGTATGCAATGTAACTATAATACTACAGATGTCACAAAATGCCTAACCAGGTAGATCCCCGGTCCGGTAACCCACTTTCTCCAATAGTAGGCCAAATTTGTTAATCGCCTTATAACACTGGTGGATGATGAAATATGGGCGTCTTTTCCTTTTTTCATGCTTATTCAGCCGTCGTACATCCTCTAGATTACTGTAATTGAATTTTTTTTCTCCTTTCGCCATTCTAAACATATATAATATTTCACCAAAACCTTCATTTATTTAAGAAATTACAATAAAATTAACCATTTAGTTTATTGAATGCGCCTCAGCATACAGGTACGTGAGGGAGGTGAATATTTTAGATGGTTTCCGATAAACTTGGCCTAATGTACAGTGAACAGGACATCTTGAGAGGGCTAAATCAAAGATTCACCAAGAAGTGGACCCTTGGAGTGGCGGTAATCGTGGTATTAGCTTTAGCGCCATCCAAGGAGGTGGATTGACCCCTCGTTAGGGGCGCAGTGACCCAAACATCTTAAGGCGCTGATTTCCGTTTCTGTTTACAAATATGGGAACAGAGGACAGAATCTCAATTAGTATCAAGTGAATATTATTATGACTTTGACGTAACATGGGATAGTTGTGTTAAGTAATGTTTTACTATCCTGATTCTAACATGAAAATTTCGTACTTATACGTTATAATACAATGACAATAATTCAACTCCAGCCAGTGTTCAGAATGATGCAATGCTAAGCAATAATTTTATTAAGACAAAAAAAATTGTACAACAAAGATAGCCTAGCAAAAAAGAGATATTTAATAAATCGTCTCATCATCACGTCGTGTAGCTTATGATTGCGCATCACGACTCCCATGATAGCCTCTGACGACTCCTCGCCATCCATCCCTGCAATCCGCGACTCGAAGGGTAGTCCAGTTGTGTATCTCACTTGATCAGTCCAACGCATTGAGATTCTTTCTCTTGTGCGTCATCCTCCCACGCCTCCAGTAATCACAAACCTCTCCAAACTATTTCCTTGGTCACGACCAATGTACCCAAATATTCGGAGGACTCGTCGAAGGCATATTATCGACAATCTGTCGGTGATTCTCAGTTCTTCGATAATGGAGGTGTTAGTTCGCCTTAAATCGTATGTAAAACAAAAAATGATCAATTGGTAAAATGTTGATACCCTGCTGTTTTCCCCTTTTTATATTGGAATCATTAGTTATTTACTGGTGTATATTGTCATGTCTAAAAATCGACAAGTAGATGCACTTAGATATTGTTTAAAGAATTACGTTTCTAAATTTAGTAACTCGAGAATACAGTTGTTGTTTCATGTCGTATTAAGGTTTTATTTAATATTCAACAAACATCTCAGTAGCATTACAGAAAGAGTGTTTAAGGAAAAGCTGACTGAAAACATTATTGTATCCAACTCGTACGAGTATGTTTGCTTAAGCAATAGTAATAACATTCTTAATTATCAAACACTAAGGCAATTTTTGATACGGTTGTAATGACCTAATGATATTAAGAAAACACTTTGTTAAAAATAATCAATTTGCAAATTGACAACTATAAAACTTATTTTTATTAAGTAGAAGCGTTGGATTTGGCAGTAAGCTTAAATGCACATCTTCGCAAGCCTAATGCAAGACTGTACAAGTCGATTTTAATGCTTAATAACTTATGATTATTAACTTTGTGTAAATGACTCTATGAAACAAAATCTCAACACACCTCTCAGTTCACCCCTTGGCTACAGAATGCCTAAAGAAGTTTTTTCAGAAGTCCATTCGAAATATAACACGCACTATAAATATAATCCAAACAACTTTACAAATGCAAAATTTCGAAATACAGCTTTTTTATTTGAAAGGTTTAGTTATTTATATCTGATACACCTTTTTATGTGATATATTGTATTTCAAGTCAAGACGAAAATATTTCCTATAAATTCAAGACTATATTACAGAAATTTTCAGAATTCCAATAATAAAAGTTTTTCTTACAAGAGATGTGTTAATAAATTATTTTATTCGTTTTAATTAACACTCAGTCACATCGTTTTGTACTTATGAAGTCAATTATTTATGAAGTAATTTTGACTTTTGATAAGCGTAGAGAAATGGAATATTAAAGAATTTCTGAGTATGTTTCGCAATTGTCAAATAAAAAAGCACATATATTTTTCAAATTCCAATGAACACCATTTTTTATTTTAAAAGTTATCGAAAAAACACAGAAATTCAAAACAGTAATAAGTTTTAGGTAATATATAGTTTCACTAAATAAGTAGTTTTTAAAACAAGAAAACAAGTTGCGTCTTTTCGATTAAATTTTCTATTTTTTATGCCAAAAATCTGACATTTGAATAGTGTTTTTTAATACTTTTAGAATAAATAATTATTGTATAACGATCAATTATAATTTAAACAAAAATGCATAAAATATCAGTTACAAAGTTCGAAAAGGGTGTAGGTAGGTGTTATTAGGTGTAAATAGGTTATAACAATTACATAACTCTCCCACAAATGAAAGTGGTAATCTTTCAAATAATTGTTTTGATAGCTGAAAACATTTTGCTAAAGATTATTCAAGTACGATTATCACAACATAACTTTAATTATACACGTATACTTTTCAATGTGATCCAAAGACTTCTAAACAAAAGCTCCGAATTTCTCTCCAGGGAAGAATAATTAATCTTCATTAGGTTTTCTGATCCAATTTGCATCTTACCCCTGACGAGAGGGTATGTTTTTATTTTCCTTGAATGTTAATTACATATGGCTTTAAGTCGAACCTTGCTAAGGCAGTATGTAGAGTGGCGCAAGCTAATCCGATTTGAGTGGTTGGCTGGGGCGTTTCGGAGCACGGGGTGAAGGGAGCCAGTCGGCACTTGGCCTAAGCAAATATTGTACTTAATATGGACTTTATTTTAGAATCGTGAACTCTAATATATTTTGGGAAAAAAAATATTTACTATCATATACCTTAATTTACATCAGATTGGGCCTAAGGCAAAAGGGTGAATTTTGAAAAGGAGATTTTAAATCAATCAGTATGATTATAAAATCAAAACAATTCCTTTATTATTTAAAAATGACATTATTTTTTTCTGTTCAAATAGTTTCTTTATGTTTATAATTAAACTAGTAGGAATTTTATTATCAAAGCATTTTGATATTTTAATGTTTCCATTGAGCGGCCTTTCTATTAAATAGCCTGTAAAACAATTGATTTATCATATAAGAAAACTCAAATTTGTCGCTGAGAGGGTTGTTATCCTGAGGTGAAACTTGACAGGGTGCATTTCTTATCTTCCATTTTAAAGCCCCTGAAGTACCAAATATATCTATAAAAAAAAGGCATGTGCGACGCATGTGTCCTACCAGTACTGATATATTAGTTTGAGATGGCAACCTCCACAAAACAAATAAGCATACACTGAGGGTAACAGGGTTATGGAGAGAAAAATGCTGAACATGTCATAACGGGACTGGAAGACAAATTAATGGATAAGACAGCAGATCAAAATCATATATGTCGTTGCGAGGGCTGCCACCCCAGATAGGGCTCATCGCCAAATGTACCGATGATAAGTGGAATCAAAAACTGCTGGAGTGGCAATCAAGGTAGAGAAAAGAAGTGTGGGAAGACCGATGGCTGGATGATATCACAAAAGTTAGTGGAAAAAAACTGGAAGCAATATGTACATACTGGAACGAGTAGAGAGAGGAGACATATCCAACACTTGAGTCAACCATACTTATGATGATATGAACATTTTTATTATTTAAATACATTTAATAAATCATTTTAATAACTTTTTTAATTCAGACCACTTTTTTTTGCAACTAATATTTTTTTTTTTAAATTGCTGAGTTAATATAAAATCATCCGATCACATAAATATGTTACGACATATGATCTGTATGACATTTGATCAGATTCATAAAAAATGATCTATATGACATTTGATCTATATGACATTTGATCAGATTCATAAAAAATTATCTATATGACATTTGATCTATATGACATTTGATCAGATTCATAAAAAATGATCTATATGACATTTGATCAGATTAAAAAAAATGATCTATATGACATTTGATCTATATGACATTTGATCAGATTCATAAAAAAAATGTCTAGAACCTATACGAGTATTAGAGAATTGTAAATGGTTTCGAACAAAACAATGTTTTGCAAAATAAATTGAAAAAAATGTTAAACTGCTTTGATAAGATCAAAATATTATTTGATATTTTCAGTTATATAATATAAACATTTTTCCATTTTTGATAATCATGAATTTAATTAATACGTTAGTAAATGAAGTCAAATTGATATCTTTTAAAAATACATATAAAAAAATCTTGTGATTATTTCAGTTTTGTCATTGAAAAACTTCAATACATCAGGACATATTATATATGAACCAATAATAGCAACGCTATTTTTTTTTCGATTACAAACAAATATCTACACAATACTCGTTCTGTAATTGAACGTCTTTTCAATCCACCTCGTCCTACCGCGTGGTCTCTCACACCCCGGTCTTCTCTCCCAGGAGGGTTGAGGAGCTGCCTGGGAGTACTAGGGGTGGCAGACCGGAATGAATCTGTCCACTGCAGACGATGCCGCATGTTCCACGACTTGTTAAAACTGCATCCGTCGGAGAACTCCACAGAAAATGTACATAGGTACTTCTAGCAGAAAGGTGTAGGATACATTTCTAGGAATGATTGTTTAATTTGAAACATGTTGATTTTTAAAAGACACCGGTTTTTATATTAGACTATATGTTATATGAGTATTTTATTGTTCCTCTTTTGAAGTCAACACTTTTCGATTGAGAATGATAATTTCAGTGTATCTGAAATCATCCAATAACCTGATAGGCTCTAGCACAATGGTAAGATCGTTAACGGGATCTGATTTAAGACGGAAAGGCTCTCGCACATGGTAAGATCGTCTACGGGATCTGATTTAAGACGAAAAGACTCTCGCACATGGTAAGATCGTTTACGGGATCTGATTTAAGACGAAAAGACTCTCGCACATGGTAATATCGTTTACGGGATCTGATTTAAGACGAAAAGACTCTCGCACATGGTAATATCGTTTACGGGATCTGATTTAAGACGAAAAGGCTCTCGCACATGGTAATATCGTTTACGGGATCTGATTTAAGACGAAAAGACTCTCGCACATGGTAATATCGTTTACGGGATCTGATTTAAGACGAAAAGACTCTCGCACGTGGTAATATCGTTTACGGGATCTGATTTAAGACGAAAAGGCTCTCGCACGTGGTAAGATCGTTTACGGGATCTGATTTAAGACGAAAAGACTCTCGCACATGGTAATATCGTTTACGGGATCTGATTTAAGACGAAAAGACTCTCGCACATGGTAATATCGTTTACGGGATCTGATTTAAGACGAAAAGGCTCTCGCACATGGTAAGATCGTTTACGGGATCTGATTTAAGACGAAAAGGCTCTCGCACATGGTAAGATCGTTTAAGGGATCTGATTTAGACGGAAATCAGTTATTAATTATTTTTTTCCAAAAAACTGTACTTTTATCTATTTGCAAGATAAGTACAAAATTATACAAACTAATTTGGATCACTTTTATATACTCGAACTAAGAGGACACAAAACAAAAAAATGGAAGAAAAATATAAAAGGCGCTCACAAACGTCAGTCATTTCGATTTCAATGGAAAACGGATTATTTACAAATTTAAAAAAAATATCCACAACATTTATTTCGTCCATAATTTCATAAAATTTTATAATTCTTAATAATTTATTTATATTTTTGTATTAACACTCATATGTTTAATTAAATTCGTATTTAGAAAGATGCACTGCTATATTCCTATTCTCAATATATTTTACTATTTAAATACAATGATAATGCTGAGAAAAATCCAAATTTTAAAGTCATCGATCAATTGGAAAGTCGGAGACTTTTACTCCAAGTATGAAAATACATATAGAGAAGTTTTCTGTTAACTAATTTTTATTTTTATGTTAATTTGGTATCCTGTTGAAAAAATATTAAGGTTTCGAAAATTTAAAAAAGATTGGGTTTCCAAAAAGATTGGGTTTCCAAAAACATACTTAAAACTGAGTTTTATTACTGGATGAATTGAAAAAAAAAACTAAGTTTATATCACAGGGTTCTGCATAGAAACTAAGTTTATATCACAGGGTTCTGCATAGAAACTAATTAATGTGTTAAGAGTGGTTTTATAATATGTAGTTATACCTGTAATTTGTGGGTATACTTAATAATTGTCAATCGAGAAAAAACTTAACCTACAACTTGGTAAAACCCAAGTTAAAGTCGATTTTTAAGTAGATTAACTAACACTCACATATAAAAAATACAGTTTATTCATTAAGGATAGGCAATCAGTATGGATACTCAATAGACCTATTCAAACCACCTTGAACCCATGTAAATAAGTTTTGAAGACAATTTTTTTATTCTAGTATTTTCGCAAACGTATCGTAATGATTTGTTGGTTGATTAAATAAACTTATTGTTGTATTTTTATGTATTGTTCAAGAACATTTTAGCATTGTGGATACACAACGAATGTTGCACGATATGGCTTCGGGACCCTGACTTTGATTACGCTTGAGGGGGGTGAGAGTGATGAAGGCGAAGCTTTTGTCTTGGTTTGAAGATTTTTTATTGTTTTGAATGTTTTATAGGACGTTTTATTTTGAAATCGTTTTGTTATGGTTATTCAAAATTTCAATGAATTTTATATCTTATCTTTTAATATTACTTCAATGTATTTTATATCTATGCTCTTTCCGATTCTGGACTATGCGGACGTATGTTACTTGGATGTTACAGAGGAACAGCTGGACAAATTACAGCGTCTTCATACCAGAAGGCATTGAACTGGATGAATGTTAGAAATAGATGCCAAATTCACATACTGTCTCTATTGTATAATATCCTTAACTGTTCCGCCACTCCCTCTTATCTCGCCGAAAAATTTCAGCGTCTTTCCAATCATGGATTAGCGCTGCGCTCAAATAGAGATTAATTATTGGCCTTTCCAGTTCACCGCTCCTCTTTCTTTACGTCGTCCTTTACTGTCCATGCAGTGAGACTCTGGAATCAGCTACAAACCAATATAAGACTCGCTCCGTCCTTGGCATGCTTTAAGAAGCGACTGAAAAAACTCCTAATTTCTAGTCAGTAAAATAACTTGTTTCATTCCCGAATTTTCTTTTCCTTTCCTCTCTACCATCCCTTCCTTTTTCTTTTGATTGATGATATATCTCTTTATATGAAAAATAATGTTCGGGTGATTGTCCGTCTTTGTGGGATTCATAGGCATGTACTCACGTATATGTTTATGGATTTCGTGGGGATGGATAGTCATTTGAATGATTTATGCGACCACGTAATTTGCTTCTTTTACTTTTGTGTGGTTGGTTGGAAGAGATTGCTGCCTGGGAATACGCCCGCCAGATTGTATTTGCAATAAAAGTGTTAAATAAATAAACAAATATAATATTGTAAGAATTATTTTAGATGTGTAATCTGGGTAAAACAAAATATTGATGTAAGGATTTCCTACAAGACACGGACAATAAATAGCCTAGTTCGTTAAATACTGAACACATAACGCCGGTTTTACAATATTATATTATTATGTTTTCTTATGTACGAGTATATTGTACGGTAAAACAAATTTGCCTCGTTTTGTTTAAGATATGGTCTCGCGTTATTAACTTTTTTTTATTTTTCTATACTCACTTGAGTTTGTAGGTTTATGATCAAGATCATTGATATTTCACCGTTCATTTTCCTTTAATATATTATTTTAAGTTCATTTCGTTCAAAATCTCGATATTCCAGTTATTTAATGAATTAAATGTCACGAAAAAAAATAAACTATAATAGGGTAAAACTTTTATACGCGATAAGTCATGGTTAAAAACGGTGATGCAGTTCATTCATCCATGTGGTAGCCTTCAAAACATTCGAACTGGTGCTGTGGATATATTGAAGAGTATGACCAGGACACATCAATGCCTTTGGACTCATTTATCAACCCTACGAGTTTTCGGACCACTTGAATATTCATGGAACTCGCAGATTATCGATGCATGTGTTGGCAATACCACTGCATTAAACAACACTCGCACATATCTAGTGCATACGAGTATTGTTACCAGATGAACTATTTTACTCCACTGCAATCCTTTTTTTCGGATACCATCAATTATCAAATCTTAAACTCCCGATGGAAGTCCAGCGTCTTACTAACTAGGCTACGGAGGTTAGGTCCAATGAAATTAACACATGCAGTGAGAATACGATGATGGGGTTCAGGAGGGGTGGAGGAAAGGTGATAGCGCAGAATAAATCTATTTTATTTAAGTATATTTTTATGCATCGTTTTTGGTGATATTCATTGATGACATAGTGCAAGCAACGTTTTTAGGGATATTATAGTTATAAAAATGAATACTTTAGAAATATTCAAGTTATAAAAAGTAGGAAGGATTGTTGTCCAATATGAAAATTTAAACGAATCATAAATTAACGACGTTTACAAACCAATGGTTTTTATTAAAATCTCAGATTTATAATATGAAAAGACAATTGGACTAGTACAACTTTGAATGCAATCAGGAAAATGAGAAAGTTTTCAAAATTTCCCATTTAATACGTTTATTGAAAGTGGCTGTAAATAATGAAGTAGGTGGCTGTCGAATTTATTTGAATGGAAATGTAAAATTGTTTTTATGAATTGAATTTGAAATAAATTTATGCTTTTAGTATTGAATAATTTATCGGTTATCTTCGATAATTGACCAAATTCTAATTTAATAAGTTTTTTAGAAATATCTTAGGAATTTAATAAAAAAATATATCAACATCAAAATATAAAATTTTGTACTGGAATAAGATAAAAAGTTATTGATTTTTTTGTTAAAAAAAATTTGGGACTTGGCATCAAAACTATCCTTTAACTTCACACAAAATATCCATCAAAATTATCGGAGTTTTAAATTTAACTGGTTTTAAATGTACCCATATTCGATTACCTTTTCAATATTCTTACTATTTTTTGCGTTCATGATTCATTCATCCCAAACCATTAATAATAATTGTTGATAACTTTAAATATGTGGCGCCAATTCAAAATAAATATACTGTCACATTGGCCCTGGAACTAAACTTAATTCTGCTCCAAATATGTATGGTATTTGGTGTCGAAAAATTGCTACGAGCGAGTAGATCCGTACCTCAGTGAACATTTTCGAGACACTGCAACGTGGAGTTTTTAATCTGTTGGGCTAAAGACAAGTCGATATGCATTATTGTATTCCACTTCTCCGTGCTTTAAAATTTAATGATTTATAATTTTGTTTAAAAGTAGATTCAGAATGAATCCTTCTTAGAGTTAAGCAATATTTTATGAGATCAGTGATGGGAATGTCTCATGAATGCGGAAGGTGATTGAATAAAAGTATCCAATTTAAATATTCAATCAAAAATTTAACACATGTCGTCACACATTTCAAAACTGAAAACAAAACAAAATAAAACATGCAAACAATTTAGAAAATTAGCGTTCATTTATATTTCTCTTCTTAAAATCTACATTGACGAATTAATATTTAAATAATCGGCAGCGACGTTTCAGTAAACGGCCATCCTTAAGTTTATCTGTCAACTTGGTACGAATGTGAAACTTTATATGTATCCGAAACCCACTAAAATATTTATGCTCAGAAACAAAGTTTTCCTTCTTCGATAAATAATTTCCTACGAAAACCGCCCCTACGTCCGATTTTCATATTAGAAATGTTCAACGAAGCGAAGTACGATTATAGATGTATTTAGCGTTCTCATGTATATTTATGAACTCGAGGGTCTGTTCGAGTATTGAGAAACTTTTTTATATCATGACCTGAAAATGAAATTCGTAAATATACCACTTGATTTTCGGTTTGGTTTTAAGGGAAAATTACAAATGAATGGACGGAAAATTATTGACGAACATACTCTTATTAAGTTAATTTTTTTAGATTGTATTTCCTTTTTTCACAGGCAGCCCTTTACCGAGAATAATAATGGCAACTGACGCTAAATGGCCAAAGAATCGACCTCTGGAGTGAGCTCTGTTAAATTCAATAGTTTCCAAAGTGCATTGACTGTGAGCCTTGGTGATACCTCGGCACCTACCATACGTAGTTAGGCTCGTTCGAAGAGTTGTGAGTTGTCTAGCATTACTCGAAAAATTAGCGTTAATTGTGTCTAACAATAACAATATATTGCATCGACCCCAAGTTATCTTAACCAATTGCATAATATCTCAGTTGTTGTGCCTATTGGAAAGATTTTAATTTCTTCGCACTGCTTTAGATATTGACATATTTCATATCACATTGACAAAAGTCAAGAAAAACTTTCTTCTTAAACTGGAGACGTTGAAAAACACGCATCAAAATTAAGTGAACATAATTTGGCTTCTAACTTTAAAAGTGAATGTAATTCGTAATTTTAATTTCTTTTTATACTTTTTTTAAATATGTATATTGGATAAAACTCCAATATAATTGAACAAAGCCGATATAGCACAAAAAAAACATAGTAAATAAGGGAACCAATACAATAAAAAACTAAATTAAATATATGTATCAACTCCCAACCGTTACCACGTTGGAAAAACTAAAGAAAAAAATGTCTCAACCAACTAGCGGAAACGAACTGATTTTGAATACTTGCAATTACACAAGATTTTTTTTTTTAAATAGTAATATGACCGAAGTCATAGGTATCCTTATACCCTCGAACACTAGACGAAAAAAGTTCCTGTGTCATTTGAGGGTAATAGCACAGCGCAGGGTTCGAACCCACGACATTCCGTACGGAAGTCCAGTGCGATACCGCGCGGTCATGCACCTCACCAAATGTTAAGAAGTTCAAATTCTATCAAAATGTTAAGAAATCGTGGAGACCAGACAGCGAAAATGAATTTTATTATTTTTTTCATCACGTACCTCTTTCAATATGTCGCAATAAGTACCAGTCCTATATTTACAAAAAAATATTAAATTACATATGATGCTGACAAATATCGGATAAAAACTTTCAAAATCTTATAAAATAACTTCTGTTGTTAAATAATGCATTTCTTAAACTTGGAAAAGTACCTACCCTTACTTACTTAAGAATTCAAAAGTGGACCTCTTTCCAGTTTCGCGCTTTTTACTTCACTGGGTACAATCAGCTATGAATGTGCTGGCAGCCTATGTACGGGTCAATCGAATTTAACCTGGTCCCCTTAGTACACTTTGTAAAATTTACATCACCTTGGTATCAGAAAAAGTGGTTTAACCGTCGATATTTATTCAAAATAATGTTGCTTCTTTATACTCGATTGTTATAAAACTTTAATGTGTTTTTAGATGAAAGCAATATTTTTTTCTATTCATTTGCTTTGTATTATCTCCAAAGGTCTCAATTTTTTAATATTTTTTTTTACTGACCTATGTTTATAATTTATCTCAGTTAAACTTAGTAACACATAATAGCAAGTATTTGTAGTAGTTTTGAATTAGATTTTAAATATATACGAGTATATAATATATAAATGTAAAAAAAACCTTGAATGAGCATTTTACGTGACAGTAATATATTATTTTATTTAAATTTTATCAAATATTTCGGCTGTTAATTTTTGGAACATCGTATTAGAACATTTAATAATAAGTTACTTTGTTATTCTACTAATAACATTAATCCCCACGACACGTGTTTCTATCTCCAATCGCAAGGCTCTCTTCGGGCGGAATCATTCAGTCTGAAGGAGAGTCTCTAGATATGGGGTAATAAGGAGTATAAACAGAACGATTCTTTGAAAAGAATCTTGCGATAGAAGGTAGAAACACGTAACACAGTAATAAGTGTAGTTTATGAATTTTAAAAATAATTTATTTTAAAATATATTTTCAACATATTAAACATTAGCGAATACAATACAAAGCGGTGGACGGTTTTTCCCCATTTATTCTTGTCTGAATAATCCAGATTGGAATTTTTTTGTGGATACTATTTAGAATTAAAACCAGAAACTCCTGGATGGAAGATATGTGTTTTTAGTTATTATTTCCTATTCGATTATCGGTATATAATGTCCTATGACTATCAAATGTAAAATTAAAAAAATATTTTGAAACCATTTTTTACATTAATTTAGTGGTGTCTTGCTATACGATTTATTTAACTCATTTATTACATTAAATTCGTCAAAGGTAATCGTTCAACTAAAGAACTGAAACAAACGCTTCAATTAGTCGTCTGAAATCCAAGTCGAGTTGTTTTGTGCCTATTTTTAGGGTTAAACAAAAAGTGTTTTTAATTAGAAATATTTTAACATCCTCATTTATAATACAAAAACTTAACGAAAGAAAAAAGGGGTGAGGAGGGGGAGGGATGATACAAACAAAACCGCAATGAGGTTTAACTTAAAATAGCATAGATATTCCTCCTATTCAAGTTAAAAAGGTTGAAAGGTTGCAGCAGTATTTGAATAAGTAAGAACAGAGCACGAATTTCTGATAGACTTACCACACAGGCAGTCACGCAAATAGTTGGCCTTCTTCTCTACTTCAAATATGTGAATATATGAAATAAAATGTATGCAAATTCTCCCAGCACCCTTGGGTGGGTGCCGGAAATTTATTTCCTAATTCATGGTTTTGTTACCGACACAAGAGATATTTCAAGTCTGCTCGCGGTCTGAATATCAAAGTGGGAAGAGCTGTTCGCGGTGATTGGGGTGGACACGTCGAAAAAGTCCTTGGATGTTTCAGCTCATACTCATACTCAAAGTTCGGACGCGCTTTTGGGGGAGAATAGGATCTTGGCGTATTTTATTCCTGGAATAAGAGAATTTTTTACAGATAAACTACTTGTATCACGTAGATGTAGTTAGTTTGTCTGGAGACTTCATTTGTAATCTGCGTTTGTGTCAATTTATTAATAACCTTGAGGCACTTTTTTTATTTAATGGTGACAAAAATACTTATGGATTAACACCATAGTTTCTCAAATTTTTTCGCCCCGTAGACCACTTTCCGATTTTTTTATTTTCCGTAGACCCCCTGTCTGCCTAATATTGAATTTTCAAAAACTTATTAACTTCAAACGCGTTTTTGACAGTTGACACAGTGCTCATCTTGATAAGGTTTTTTGTAGAGTGGACAATTGTAAAAAAACAAGTACAATTTTTATTCATACCTTTATTGAAAGACACAAAATGCAAGTAAATATTTGGCTTTGGAACGAAACAAATCCAAACCTAGTAAAATTCTTACATAAAATGAATACACAAATAATACTGTTAATAAGAGGGATGAACCTGACGCTCTGATAGCAATGATTCAACATTTGACTTAAAATTAGTGAGGTATAGTCTTAAATCTCCACGTTCAGTGATTTGCATTCGATTTCTTTATATAAATATTTTCTATGTCTAATATAAGTATTATTTACACACAATCTGTGTTAGGTGTAATAAGACATTTACGGAACGCGTAAATATTGATGATGATTGCTTAAATGGGATCCGCTCACGTGGTCCCCCCATTTACATCTCGTGCACTCCCAAATTCTTTTCTCGGTGACATAAACCCCCTGCAAGTTTAAATCGACCCTTGGAAGTCCATATAGACTACTTTGGGAATCGTTGATTTACACGGTAAAGGATAATTGATATTACCTTTTATAGATGGCGATGAACATAAGAAAAAAGTCACATGACTAATTTACCAATTATCAACCGGGACGAAAAAGAAAAAACAATATTCATAACGAAATAGTTCCACATTAACTATAGGTCCCATATTCCATTGTTCTACTTATAAAAAACGGGGCCAGACTTTTCGTAGTTCCTGTTACACAAAAAACTTGCAAGCAATTTTTTTGTTGCGTACTAACCTGTGCTAATTTTAGGAAGGCGAGTTCATTAAATAAATGATATACAACACTAATTCAATTTACATGATTTGATCATATCTATAATAATTATTCTAAGTTTGGTGTTATTACTATGCTTTTTTTAAAATTTGATGTAATTATTTTTTTCTTGTATTGAGCCCCTTAGGTACATATAGCGACAAATTTGACTACATAAAGGTTGAATTAAATTTATTCGCTAAAAACTTCTTAAATACCAGCATTGATGATGGGAAATACCACAGCATTTCGATCGCGACATGCATCTTTCACTTAGGCCACATACGTTACATGTACCTTCTTGTACATTTTCTACGATATCTCTGACTTTCACTTAGGCCACATATGTTACATGTACCTTCTTGTACGTTTACTACGATATCTCTGACTTTCACTTAGGCCACATATGTTACATGTACCTTCATGCACATTTACTACGATATCTCTGACTTTCACTTAGGCCACATGTGTTACATGTACATTTTCTACGATATCTCTGACTTTTAAAGTATCTTTTTTCAAAATATCATTGATTTGGTTCAATACATTTCTCGATGTTTACTACACTTTCTACAAATATGTACAATCCGTATTATATTTGTCTCCCTTTTTTCATATGTTCTACACGTCTACACTACTTAATGTGCTTCCTCGTCCCATTAAATACACTAGTCTTAAGTTTATGTTTATTCTTCGTCACTTGATTTCGTATTTTGTCTTAAAAGTCATAAAAGCGATATATTTTATTGCAATCTTGTTTTAACACTGACAAAGATAAAAACTAAACATTTCTTCGAAAGGAATTTCAAGTTTAATTAATTAACGCCAAATATGCAAAAAAAAATACCCCATTCTTTAAAAAGAGATGGATGCTGCACGTCATATCGCATTAAAATACTTGGCTGTATTTTTTCATTCCACTTTTTAAGCTCTTTTAACAAGCCAATAAATCCTGACGGATTTTTCAACAGCCCCGAGTGTTAAAAAAGGCTTAATTCTATTATGTGCAAATTTACTTAACACACAGAGACGAGTGCCCGTCAGGCTGTAGGGGGTTGAAAAGGTCGGCAAGGGGTTGGTTATCCAGTCAGAAGGGATGATGCTGTGTTATAAAAGAATAATAAAATAATCCAGCAATGGAGTGAAAGAAACAGGAAGGAGCAAAACGAAAAGTTTCTGACATTCTTTGAATACAACGGGCAATATATTTTGCCTCCTCCATAACTTTCTCTCTCTAAAAGCATTAATAACAAAGGGTTTCGCGTGTATTCTATTCGATTTCGAAATAGAATTTGCTTTGATTACTGATTTAGACTAAACAAATTTTGGTAAAA
Organism: Odontocerum albicorne; assembly: GCA_949825065.1. Taxonomy (NCBI): domain Eukaryota; kingdom Metazoa; phylum Arthropoda; class Insecta; order Trichoptera; family Odontoceridae; genus Odontocerum; species Odontocerum albicorne. Next base: position 42,265,052 of record OX463840.1, read on the forward strand.
GGGCTGAAGGTAAGGAAACTAAATCTTTAACCACAAATATTAACTAATTCAAAAACCTCGTTTCTTTTAAATTGGTCATTGAACCAATAATATACCTCCATGGGACATCTTTTTGCATAATGCCATAAAAATAATCATAATAATAATAAAAGCAAAATTTCTATTGAGTGGTTTAGACGAAGACACAAAAGATCACATGTTTTTTCCATGTCTTTTATGCGACAAATACACTAACTAAATGCTTTGCTCTTACCATGTCCAATGAATGTTGCGTTTTTTTCTTAAACGAAGAAAGCTATTTAAAATAATAATAAAATGACTATTTATAAAGCACTTTTTAGAGAGTAGACTTTCCTCAAGGGATATCAAACTCGAAAATTGATCCCACTACTATTTACAGATTTAAAATATAAAAAAAAACAAAATAATTTTAGCGTAAGGGTATGAAGTGGTGACTGTGGTCATTATATTGGGCATTTCGCGTATATACATGTTAAGAAAAACATATTTGGTGAGAAAAACAAAGAAAACTTACAAAAGATAGACGAACTACAAAGAAATCGATGAAGATCTTCCGATATGTTATAGTAACACAATCGGCAAAACGTTCTACCAGCCATGTCATATAGGTCATCTTACATATTTTAATTGTTTTTTATTCATTTTTTTACCCATTTCATTATATAACAATCTGAAGGGTTTTTTTACTAGGTATCAATATCTTCAAACCAACCTGACAAAAGTAAATAAAATAAGTTACATGATCGCACAACGTAGGGTCCTAACCACTAGACAATCAAGGGCTAAACAAATATACAGTGCAACTGTATACAGTGAATATACAGTGAATCAAATGCATATTACGAAAGAAAGAAACGTTAAGTTAGAGAAATCGTAGGAGTCGTATAAAAATGTGCACGGAAGTAGAAAAAGAGACGAAGGATGTGTGTTGACAGAGAAACTTCTAGAACTCTATCCTTTCTGCCTATCCCGACATGGTAATGGCGAGATGGTTTGTATGTACACAATCGCAAAAAAATAATTGTAATTAATACAAAATTCATGAATAATATAAATGACAATTTAAGTGTGATATCTATCAAAGGAAAAAATATTATATAAATCTTGAGTAAATAATATATTTACAATATATATTATTCAAATAAAATATAAAATCACTTTAATGCATGAAAATGCTAAAATTTCAAATGCCAAGGTATTAAGGGAAGTACTCAAGTGGCGGAAACTTAGAATTGAAGAAGTCCATCCATTACGCAGTCCATTCATATTGTTTCACAAAGGATGTTACAATCGCTGCTGAACGAGCAACTCCAGTAATTATGAAAGCCTTCTCCTCGCTGCCATCAAACTTTATTTTTAAATCTTACTTAATCCGAGGAAGCAATCTTCCGAGTAGTGTCCGTAGAGCACCGATAAATGAACCTAGCCTTTAAATTTATCCATCCTTTCTTCCTTTCTGAGTGAAATCTGGATTAACATTCCTCTACAATCGGTGGAAGTTCATTAATAAAAGGGATGATTTTAAAAGCTTATAAGTGCTTCCTAAAGAGCAGGATGCTTATTTCTCTATGATTTCGTTAGCCCGTGTATTGAAGAACCTATTTGTAACGTTATTTTATGTCTGATAATTGTTTTTTCGATCTATTGTTTATTTCTCGAAATATTTTTGGAATAAAGCCTAACCAGTCGAGGGATAGTCTTTAATATTCGTTAATTAACATATAAATAAGATATTTTCAAAATTATATCTTTGAATAGAGAGTCGTTTGCCGAGTTTGATTGAGAGTCGTTTGCCGAGATTTTAATGGCGTTGAAGCCATTATCCACAGGGCGATGTCAAAAAATGATACCGAATATTCATAATTTCCATATTCGGTAATGTTTTTTTGATATCGCACTGAAGGCTGCAACGTCTTCGAAACGTAAATCACTATTTAAGGCAACAACTCAAACAACATTTTTAACCAATTCCATTTAACGTTTCAAATTATTACAAATTTGAATTTAAGTTGATAAATCTATTTTGTTTTTGGTTTATTCGGAATTCAAGATTATGATCACGCTTTCGGAGGGACTAGCGATATCGGGGTGTAGGGAGATGTCAAAGGGGTATAGCGAGATGTTAAGCGATAAAATCTTGTGGACAGTACTGGACAGCCTAGGGTCGCCTAGAAAGTACTCAGCACTTGGTCAGCTGACATATCTAACGCTTCACCATGACTCCAAATGGCTGTCGACCCACGGCTGCATCCCGGACATAGCGAGAACCCGCAGGCTAATCTTGCTGGAGAGGCACAGAAGATGGTAACTTATGTTTCTGTGTTTTATCTATCCTTTCTCCTAATTCTTTCAATTCTTATTCACGTTAGCATATCTCAAAACATTCCTACATCATTCCTGCTCCATTTTAACATCCATAAGTGTCAATTTCCTGGAATCTAGTACTACACCCTAAAAAGGATTTTAACAGCAGGCCTCACAATATATACATGTAGACAATTCATATTATATACTACGGTAAAAAGTGCAATGAGAAACCACCGCACTATTTTTCACAATAAAATATATGAATATTCTCTAGTCACGTTTCTCAGCATTGAAGTAACGGTGAAGTAGAAACCCTACTGTATGGAATAAATTTTCTCGAGAGTAAGAATATAGAAACCTTCAAGAAACTTCGCAAGACGACACCGAGAGAAGCTACATTAGATGATATGATAACTTAACTGATATGACAATCTTCATGGTCTAGTTGTTAAGACAGCTATCTCACAACTCGGGAGTTGCGGGTTTGATTCCCGTTGCTACTCAATTTATTTAAAAATCATTTCAGTTTGGATTTTGCTTAAGGCCTCGTTGATATCTTTCTGGTTGATAAGAAGAGATTATCATATTAAACTCGCCAAAATGTACTGTATATGATGAAAGTGTAACATGTACAACAATACAATTAGATCGGCTCTTACGTCCTTTTATGATGTCCTTTATTGACATTATAGTCAATAAAGGACATCATAAAAAGACACTTGAAATTCATTGAATTATTGAAAAGCATCAAATGGTGTAATAGGAACAGTTTTAAATTTATAATGTTAATATGTACTTGAAAAAGTTGAATTAAAATCAGAAATATTAATACACCAACAGTAATAATTGTCTTTCACTTATGTGGCATTCTCTTCCAACCAAATAGAAAAGTATTTAAAAAGCTCTAAACGAAAAAAGCCGAAAACCTTTTATCAAAAATCTGAGTAAAAACGGAAATCAAACTCTAACTTCGAATCGAAAAACAGGCGTCTTATCAAATAGGTCACGGAGGTCATAAAGATTTTGTTCCTTAGTTGACAAGGTGTTATCAGGATAAAGGGAAACTTTACAATAAAAAATTTATTTGCATAACACTGTTAACCTAAAACTCCCTCACAGTAAAAACCGGAGGACTCCAGACAGTGATTTTTGACATACTTAAATGATAAAAATAAAATTAAAAAAATGTTACCTTTCAATTATTGACAATAAAAAGATGCCTTTGTTAATTTTGAGTAAAATTTATTTATTAAAAAGATGGATATATTTATTTGACAATAAATAAACACGTGAATTATGACAGAAGAGAGCTTTATGAAAGGGATGTTATAACTTGGCCTTTTACTTCTGGAATATATTTTGGAACATAAACATAGCGATAATGAATGGACTAATAAACTGAACTGAACAAATGTTCCAGAGCTCTTGGAGGCACTGGTATTACAGCTGGAAATAAATGTTTAGTGTGAAGGTATCCATTGTACATGTCACATTCGGTGTGATCATAAACATATGTTTATGGTATAGCCAAAGATGTATAAATGAAAACTATTTATAAGGTTATTAAAATTTACAAAACTTTTCGGACATCGCTTAGGTATACGAGTATTTTTTTTTTAAAAAAGAAAGGGTTTCAAATTTGAAAGTTTTTTTCTAATCTTACTTTAACCTGATTGAAACAAACAGCTTCCCTGTCAGGCTAAATAGAGAAGACAGAGCTTCAGAAATTGCTATTGCGACACATACATTTCGCCTCCTCATATCCATACACCATCTTATACGATTTCTTTGACCTTTTATGTATCCTTCTTTCAACATATCATTAAATTGATCCAACCAAATAGTCTTCCTCTGCCACGCCTTCCTCTCATATCGCATTGTATATTTGTTTAGTTTTTCTTCTTCATTCATTGATTCTGCTTGCCCAAACCATCTTCGAGTGTTCTTCTTCACCTTACTTAATAGATCAACTCTTAGTTAATGTTCTTCCCGAATTTTTAATACTGTGTTTTGCCATACATTGTCATTCGATGTATTATTTTCATTGACGCATTTCTACAATATTTATTCGATTTTTTCCCTTTTTTCCACGTCCACGTTTTACTCTCAAACATTAAAGTTGGTACTAATATATTGTTGTTGGACTATTATCTTAGCAAATCTTTAAACTGTTTGGTTTGAGTTTTTTAATAAAACTCAGAATATCGACAAGCTGTGATAAAACGTGTCAATATTTTATTTGCAGCGCATTAATATCCGACATCTTTCAGTTTTTATTCTACTTTTAATATTTAGTACCGAGGCTTTAGTATTCAATTTCCTTTTCACTAACATAACAAATATTGAAAACGAAATCAGATTGTACGTTGCATTTATTCGTAGACAATTTATTAATTACTATTTAAAATAATAATGTATGTAATTGATTAGTTCAGAAACACACACATTAAAAATACCACTTATCTTAAAACAATTAACGAAAAGCAAATAATATGACATATACGAGTATAACTCACATACAAATTATAGAGAAATGTCGCGAGTTTCAAACATCAACTTCACTCTGCGTCATTAATTAGAGTAAGGCATTCATTCCACTGTGTACGATGGGACAACATATTTAAGATAGTAAATTAAATGTGAGTGCCAGACCACATAATTCTTCCCATTCAAAATATTTACATGAACGGATAAATACGCGTCAAGATCGAGCAAGCCATCTCCGAACCATTTAAAGTAAAAACAGGAGTATGGCAGGGATGAATTCTATCTCCAAAATTATAACATATTATGCGAAAAGCCTTAGATAAGTGGACTGTCGGAATAATAACAGGATGAAGAAAAATCAGCAACTTATGGGTGATGATGACACCACTATTGTGGCACCCAGTGAAAAGAAACATGCAGAAATATTAAGTAGTATGAAATTGGATACTGAAATGGTTGGCTTGCGCATCAAAATAAAACAACTAACCTGATTTTTATTGTACTTTCTGACACGGCAACCAGACGTAATGAGCTGTAGGACTTGGAACATGTTTATAAGTTTGTTCACCTGGGATCCTTGATCACTAACAGAGGTTCATATAATTCACATAATCCAAGTGGTAGAAGGAACTCTGATGTTTATATATTCGTCGGTTCTATGATAAGATATTTTTGAAATTACTAAAACGTTGTACTGGATGTATCTACAGTTTAACATTTGTGTTTTGTATCTTACATTATTCAGAATATATGCGCTGTTAAGGGTAAGTAAAATATTAAAAGCAACCAAGGTTTATTATCAAAATAAAGTAAAGCCAAAAAGAACCAGTTTAGAAGAAAAATATGACAAAGTTTTGAACACACTCCCCCGTCGCCGTGTCCTGCGTATGCTCAACTTCCAAGATACTTTATTCCTCGAAGTCCTTGTGGCCCCCCAGGGTCCCTTTCGTGTCCGTGGTGTGTCCCTAATTACTAAATAAGGAGAGGCAACCCAGTCCTGCCCGGTTGGAAGGCTTTCAAGCAGTCCTTCATAAACGTTTTTTTAGCGTGAACTCGTGTTTACAGATTTTTCTTTTGGTGCCTACATATGTCCAAAAATGTGTAATGTTTACAGCGAATTGGCGTTGACTCCATTTGTCTATCTTCCGGTTTATGTAAATACGAGTATAAATAAGACAAAAAGTCTTTATGAGGGAGTAATAAGAAGTTAATCAGAATGTAAAGGCGTTACACACAAGTATTTCTAACACCTATTTACCTTGTCTTAAAGCTTGACGACTTCTAGACTGAGAAAAAAGGATAAACTGGAAGAAGTGTGAGTGTATCGTATGTCAGTGGCAGAAGTTGAACCCGAATTTTACTTTCGATGAATATTGCTGACTTAGAAACTTTTTTCTCATGCCCCAGTTGTACGGGTTTTTTTTTCTCATTTCATGTCGACCATCACCTCGTTGATAAGGTGTTAAAGTTTCTCACGGTATTGTGACGACAAAATTCCCAGCTTTCAGCCATTTGGTTAAAAATGATTAAACAGACAATTTTTTTAGACTGTCTGCAGACTATCGCATAAATCATGAAAAGTAGTTGTTTTTCAATCCTGGAAGGACAGAAAATCCACCAGGTTCGGAAATGCTCCCTCCAAAGTTGAATTCAACCCTTGCATAAAATTATGAGATTATCTAAGTTGCTTAGCCTCTTTTTTTTAATTGTGTAATTTATTTCTATTCAATATTATTCCTTTTAACTATTTAACATTTAAAATTAATGTATAGTTTTTATTTGTATAACATTATCAAAAAATCTTGTTAGATGCCAATTAATGATTGAATATAGGCATATTTTATGATTGATGATAGGCCTATTTTACAAGTGATGGGATTTAAATATCTCGGTGTTAATTTGTCTCACTAGGCTCAAGGTATTAATTTGTCTATCTATGCTCAAAAAGAAAGTCCAAGTAAATAATGCTGACTCCGGATGCCTAAAATATGTGGTCAGAAATAACAAATACATGATAATATACAGTAAAACCAAAATTTACATAGCATGTGTGAGGTTAATCTTGACTCGCGGAATATAGTCTAGAGCAGATACAACAAAAAAAGTATGGTCAGAACTAATGAAATGAAAACCCTTTGAAACGTTGCAGGTAACACACTGAGACTTAGTAGAAACTCTTTGTATCCAATAAATATGTAAAGTAAAAGATATTGGTAAAGATATGTTATACTATATACCTCAGAAGACAATGGCGTGGCTAAGTGGGAATGGTGAATAAGACAAAAAATTCCGGTAATACATAGAACACTTGCTGGGAGTCGTTCCCAAGGAAGATTCCCTAAAAGATAGAAGGATATTGAGAAGTCAAATCCCTAGAGAAACCATCCTGATGATAACAAACCACAGGCCTGGCCTATCTTAAGAGAATGAGTATTTTATTTTTTGCAAACTGATACCGCATGGATATACGTCTTCAAAAGAGTCGGAAAAACCTTCGGCAAATATTATGAGTTGTCAGTTCTGATAGGTGCTACAGTATTTTCTAAAGTGAAAATAGGAGGAATCCTGAAGCCAGTCGGATAAAAATATAAACTTTAAATGGAATATTACTCTTTTTAAACACCTTACACAAAATTCTACAGTATAAAGGAAATACCTTTAAACTTAGTTCAAAATATTCAATTCTGCGAATCACAATTTAGGAAAGTCTGGAAAGCTATAAGGAATGGGTGGACCCAGCCCATGAGGTCATTCATTAAAACTTTCTAAACACACGAGCACGCAGCGACAGGAGTCCAACTCTCTCTGCCTCTCCCGGGCCGCTTCAGGCTACATGTATTTACAAGACTTAAAAGTGTGACTGCCTTAATAAATAACACGCGTAAGGCTGCTTAATTGTTATTATTTAGAGGAGTATATAATTCAAACCAGCTGGATTCTGGCTTGCCCGTTGGAGAAAAGCAAAAAATAATATTCTTTGTTAAAAAATATTTATTTTTAATTATAATACAATGCGGCATCTGGACTATGGTTTGTTTTTGGAAGTGATGAGTAATACAACCTTGCCCAAGAAAAATGTTTGACCTCACAATATTATTTAAAGCTGTCAGTTCATATATCAATGGTCCTGAACTAACGCAGCTTGTCATGTTCCACGTTTTTGTAGGCTCACCTGGTAAAAAAATATTCCACAATGACGCAGTTACGCCATTTTGAATGAAAATTATTTTTAACTATTATATTTTTTTTAATAACAAACTAAAACATAAAAATTTATGAAAATGTATGATTATATATGAACACTACATACATACACTATACACACCTAACGCCTAGTGAGTTACTACCACATGTCGGAAAGTCTACAAAGTTTTTTTTTGTAGTTCGTCTCCCCTTGAAAAGTTTTCTGCAGTTTTTTTACCAAATATATTTTTTAAACATATTCAGATGCGATGAAGTACCTAATCTAATGACCGCAGCCCCCATCTTCCTATTCTTACACTCAACATATATAATATATATTGATTTTGTAATATTTTTAATGAATCAATAATAGTCAGTTCCAATCCCGAATTAGTGCACCTTTGAGCAGTTTTACCTATTATTATTTTTTGGTGCCCTATTCATGGACAGATCTTTTAAAAGCGTCACCTCTTGCGCACGGAATTTACCTTGTTGACTGAATTAATCGATATTGATATATTCCATATCTCGGTGGATATTTGATGAGTGAGCTTCTAAATTAAGACTGTGATGCTCACACTTCAGAAGAAAGTATGAGCATCACAGTTCCTGTTTTTATTATGCTTTTACTTTTATCAATTTAATATTTTTCTTGTATTTTGTATTTAATTTGATGTAACTGGGTTAAACCTCTATCAAATGTAAAATTAAATAATGTAAATCAAGAATTCCTTATAAATTGAAACAATTTTTGAGAATCATGATTTTCTAAAATAAAAAAAAAGGAAATATTTTCAAATATTAAAATCCTCGTTTTATTTGTTGAAAACAACACATAAATAACATTATAAAATTTATTAAAACTGGAATAGGAAAATACCTTTGTTAGCGTCCGATAGAGAAAAAATACTTCAAAACTTGAAGAAATATTCCTTTCATTGAAATCATAATTACAGGAAGGAAATTATTCATTGTCTTGTAAGAAATTTCCCCAAAGAAAGAATTCTCCGTAGATACAATATCAAATAAATTTAAAAGGAACGCTTTGCTGGTACATTGTTAATATAAAACTGCCGAGTAAAAGGGGTAAAGAATTCCAACCCCTACGTAAAAATAAGGCAGATCGTCCCCTACCCTGGGCAACAACAAGAACAAATGAATTGCAAACAGCGTTATTATTTCCGAAGGGAAGTCTTACATTTTTCTCTTTATTGTATTTTTTTTTCTTTTTTCTTTTATGCATGGTTAACACCGGCAAAAGGTAACTTTTTGGCGGGTTTTACGATCTCTCCACTCCCTGTCTTTGAATAAATTGACGGCGAGAAAAAAGCAAAGCGAGAGTCTCGGTGAGAAATCTAAACATCTCTGCCGTGAGTTGCCGACAACACTTTTTGAAAACTTAGCTTTTTCATAACAGAAGAAGAATCGAAAGAAAAAACAGAAGAAGGCAAGCAAAGCCATCTCCATGGAATTTTAACTGGCATAGAAGGGAACAACAAGTAAAATAACAATCACACATCTAAAACTTTTATTTATTTACAATTGATCGAAAATAAAAATCGTATTTCACAAATTGAATATAAACAAATATTTTTTTTAAATTTAAGGTTTTGGTTTGTTCGGTAAAGGCAGGTTTTGACGCATTTTTTAATTTTAAATTTGAAATCGATATAATACCACTGATTTAAAGCATGCCTAAATTATAAAAAAATGTTTCATTTAATTATTTTGAATAAACTTCCGACAGAAAATATACAAAACCAAAATATAATTGCATTGTTTATTTTATACAAATTAACTGTTTATGGTTGTATATGGACAAGAAACCGTACATATATTTAAAATAAGTGATATTTTAATTTGAAGTTAAGTAAGTGATAAGTGGTGATAAGAAGCAGAATTGATATACGTCTATCCAATGGAAAAGAGTACTGATTTTATTTTCGCGTGGCCACCAGCGCCATCTGTGGATAAATAAATGAGTTAACTATCGACGCCTTTCGACTATCTATTAAAAAAAATTAAAACACTGGCATAACTTGTTCATTCGTTATGATGCAACCTTCTGAGTCTAGGTCAGAAAAGGAATAATGGAGCAACGTGCCAACATTAAATTTTGTTTTAAATTGGGTAAAAGTGCCACAGAAACTTTTGAAATGATTCAAACTGTTTATTGTATACGTTTTTAAGTGGCATGCAAGATTTCGTGATGGTAGAGATAGCATTGAATATGATCCAAGGCCTGGACTATCATTGACAGTTCGAATTGAAGAAAATGTTTAAAAACTAGACTCATCGAGGAGCGCATAGGAATTCCTAAATCCACTGTCTATCTCATTTTAATGGAAAAATTGGGCAAACGAAAGGACTCACACTGACTGAAAAAATCTTCAACCGAAATGCTCATCGTTCCATCTGATCTACGAGTATATTTGCATTGTATATTCCTCTGCCATATGATTAACGTAGTATTTGTTTTATTGCATGCTCAGAGTGATCTAATTATTGTTTTTCGGTGATCGTCAATACAACGTTTTTCCATATACCTTAAAATATTTTAATTAAATATTTTATCTACCCTGGAGTTTTCCAAAAACACTTTTTGATGGCCTTTTTTCATGAGGGCTAAAATAATTTTCCAGTCATTACGTCATGCAGAAGTACTAGTAATATTTTGTACCGCACGTTCGCATTTATAATTTAATGCTCTAATACAAAAAGTTTTGCATTTGAAAAAATAATTGCTAGTCGTATCAATGAAGGTTTTAATCTCAGAAGACATCCCACTGGTCATTCAACCAGCTAGCAATATATTTACTTTTATCGAGTCATATTCCGAACTAATTATTAATCACGCACTGTGTTAAGGATCTGTTTTCCTGATGATCATACATTCGATATTTGCTATTTTCAATCAATCAAATTAAATAATGTTCAAATGAATAAATTAAATTAAACATTTATTTAGGAACAGACTGCATATGATATTTAGACAAGGTTATCACTTTTCAAAGCGTCAGCAAAAATGAGAAATAAACATAACGGGCAACTTCTAATTGAAAATAGGTAAAATCTGAACAGAAAATCTCTTGTGTAATTTTTAAACAAACCGCTAATTGATTCCGCAGTTGAATGTAGTGTTAATTCATGCGCGATAAAAATCATAGCTGCTTAGCGGAGTGAAAATTACAAGCAATTGCATTTTGGGTATGTCCGTCGTACTTTGGCGTGGCACCTGAGCACTCGTAAAATACTGAAATACTCGGGTTTGCGGACCGCCAGTATTACTCTAGGTGCATATAAACCACTAGTGAAATAGGCGTACACACTATGGCGAGAAGTATTCAGCGATCGGTTAACATTGATTTGCGAGATCAATACAGTCAGAGATTTTGAAAATCTTCTCCTGCGACAAACATAGACAAATCTAATGTTTCATTCTTCATCTTAGCGTTTTAAAATAACTTATTTCCGCCACAAACGTTATCACATAGACATCACTGGGCTTTTCATGGTTCATATCTTGCTCAGTACGAGACACCGGGTTTTTCTGACACTGCAACATGTCTCGCATGGACTGGTCCTCACTAGAGATTGAAAGAGTCAATCCATCACGTAGTATTCTATTATACTCGATTCTCCCCATGCCAAAAAAGGGCAATAATAATAATAAAAATGACAATTTATACAGCGCCATTTAGAGACACGACTCTCCTCAAGGGTGCTCTAACTTGGGATCCAAACCCACTATTATTAATATATTAAAAAGATCTTATATTTATCAATATAAATTGTATGTACAAATAGGAAGGTGGTGGCTGAGGCCTAATGATGAGGAACTTCGTACATATTTGGTAAGAAAACTTACCAAACGAAGACGAGCTACAAAAAAAACTTTGGTAGATCTTCCGATATGTGATATAAACACATTTGACTAAAGGTAGATTATGGTGTATGTATGTAGTGTATATACGAAAATATTAATATAAATTTTAATAAGACTTTTCAAAAAGGGGTGTCTTCAAGAGCTTTCCAAAGCTGCACACGCCACCTTTATATTTAATACTTTTTATTTTATATGTAATCGAGACCGAAATCGCTTTTAATATCGCTTGAGTATCAACGAGAATTGAACCCATAACTTCGAAACTGGCAGACAGACTCACTAAGTAGGCTACAGAGGCCATGGATCGTTATATTTTTATGTAGTAAAATATCGAAATAATACAAATTAATTCACAAAATTTTATCAATCAAATAAAAATAATCATTGCCGATCTCTGGTATAAACTAACCGCTGCTAGCGGAAAAGGTATGCAGAGCCGCAGCCGGCCGCGTCCGCCACTGGGAGAATAGGTATTCTGTTCGGGCGCAAAGTTTCGGAGAGCTCCATCACGCTCGCGGAATATTAAAGGCGAACAGAAGGGGAAAAATCAGATGGGAATGTTTATTTGTCACGAAATTTGGATGAATTGAAAGAAAAACAAGGAAGACTATATATACGAGATAACATTTATTAGGATTGCAAATCATGCATGCGTTTCATGGATGTTGCAGGAGAAATATTTAATTTTGTATCAAAATGTTTATATAACAAGTACAAAATAACCCTTTAATTCGAATCGAAACTTTGATAACGAGCTTGTCAATCTAGATCAAAGATTCCCAAAGTGGTCTATATGGACCCCCAAGGGTCGATTTCAACATGCAGGGGGTCTATGTCACCGAGAAAAGAAATTGGGGGTGCACGAGATGTAAATGGGGGTCCACGTGAACGGATCCCATTTAAGCAGATCATCAATACTATTTAGGCGTTTCGTAAATGTCTTATTACACCTAACACAGATCATGTGTACATAATACTTACATTAGACATGGAAAATACTTATATAAAGAAATTGAATGCAAATCACTGAACGTGAAGATTTAACACTATACCTCAGTAATTTGAAGCCATTAATTGAACCATTGCCATCAGAACATCAGGTTCATCCCTCTCATTAACAGTATTATTTGTGTATTAATTGTATGTAAGAATTTTACTAGGTTTGGATTTGTTTCGTTCCAAAGCCAAATATTTACTCGCATTATGTGTCTTTTCAATAAAGGTATGAATAAAAATTGTACATGTTTCTCTTTTTTTACAATTGTCCACTATACGAAAAACCTTATCAAGGTGAACAGCATTGTGTCAGCTGTCAAAAACACATTTGAAGTTAATAAGTTTAAGAAAATTGAATATTAAACAGGCAGGGGTCTACGGAAAACAAAAAAATCGGCAAGTGGTCTACGGGGTGAAAAAGTTTGGGAAACTATGATCTAGATGATATCATTTCGAGAAATGACGGATATCAAACAGATATCCGAAGACGAATCGGAATGGCTTAATCAACTATGACAAATCTGCTATGGACTTACCGGTATATACTCAAGAATTGAAGTCCGTCTAGTTAAGTCTATAGCATTAAGAGTGGAAACATGGATGTTGACATAGAAGGAAAGAAACACGATAGATGCCTTCGAGATGTAATATTAGATGCAAATGCTCCGTACCCCATGGACTACACCAACGCACCAACATTTATATCATTCAAAAAAATTGAATATTATAGAAAGATCTTAGACATGTTGCTAGAAAGAATAATGAAAATGTGAATAAATTGGTGATTACGGCGAATGTTGAGGGATAGTAAACAAGAAGAAGGCGTCAAAGGAGTAAACTAGATTCTGTGTTAGTGCTGTATTTAACATGAAGCAAGAATGGATGGAATGGAGAAAGGTGGTACATCGAGTTCAAGTTATAACATACCAAGAGTGGACGACGACGCTCAGGATTGAGCACGTGATAAAGAAGAAAATTAACTCGCCAATAATGATGGAAGTAAATTTAAATCTCCAATACTTATACGAGTATATAACTGTTCAACAACTCTTAGTAATTTCTTCTTAAAAAATAAAATATTGGCCATAGTTGTTATATACGAGTATCTTATGATCATGTCAATAAGTGATAGCTGTATAAAAATAAAATTAAAAAAATGTTTTGAAATACAATTTCTTGCATTTTTTTCTTTTTCGTGTATCGTATCCCGTTTAACTGACTTTGGCGACCGATCACTTTTGAGAAAATATTCATATTTGGCGACACAGATCAGCTTCTCAACTGTCTGCCTGTCTGTAAATATTACGTAACCAAGAATAACACCTTTTACCGATTTCATGAAATAAACAATTGTATCAAATAACTATCAAAGGTTTGATTTCCAAAATTGAAATATCGACATATTCGTACATTACGCCATTTCCCTGTCAAGGTAATCAGAGATGACATAGTTTCCCACATTTATACCTTAATACACATCCTTCACCTCTTCTTCATCCATACACCTGCTCATACAACTACTACGATTTCTCTGAATTTACATTTCCATCTTTCAAAACATCATTCACTTTATCGAACCATACTTTCTTTAGTCTACCTCTACTTCGCATTCTACTCACATTTGCACTGTATATTTTCTTTGTTATTCTTTATTTTTTTATTCGTTTTATATGCCAAAACCATCTCAAAGTGCTCTTGTTCATCTTACTCATCATATCAGCGTTAAGTTCACATTCATCGTATTCTATCATATATTATTACTCCATTTGTTCATTCCTTTTTCTGGCATACATTGACACGCCGTGTATTGTTCTCCCTACATGCATTTATATAGCATTTGACGTCCACGTTTCACTCCGATATATCAAAGTTTACATTTTTTATTGTTAAATTTGCATAATTTTATTTCAATATTTTTACTATACAAATTTTTATATTTATTTAGACATAAAACCACTTGTTTGACTACACTTCCAATTTTATGAGAAGTTGTATGGATGTAAAAGAGGCGAAATTTGTATGTTGAGAGAGGAAAGGCTGGCGCTTTATCTTATCTGCCTACTCTGAAATGGTCACGACGTTATGGTATACACATACATATATGAACGATTTTGATAATTTTTCGACCAAGGACTAAAGTTTGATCAATGATTAGCGAAAGTCGAAAAAAAATCGGAACCTTGGAAGCACTCACGAAATCGTCCATACTAACAATATCTTATCTGAGAATCAAATTGCTTAGCAAAGGGAATCGCGTACTAATTAGACTAGGGCCTTCGAACAAAAGGGGAGAAGGAATTCGTCTGAGGAGCACCGCCACCAGCCGAATAGTTTTTGGATCATAAAATCCGCCATAAAAATCACGATAACGGCCAATTACACGAATAGTAACGGCCGTAATAACGAATTATCTCCAGGGCCCGAATAGCTGTTCTTAACGGGCGGGTCTTCAGAGAGAATCATCGCCAATTAGGATTTATGAAAGGATAACGGTGCCCTTTGTCAAAACACGATGTATATAATTAACGGATGCCGTTATATTGAATTTTGCTGCAGCAAAAAAGGCGTAATAACGCCGTTAGATATGGGATGTATGGAAACTGTGTGCGGTGATTGAAAGTTATTGCCTATTGCGAGAATGGAACTTTTTAAAAGTTTGTGAAATTATTCTTTTTCAGATAGCTATTTATCTACAGAATATCGCTTTATTTATAAAAAAATCGTGTAGGAATTTAAAAACTGTACAGAACACACTAATAAATATGTATTTACATACTCGAACCGAACATACATATATACTCGTACCGGACAGTATCACATTCTGCTAATATGATAGTCCACAACAGTATTCTAGTACCAACTTTAATGTATGGGAGTAAAACGCGGACGTGGAAAATGACCGAAAAAAGCCAAATAGATACTGTAGATATGAGTGCACTAACAACACATGTGGTAACAATTTAGGACAGAATATGCAGTGAAATGATTAGATATCAATGTCAACTTAAGGGTGATGTATTTAGTAAGATGAAAAATATCACAATGTAGTGGTTTGGTCATTTAGAACGAATGAATGAAAAATACTTACAAAACTAATATACAGTGTAGATGTGAGTGGGAGGTGTGGTAGAGCAAGACCAAAGAACATATTGTTAGATCAAGTGAATAATATTTTGATATAAGAAAATGTAAAAATTCAGAGAAATTGTAGGAGTTATATGAGAAGATATATGAATCTGAAAAAAGAGAAGATGTATTTAGCGATGGGAAAGTTATGTTGTCTGTCTTCTCTGCCCAACCTTCACAGGGACACGGCATGATGGTATGTATCTATGTAATTTTTTTAAAGAAAATGTGAAGTTATTTAACGGTTTTCAAAAAAAAAAATATATTAATAACCTTGACATTTTTATAAATGTTACTATAAAGAAATTTATTAAACATTAAAATAATGATTTCACATATACTTACTTGATCAATGTTCAGTCCTTTTATGCATATATAGCATTACGCCATTTCTCTGTTGGGGTAGACAGAGAGGACAAAGTGCCACACTTTATTATCTCGACACACATTCTTACCCTCTTCTATATATACATCACATAGAACAGCTCCTTACGTTTTTTTTTCAATTTTACTTTTACTTCTTTCAAAATTTCATTTACTTGTTCAAATTATATTTTATTTAGACGTCGTGTACCACTTTCGTAAATTCGTTACACATGTCCAAATCACCTTAAGGTGCTCTTTTTCATCCTATTTAACAAATTTTAGTTCACTTTAATTAATATATTGGTTATTCTGTCTTACATTGAAACACCGCACATTTTTCCCTATATTTACTCAGCTCCCTTAATTGTATTTTTCGCTTCGATTTTTTTATTGCCATTCATCAATATTAACATGAATACACTAAGCTTTACTTGAAAAAAAAATTAGTTAGTAAATCATAGACGTTATTACAATTATTACTTTTGTATTGCAATATATACATATAAATGCTCAAGCTGTTTCGCTATTGGAGTAGACAGAAAGCATAAAAAAATCTCCGTAATTCTTGATTGGCTAAAACGGTTGATGTCACAACCAATCCAGTCAGTGCTAGTTGTTTTAGATAGTTTCAATTTCATTGGTTAATCTTATACTAAATGAGTGTAAAAGTGAGTGTACTCGGAGAAAATTAAGAACTTGCGAAGTGTACAATCTTGTATATTTTTTTATGGTCGTATTACATCAGTTTAAAACAGGTATTGACGCAATGGATACGGCGTTAACAGAATGATGATGTGTAAGGTATAATTAGGGTGGTAAAATGTATAAAACACCTCAGAGCACATTTGCTTGGAGCACGTTAACATATTTCTATGTGGGTAGAGCCCACACCTTGGCAAAGTTTTTGCGGGTAGAGCGCGCCAGCCTGTTATTTCAGTAGCGGCTGAAATCCTGAAAATATTTAAGAGCACCTTTATTTCTTCGTGCAATCGGGAGGTAGCTGAAAAAAAATTAAAATATCTTATTTGACCTACGAAAAAACAACGCAAGAAAAAAAAATTAATAACTTGACAAAAATTACGAATTCTGTAGAAAGTAAATGTTACGTCACAACTTTTATTTTTTTTTAATTTCACAATTGTGTTAAAATGGTCAAATTATAAAATAAAATGTTTATTTTTAATTTTATATATGGTTGGGTAGTGACTGGGGGACACGAATTTTCAATGAACTTGTGAAAATGTATATTTTTTTGTTCGAGTTGTCAAATGTCTTGATGTATTTTTTTATGCAAATCCCGCTAGTGTACGTCAGGTCTCTGAACAAGCTTTAAGTTTAGATAACAGCTGATATAGACCGTTTATCTTGTGTAGAATTGTTATGTGAACATTTCAATACAAACAAAAAAAATGCTTACAACCGAGACAACCTCCGAGACCTAGATCATAAGACGCTCAGTTTCCATCTGGGAGTTTCGGATTCAACACTCGATGGCACTCAAAAAAAGGATCCTTTTGTGCTGAAAAGAGTTCATCCGGTAACAATAATCGCGAGCGCTTAATCTGTGCGAGTGTTGTTGCATCTTTAACTACGGTAGTATTATCAACTAGTGCGACGACGAAGTGTGAGTTCCATGCCTATTATTAATACATAATATGTATTCATTCCATACGAATGAATAAATTGTTTAATACATTTAAGTATATTTTATATTTTTACTATAAATAAAAACGCACGAAATAAATAGTTCGTTTAAAACCCACTTTTTTGTTATTATTGTAACAAATGCTTCATGTAAATGTTAGACCAAAACACGACTTTTATCGTTTTAGAGAGCAATACAAGGCTTAGAAAATGTTCTTATAAAAATGCTGAATCTGCATTAGTCTAACCTGGTTCGTTGGAAGACATTACGGTTTGAAAATAAATCCGCTATATGTATATTTTACAATGAAGTGTCTGCATCATTAAATAAATAAGGCACGTGGGAATTTTCACATGAATAAAAAAGCATTCGTGTAAATTTTTTTTCTTCTTGTTATTTAACTGATTGTTAATACTTTAAAATTATTTGGTAGGAGGTAATTGAGATATTTTTAGGAATACATAATATTACTTGTTCCATTTAACATATTTCATTGGTAACTCTTATTGCTTTTATTTCAATACACATAAAAATCCTTGATAATTCTATGTTTTATTTCATACTTGTTATCAAAGACTTAGAATTTAACTGGAACTTTGAATAAAACGTAAAAAATACGCCTATATCTACTCGTTTCTCTTTTAGAGCCTTCTTTACGCGTAATATTAAAAAATTAACATATATTTAATTTCAGATATAGCACAACAGAACTCGACAAGCAAAACGTTTTTATATCCCAGGACATGTAAATGTGTACGTGTATGATCTTTGCGTGTGTGGCTTTGCTCTGGCAAAACAAAAGTTTACCAAAAGTTTTCCCCCCCTTGTACCCCCCTCAAACCCACCCTCGACTCCCCACAATTGTAACCTATTTTTCTTGGTAGATGATCCAGCTGAATGGTTCAGCTCAATGGCAACCGATCGCTTCCGTGCTTTTGTGTGTCTTTCACATGACGTAATACTATGGTGAATGTTTGAAAAATACATTTGACAAAATTCGACATGGGGAAATACTTACTACTGAACATAGAACTCAGCCATTCACGCTATAAAATGTTACAATGTTGTAAGGTAAATAAATATACTCGACTCACATTTTGTCATTGATTAAGAAATTGTTGAAGTTAATATATTTTACAAAGTAGTTAATATATTTTACAATAAGTTATTGTAATATATTTTACAATGTTGAAAATAATTTTATTGACTAAAGTCCTAAGTGGACGATTCCGATTACGCATACTCGTAAAACTCTAGTTTTTCAACTAGAAGTTTTGTGTACAATGCCTCACAGTGATAGAAATACATGTATTGCTGATTGCTTTTTTAATACCATCTTACATTTTAAAAATATATTGTAAGTATTTTTTATAGTAATTTATATTAAGCGACCAGATTTTCTAGTTTACAATTAAAATGCAAAACAATACAAATACTGGAATGAACAAATTAATTAATTAACCTTTTTTCTTTATAAACTCTAAAATTTAAAGAACAATCAAGATCATATTTATTAAATAGAAGTAACATTGTAATCATGAGCTCTATAGATAAATATAACTTAGTTAAGAATATTTATATAAAGCAATCCTGTTATATATTTAATTTCAAACAAACTAAAGATGGAATTTATTATGTAACATGTACTCGTATATGAAATAACGATATTGATATTCAAACAAACTAAATCTAAATATATTATGAAACAAATATATAAAATAACGATTTTTAAACCAATAAAAGATGTAATTTACTACAAAACACATGTTACATAATATGTTATTACAATTTTTTGAAAGAAAATTAAATTAATTTGAGTTAGAAACACATATGAAATATTGATATTTTTAAACATATCAAAAGTACGGTTAATTATGAAACACATAAATTAAATAACAATATTTTCAAAAAAACTAAATAGGCAATTTATTATGAAACACATGTATGAAAAATCAATACGTTCAAACTAACTTCATATGCAATTTCTTATAAAACTGATATATTATTATAATATTTAAACACCGTTGACAAATTTAAAAAATATTATTTTTTATTTGTAATATCACGAAATTTTTATATACGAGATAGTGCAAATGTGACTGGAAAGCGTGTGAGCAGAAGATCAAGAAAGGTATGGTAGGATCAAATGAATGATATTCTGAAAAAAAAAAACAATACGTAGAAAGACAGAGAAATCATTGAAGTTGTATGAGAAGGTGTATGGATGCAAAACAGACTAAGAATATGTGTCGAGACAGAAAAGTTTGGCGCTCTGTCCTCTATGTCTACCCCGAAAGGGAAATGGTGTGATGGTATATATGTACGCAATTTTCGAGTGAATTTAAGTCTATTTTTTTTTAAACTTTTCCAACCTTCACAAAATACCTCCACCCACCAACCAGGCTAAGAAGGTCTTCTTCTGAATGCTTCTAATATTTATTAGAAATGAATATAAAATTTAAAAACCAGACCAAGAGAAATGAAAATACTATATATGTGTAGCAAGAATGTTATATGGAATGTCGTGTACTCCTTAAAAAATAATATCTGGAATAAATATACTTAAGGAAGAGTTCACATGAAAATATAAAATCGAGATAGTATTTTTTTAATATATTCGATATTTCTCAAATTAAAATCATTAAATGTAACTTATTTGAATATAAACCATTTATATTGCAACATTTGAAATGAAAGAAACGACCTGTACTAGAAATATTCAAGTCACGATATGATTCAGCCGAACGAACTAATTAGAAACAATTATCTGTTTCTTACATCTGACTGTGTCAAAATTCCAAAAGTCATCTTCAATTCCTCGAGATATTATTGCAATAACCCTTTCATTTACAGATCCATCACTCATTCTGGAGAGCTCCTCTTCTCATCTTCAACGGCGAGGCATCCGACGTCACGGATCTGAGGGAAGGAAGGATGTAGAACGTAGAGAAAAGGCGGGGGAAACTTTTAAAGATATTATTATCCACAGAAAGGGTACGGCCCCGGCCCCGCGGGACAAACTGGCTAACTTTGTTTCCCGGGAGAAGAAGGAGACCTCCGTCAGCTCGCTTTGCGAATAAGTGGATCCTTTTAAGCAAACATCAACCGTATCCTTCCAGATCCTCGAAGAAAACCGAACCAATGAGTACACATATTTAACCGTTCATATACGTTCCTTTTGTAAGATGCTTTTCTGGTGTTTGTTAATATCATTTTGCAAATTTAAAACTGGTTCATCATAAAAGTGATCGTGCAGGCACAAAAATTTGCTGTAAATAAATTCGAGCATTTAAAATCGTTACTAGAAACAGCCTTGGGCTATCGTTGTGTATTGTATCAAAGGTAATAATACAATAATTATGAGTTTTGAAAATACTGTATTTGCCTTGAATTTTAGACAACTTTTTGAATGAGACATTCCAAAGAGACGTTTTCTTTTACCAAAAATGTTTTCAAAAAAAAATTAAAAACAATTGTTCCAAATGGTTTTCTTTCTTGTGTAAAAATTGACGTTCGTTAACTATTCAAAGATGTAATGATATATGTTAGAACCGATTATTTGAAATTCATTTTTTTTATTTAACCTGTTATTCTTTGTTTTTCAATGTTGGTTTTATCTTGCTAAACATAAACTATATATGTACTCATTTATAAAAGGTTTCGGATTTCACTTTACGGAACTCCGTATTAGAATATTGTAAGTTTTTTTAAATTTTTTTATTAAATAAAGTAAATTATTGTACAAACATTTGTCAAGGCTATACCTATATACAAATTTATTACTTAACTAATCTTAATTATATGTTATAATTTATGAACTAACTTAATCTTATTTTCCTACATATCATTTTATTTTATTTATTCAATCTTAATATATGAGATCTTAGAAATAATTAACACCTACATACTACTTATAACTAGATAACAATTCTAAAATTGACTTTTTATTCCATTAATTGCATGTGTTTCTACCTCCTTTCACGAGGCTCTCTTCAGACAGAATAAAATAAATGTCAATGTTATGAATGATATTATGATAGTAGTTATTACATATGGTATGTTTTTATAACTGATTCTGAAAGGTTACGATTAGTTTTTCATTTTGTATTATATTTTTATCCCTTACAAACGATAAGAGAAATTAAAAATAGGTGCCTCGTGACGTCCATCATGCAAGTGAGTGCAGACAATATATATAGTGCCATTTTTTCCCAGCTAAGTTTCATATCTTGAACAAGTGGACGAAGTATAATATTTAAATTTGTATCGGTCTTTGTAATGTACGTTTGATAAGATAATTTAACTTACCGTGTGATTAAAATACAAATTTTCCGTAGAATTCCTTTGAAACTATCAATTTTTTAAATATTAATAATTGACTACTCCAAAATATTATTAAATCTAATAATGCAGATTGGGCGTTATGCATAACTGCATTTAAAAACATAAATGGAGCATTTTTTTAGTAACATTTCTATATCTAATATCCTCTAATTCTTATGAGTCACTAAAAATCTTACAGTTTACAACACTACAGATCGACACTTATCGTCGGTGAGAGAATGTAAATAAAAAGTTTCAAATTTGAACTCCTCAACAAATTTATTTAACAGACAGCCCAATATACATGTGTAGAAGGAACGAATAAACCATTGAGAAACCCTCTTTCGTATATCCTTTACGTAGTTCCTATAATTTTTCTCTCTTAAATTACTATTGATTTTATCATAATTTATTTTTAAATGTATGGATACACATTCTTTAAACCGATTTTATTTAACTCAAATGATTGATATATAATATAATAATTACATAATATTTATTTTTAATTAATTCCTTACGTTTTGTCATTGCCACAAATCATCCTTATGTAGGATGAATTGCCTTATGAAAAAAACTAAAAATAAAATAATAATATTTGATTTGTTTCACTCACCTCCAATTGCCTAAATTGGTTATGGTCTTTATAAGACAAAACTTCGGTATTTTTTCATAACATTTAAAAACTAAATTTATTTTTGAAATATCTTAAATATCATTTTCTCACTTTCGTGAAAATCGAATAAATCTTAAAGTTAACACTTTTTCAGCATGAGTCAGCCCAATACCAAAAAATATGAGATGAAAATGTACCTTTTACAAAATCATAATGAACGTAGATAATTGAATAGAAAGATGTTGTTTGAAAGGAATAATGGATTAAATTTATAGCAAACCCTTATTTATTACAATATACCTTAAATCACTCACCTAGGTAGAAGATAAACCATGTCAGGATTTCATTAAATTATTTTTATAGTACTCTTCAAAATATCCGCACTTGCAATGTCGATGATTGAAGTGCTTAGCCGAGGTACAATACCGAGAGGCAATATCAGACTCGGTAATTAAGAATCAGTGGAATACGCAAACAAATCACTATTCATCGTAGTACGTGTAGGTCACACTACCGTAAACTGAGATGTATCAATAACTTCGTTTGACAACGTTTTGACCAGACCGAGACTTTTTTTTTGTATTTTGATTACCAATGAGAATCGAATGCGAAACGTCTTAAGAGCTAGATCACGAAGTTCGTCTACCGCGTTATTTCTTTTGCATTGTGTTACAATTTTGTTGTATAGACTGCCACATAGCGGGCTTATTGCCTTATGAAAACCTCTTCCAAACAACTAAAAAATATTTAAAAAGCCTTGAATGAAAACCAGGCTTTTTAAAAAGCAGGAATCGAACCCACAACACCCGGCATGAACGAGAAGTGTCTTACCAACTAGGCTACGGAAGTCGTCATTGATAAGTCAAATTATGTACAAAACAATGAATAAAATATTTAGAAATAAATTTCTCACGTTCTTTATTCTCCCCAAGTATATTTTTATTGGAAACGTAAAGAAAAATACGTCAAATTATGCGACCTTATTCTTAGAGAAATATTCGACAGCAGATATTAAGAGACACTTCCCCATAAAAAATATCCAAAATGTCTCCTTTATATGTAAATCAATCCAAGAGAAGGGGAAGAAAAGAAAATAAAAAAAATCACCATTGACATTCTATCATTTGTCACAGTGGCGGCTGACCAAAACAATTTGAATAAAATATTTGGACGTGAAATAATATTTTACGAGAGTGACAGATCACGTAAATGGTAGGGGAAAGATACTTCTTCTAGATAGTGGTATACTACTGCGGGACTGATTCGATTGCTGTGACGTTCGACTTGTATTATTTATGATTATAATTGGTGATTTTTTTTATTTAATCTTTTTATAAGAGCGACATATCCCGTAACTATAGGAGAAAAGATACCAGTACTAGATGTCGGTCTACTACGGCGAGAGTGATTTGATTACTGCGATGATAGACTTGTATTATTTATGGTTAAAGGTGTTTTTTTAAATTAATATTTTAAATATAATAATGCCATTACATGCCGAAAATAAGCATGTATAAAAGTGAATAGCACTTTGACCGAGTACTTTAATATTACCAAAGGGTTAAACAAGGATGTGTTATATCATTCTTGTTGTTTTATTGTTGTTCATACTTTTAGGTGTAGTATAACAGAATATTAAAAAAAATCATTTGTATAATCTTGTTTTTTTTACAGTTATTATCAATTATAAATTAAATTCATCAAAATAATGTCAATGTTTTTTTCAAAGTGAAAATAGTGTAATGCTTTTGACGAGAAACAAACCATTTTGAACATTTCGAAGCGGCTCATTACGGGAGAAGAATTTCGTATACGTGACTGACTACTTTGATGACTTATGATTATTGAGGGTGACTTTTCTAAAGATAAACTATTATATTCGCTGGTAATAAATGACACCCTTATTTATTTATATTTTTTCTTTCTCATTTTGATACAAAAATAAGACTAAACGTTTGAATACAATATTCAGATACTTCCGAGTAATTGTTTGTGGATAAAAGGGATGGAATAATTATTGTATAGTTGTTGTACAATTAATAAAATGTAAGTATTTAATAAATTAAATCAATTATAGGTTATATTTTTAATGTGTTTCTTTGATATAACATGACTTGAACGTATTATTATTTTTTATACAATAAATATGTACGTGCAATACAAATTCAGTATTTTCGCATACATTGTGTACTTGTTGTCCTCTGTACACGGCCGGAAGGCGGGCGATTGGTGAACCATGTCGCCTGTTTGTCAACATTGACCCCCGTCCGACAAGTTTTCCCTTCGTTCTGGACCGTTATAAACAGAGATGGATTAAGCTTGAACATACATCTATGTACCACTATTCTGGATGCGGAATAATCTGAATCCGTATCCAATAATCTGTTCATAAAAATATTTATTTAAGTCAAAGTTAAAATTATTATCTAGAAATATGAAATAAATATAATAAAGTGATACTAATGAATAGTGTTAATTCATTCAATCGTGTGGTTCCCCTTAAAATATTTAAATTGACGATGCACGTGACCGAAAGACCCCAGCAATCGAGTTTTCATGTTAAGAACCACTGCAGTAGGCAAGCAACTCATCGTTCGTACGAGCTAGAAATATTATTTCTATAAAACAAAACTAGACAGAGACTCCCTTTTATTAATCTTTATGTTTTTTGGGCAACATCGTGCATCAAATCCGAAGCCATCGATTTTAAAACCAGCATCATATCAATTAGGCCACCGAGGTCGTCAAGGTGAATACTGTATTTATTTAAAATTTTCAGTGTGCATGTTGAACCAAAAAGTAAAGGGTATTTTTTATTACCAAAGTAAGAAGTTAGAATTATTTAATTAAATAATTTGATCGTGTGCAAATATGCCAATTATTTTTAGGGAAGAGTTTCTGGCAAAAAAAAATATTAAAAAAACTCGAATCAATGTTACCAAAATACGTGTGAATGAAAATAGTCAAGAAAATGCTTAGTTGTCTGAAAATATTTAATTTTTATTTCAAATTTAATGTGCAATATCTGAATGATTTTGAAAATTCGATATATAAAAAAAATACCGAAATACTCGTATGTAACTTCAGAGCCATTTCTCAAAGGTGGACTTTTAAAAAAAAATATGATTATATGAATTTTATTTGTTTTTTTTTATTTATAATTAATTCGTATGGTAGATTATTTACACATAGCGTATGGTAGATTATTAACACATCGCGAAAAACATGTAATTGCACCATTCATCGAGCCTTCGGGTTAAATACCATTAGAGTAGGCACAGAGATAGTGGTTCGTCATCCCGGTTCGTGAGTATAGTTTTCAGACGAACTCTTTTACTCAACTGGAACCCTTTTATCAAATCTTATTTTTCTCGGGTACCAGCGGCAATCGAATCCGAAGCCCCCGGGTGGAAGTCAATCGTTTAAACAACTAGACCATAGAGGTTGTCCATTAAATAAACGTATATTCGAACAAGAATATAAATCGTTCAACGTTTTATATTTTATGTATTTTATTTTATTTGGGTATTTCAAATTACATTTTATTTATTTTATTCTATTTGGGTATTTCAAATTACATTTTATGTATTTTATTTTATTTGGGTATTTCATATTACATTTTATTTATTTTATTCTATTTGGGTATTTCAAATTACATTTTATGTATTTTATTTTATTTGGGTATTTCATATTACATTTTATGTATTATAACTTAAAAGTACGATACTATTTACATGTTAAGTATAATATTAAAAAATAAACTGATAATAAAGTTCCGTGTGATAATAAAGAACATAAATAATCAGTAAAACATCAAGAAGACAAAGAAACAATTAACTGAAGTAATATTCGACAACATGTGACGTCTTGGGTGAGATAACAGGAAAGAAAATGATAATTATCTCTTTACTGCACTTAGGAGTTAAAAGACAATATGAAAAAAACAAACATGAAATACAAAAAAATAATTCAAAAATCAATTGATATAATTTGATCACTAAGATTGGTTTAAAATAAATTTCAGGAATATGATCATATTGTGTGAAAAACTTCAATTATATAAACACATATGAGGGGAGGTCAATAAATTCGCAGAACGAAGGGGAAAAACATTTATTTATTTTTCATTTTCAATACATTCACCATTAACTCTAATATATTTTCAGATCTTTCAATAAGATGACCTCCGTGGCCTGGTGGTAAGACACTTACCGATCCGGAGGTTGCGGGTTCGATCCCCGTTGGACTCCAGATTTTTTTAAATGGAATTTCAGTCTGGTTTTCACTTAGGGCCCATTAAAAAAATTAAATCTTTCTGGTTGGTTGGAAGATATTGCCACATGGCAATAAACTCGCCAGGTGAAAAAAAAAGAAGCTTTTAACACACGAAAAATAAGATTTGCTTATGCCCTCAAAATAAGCCGAAAATGCACATTTAACTTCTTCATCATCCTTAAATTTCAAAACAAATAATAGTCAGACGGAGCCAGGTCTGGGCTGTAGGGGGGATTTAATGTTTGGAAGCCACAGTTGTGAAGAGCAGCCAATGCACAAGTGCTTTTGTGCACAGGTGCATTGTCATGCAAAAGCAGCACGCCTTTTGTCCATTTTCCTCTCCTTTTCTCCTTCACAGCTTCTTTTAACTGCATCAGCAGACTAGAGTTACTCTACTACTGTAGTGCTCTATAGTTATTGTGACGCCCTTATCTTTGTAATCTATCAGCAGTATGCCTCCCGCATCCCAAAAAAATTTAGTCATAATTTTATAGCGTATATTTGATTTCTATTTACTCTGTTTTAAGTTTTGAGTGATGTTATTTACTTTCATATATAAATTTAAAAAATGTTTTTACTCGATGTTAAAGAACTACTGATTTCGCCAGCCAACATAAAAAAATCGTATGTTCCACAAATCCGAATATACGTATATTTGAACTAGCCTTTGTGTAAACTTCAACGTATACAAGATATTCACGAACTTCAAAATCAATATTCATGGCGAGAAATTCTCATTTTGTCACTGGTCAGACCGCCTCCCTTTCCCTCGTCAATCTGTGAATATGTTTCCCAGAATCAGAATTAAGTTTCGCATTTGTATGTGGTCCTGACAAGAAGTTTTGCCCAACATGTCTTGTAGCTAGTTTCTTGTGATGTGGTCGGGCGGGTCTGTGTATTGAATTTTCGGACTACATATTGCTGTACATGTCCCATTGATAAAGTTACCCACGACTCATTTCCTTTGATTCTTAGGTCTAAATTACTTATGAAGTTGCCTCGATTTACCTTGTAAGATATTTGCGACACGCGGTCAGGCAGACGGAGAAATGTCACTATCCTTGTTGATGAAATAATGTATGATCCAGTATTACAAATGAGGCCGTTTCAAACTTCTCGGATATACAAGTTATATTTATCTTAAGCCATATCGCCTATTGCATTTCATATATTATACAATACTCAAGTAATACTACAAGGCGATAAAAGTAAAATGATATTAATTATAACATGTATTATTGGATTATATACAAGTTATATTATTTATCTTAAGCTATATCGCCTATTTCATTTCAAATGTAATACTCCAGTTATTACATAAAACATGTATTATTGGATTGTACTCGTATACAAGTGATATTTATCCTAAGTCATATCGCCTATTGCATTTAAATTAAAATATTTGAATAATACTTTAGCGGGATGCTTTACTGGTACGTCGTGATGATTATGATTGTTCGGTATGTAAAATAAAATACGTCGATTAGGAATGCGGAAAGTGAGAGTGGACAATCAATGAATAGTAAACAGCAATGAATGGTCAAGTGAATAATAATAAGTGATTTTTATTTATCGATAAGTAGGTATATATACAATTTCAGAACGGGGCGCATGAATGCGTCCGCAATATATTTTTATCTCCCTCCTGTGCGTGCAGAGGTGGTCGCAGACGTTGCTAATAATATAGTGGGTAGAATATTTATTGGCGAAACGGCGAGACGGCGTGATGTGTTCTCTTTCTACTGTGGAATGTGTCGTAAATAGTATTTGCAGGTACACAATATTAATGTTCTGGTATGCGACCTTTGGGCATGTCCGAAGGTTGGTTCGTCGGTCATTGACCGTGCGCGTTGACAATATTCAGGGACGACGGTATTACCTACAATACCACAAAAAGATAAAACTAAAGCCGACGAAAATTGTAAAAAAAAATTAAGCAACAAATACTATTGGATTGTTTATAAGTTTAATTTATCTTAAACCATATCGCCTATTGCATTTTAAATACATCAGTGACACCACAAAATAATAAAATTAAAATCTATGTAAATAAAAAAATATATAACGCAAAAACACTTCTTTTCATACCACATTTTGCAACGAAGTGCTTTAAAAGTTCAACTCCTCCTTTGAATTCAAGTTGAATAAATAATTAGTATAAAAATTATAATTAAGGAAAATACTGCAATTGAGGGAGGCCGTTATCTTAATGGTGGTCTTATAAATATTAATGATATGGATTAGCGGCAACCAAATATTGTAATGCACATTTGTTGTAAATAATACATAGTGTATTGATTGCAATGTAGCAATCACTTTCAACCAACCAAAATATGTTAAAAAAGCCTTCAGTTAAAACCTGACTGATAACATTGAAAAAAAAATGGTACCAACGGGATCGAACCCGTAGCTTCTGAGTCAGAAGTGAGATGTCTTATCAACTAGGTGACAAAGGAAAAAATATAAATTTATTCATAACAAAAAATTACATTGCATAAATAAATTGAGGAATATTTAATATTTTTCATTTCTTGTAAATCAAAGCTAAAAAAATAATTCAGCTTATTTAAAAAAATATCGGAATTCAATTTAAAATAAATATTGAACAAAACGTGTTATTTTTTAATTTGTAGGCATAAAGTGTAACTTTTATTTCCTCATTTTCTTTTATTTCTTTCAACATACCGAATTGATTATTCGGACATGGTAAATAGCGTGGACAGGAGACATTATATTTTGTCCCAGTAAAAGAACCTTTAAGTTATCTGTCAATGTGGTAAATGCGGAACTCGTGGATAGTCATTGCACGTATTGGTAAAACTACTGCACGTACATAAGCAAAGACAATTGCAAACAACAGTGCGAGTATCGTAATCAGACGAATACTTTTGCCAGACCATTTATTTTATTTTTTCGAATAGCAGCTGGAATCAAACGCGAAGCCCGAGTGGAAAAGTCAAGCATTTTTCCAACCATGCTTTAGAGATCGTCTAAGTTCTAATTATAATGAATTAAATATATTCAAACTTTTTAGTGTTATATAAAATGTATGTGGGTTTCTGTTAGCTGAATATATGCTAATGCTTACTGAAAATGAAGGCGATTTAAGAGATACTCTCATGATAAGTGAGCTCTATCAGAGATGCCTAGTAAAATGTTTGAAAATTAATGTAGGGAAATTAAAGGTCATAGTATTGAAAGAGTTGTGGTTAAAAGTTTTAGCAAACTTAGAAAAATTGGAGCAGTTTTATTTGGGTATGTTTACATGTGATGGGCGAGTTGTAAGGGACATTTAAACAAGCGTAGTGATGGGGAAAAATGTAAACGGAGCATTTAATTGTAATGTACAACAACCGCATTGTATCAAAATAAGCAAAAAAGACAATACATAATATTGTAAAATGTTGGTGTCCACTCTGACGTATGAAGGACAAAAGTAAAATTAATGCTTTGGAGATAAGTACACTAAGAAAAAAAATGTAGTGTCAATGTATAATAGAAGACGACATGAAGACATCAGAAATAATTGCATGGATAAAATTGATGTTTAAGATACGATTAAAAAAGAAGTTTTAAAGTTTGGACATACGGAGAGAATGAATAACGAAAGAATGACTAAGTTATTATAAAAGTCAGAAGTGCAAGGTGTGCGTGGAAAATGCAGACCAAGGAAAACGTGACTGAATTAAGTGGACCGAATTTTGAATGAAGACAAAGTGAGTAGTTGAATAATGGACGCCTGTACATGACGAGATAATGAATGTGAAAGAAGCGAATGTTGTATGCTTGGATAGAAAAAACTGGAGATTTATTCTCTCTGCATACCTCACAAGGGGCCCGGCATGATTATATGTATGTATGTTATAAGTATTATATTATTTAAATGAAATACAGCTTTCATTTGTAAGTTAATGCCATAGTAAAATGTTTACCAAAAAAATGGGAAATTTTCAATTCCTCTTGAGATTAAAATAGGAAAGTAATGGCTTGATAAACTCTCAAGCTTTCCTTTCATTTCTAACATTTAATGTTCATACCAAGGCGTAAAAGATACTGGGGACCTAGGACCGCAAAAGCGACCATCCAAACAATTCCTTGACCCCCTTGAGGGTACATTAGGCGGGCGATAATTGCATTACTGGGATCTTACTGGTCACTCTTCGAACGGAATTCTCTCGCATTGCTCCTAATGTTTCAACAGTCTGTAGATTGTAAATCAAGATAAGCAAGAATAACCAACAGGTTAGGAGAAAAAGTTAAATCTTTTCGAGGAACGCGAGAGATAAAATAAACTTTGAATGAACCCTTTTTGCTTGCGAGTAAGAAACTAGAGCTGGTATTTGACATTTTAAAGATGACTGTTAAAGGCTTCTTGGACCTCAAAGGTCAACCAAGAATGCGCATTGACAATGTCGGCCACCCTCTTCGCAATCACCATAAAGAGTGAGTGTCTTTGTTACGTTTCATAGAAATTGTGTTCATTCTTTCGTAACAAAACACCCCGCCTAACACATGGAATTTTTTTTTGGGTATGTGATTTATTCTGCTGTGATTCGAACAAGTTTATTGATCAATAAAATGATTATTACACAATCACCATAAAAAAACTATATTTGTTTGCTAAAAATCATATTCATTCTTTCGTAGCAAAACTATCTTGATTTACTAAAAGCCATATCTTTACCTCGTCCAATGAATGTTGCGTTTCTTCTCTCTTCGTAAAACTTTTCCACTTATCGATTATTATTTTTTTAAAGCTTAATCAGTTGAAACATTTAATTATCTAGATTTGTCATTTTTTTAAATTAGTTTTAAAATATTGCTCACTTAATTCCATAATGACTTTAATTTGGTTACACAAATCATCCTAGTTTGGGTGGATTTCCTGTTATTAAAAAAACAGTAATAGTTTAACAAGAACACCGTTTTTGGAATTCAATTATATGGTATTCTCAACAATTGTTCACCAATTCTAATAGGCTTTTCAAACCATAGAATTAGGGTTTCAAAACCTACAAACCTCTAGGAGTAAGTAGAAGTTTTAACGTTTGTTTGCTATCGTAACTCCCAAAATTCAATACAGATGTCTCTTACATATGTCAAAAAATATGCATAATT
The DNA here is from genome assembly GCA_949825065.1 of Odontocerum albicorne. NCBI lineage: Eukaryota > Metazoa > Arthropoda > Insecta > Trichoptera > Odontoceridae > Odontocerum > Odontocerum albicorne. The sequence goes on from OX463840.1 coordinate 42,297,398, forward strand.
TGCAAAAAAACAACAGGTAATTAAATTTGGAGACACAATTTTAATGGATCTGGGTTGTTGCCTTTCATTTGTCGTGTCCCCAGTAAACTAGACTTGCCTGTATCTCACTGAGGACATATAGCATGAAAAATAAATCGATACTTCTTTCCGATTTTTGATTATATACGAGTAGAACCCCGTTGCACATTATCATCAACCTGACAAACAGTGACACTCAATTACATATGTATACATCACGCGAAATCAAACTCCTCACACTTCATCACTCCAAACAGACCAAAACGTTCATCCCACAATATACCGCACATAATCATAAAAAAAAAATTACAAAAAATACCACACTCAAAAGCTCACACAAACCTTTGCTACAAGTCATTCTTCTTGCAAGCCCAAGTATTCAAAATCCTGTCGCGATAACAACGCTTGTTTACAATAAAATACTTTTCTTACCATACGCATTGAGGTATCCAATGCTCATGACGATTGTTAGTATTGGTTCGTATACTGACGTCAAGATTTGCATTACAATTTAAAAAGAAAAATCAAGACATTTTCACCATCAAACAACAAAGAATTGGAGGAAAAAGAAGGGAGGAGGAAGATTAAACATATTTAAACGATTAAAGGTCAATACGTCTTTGCAATATGAATAATGAAATCATCTCAACGATTTTGTAATATTTCAAACAATTCCCATTGACATAATATGGTGGGCGTCATTGCGGGTCAGGGGTCGGCCCCGCTTCATGATAAAGTCCGTACCGCTACTTGTCAACACCATGGCATCATGGGAGAGACCCAAATAATTAATTCCGGATGTAAGGCATTGTGTAAGACGCGACGTGAATTATTCATTGTGATAATGTCCGGCGGGCGGACTGGGTGTCCCGCAAGGCTCGAACCTTAGACCATTACGTAAAGCGTAAGGTTTGCAAATTACACAATCTTAGGAATTTGGAGTTTCGGGGATGAGTGTTACAATTATCTCGCGTGAACGCCTTTAATTAATATTTTATCATAATTGAATTTTTTAATTGTTAGATTGAGTCAAATAAAATCTGAAAACAATTTGATGTGTAACTTGAATATCAATTTGTTTTAATTAGTAATTAATATATTTTCATTGTATCAAAAGTGTCACCTTTAACTTTGTGGGACTCCATAACAATTTTTTTAATAATAAATTACTTTTGTATTTCACTAATTACATTAATATCCGTGACACACTTGTATTCCTTCTATTTTGAGGGTTTCTTTAAGCTGAATGGTTCCGGTTTATTATGAAAGCAATGCTGAGGTCCCACTGGTGCCATGTTTTATCGAAGTGTATGTGGTCTATTAATTGAAACATTTCTATTTATTACAATCATATTTACAGGAACTTTCAAACTTCTTGTACTTTACATACAACTTATATTCATAATTTTTACTAATCTTTCATCATTCATTCATTCTTTTTAGTTGGCCAAATAATCTCAATCCACTTGCTTTCCTAATGTTCTCATTCCGTATTCTGTCATAAATTGTTTTTTTCACATATTTTATGCAACGCTTTGATGTCAATCGCATATATAAACTTTTATTATTTTTTTGCCACGTCTAAATTTCACTTCAACAACCTAATTTCGGAATCAATAGTCCATTACCAACAGCCAGTTTTAATGCTCTTGAAATGTCCTCGAAGCCCATCATTCACTCTATTACCTGCTGCTACTCCTCATTCAATATTGTAGTTCACGCAACCATCTAATATAAACCAGCTTCCAAGATATACAATTTTCGTTCAATTTATCATATTGCGCTGAACCACAATAAATCATAATAATATACATTCAGCACGTTTGGAATGAAATCAGCATCGAAAATGTTGTCTAAGATTATCTATGTCGACCTCCGAGGTTTAGTTGGTAAGACGCCAGTCTGTCAACCCGGGGGTTACGGGTTCGACTCGTCTGTTGGAACCCAGATTTAAGAAAAAGGATTTCAGTTTTTTTTCACTTCAGGTTTCTTCATCTTTTTGGTTGGTTGAAAGAGTTCATCGCATGGCAATAAGTATACAACAAACTATCTTAGAAATACGAAACTAATTTCCGGATAACATATTTTAACATAAATGCATTTATGTATTGTAGTATTAATGCATCACTATAAAATCAAAAGCAAAGTAAAACAATGAGTACAAATGTACTCGTACTTCCCATAGATTTAATTTACTCAAATTCAATCATACTTAAGCATGAGCTATGAGACATTTAATGTTTAATATACGGGTGTGTTTCCAACTTGTTATTCAATGGAATCACACACGAGTTTGACATAGCGATACCAAGTTCTGCAAACTAATGTGGAGCGCAAATTCCGAAAGTGGAATAATAACATCTTCTCACTAATAACAATGACGGTTTAAAGCGACAATATGAAAATAGAATGTCTGCACAGATTACGGAAGAGAATATTAGACGTAATGCAGCTTCTTATCGAGTTTTGAGAAAAACAACAACTCTCGGAAACGATTCAGATACCTTTCTCAGAAATCTAACGATTTAATCCGTTTTGCTTGAAACTTCTTCGGAAATTGTCTTGATTTAATTTGACATTTGTTCAAAAGTCATTTTAACATTTTTCATTACTTTACTACCAACCAGATTAAAATATTGAGAAAAATGTCCAAAAGTAATAGCAAGCCTATGTGATGCGAGAAGTATCTGAAAATAAGTTAAGCACATACGAATTAAATTGTAGAGACTAAATGCTTTTAATATTCTTAAATGGTCTCCCAAATTCTCCGAGTTTATATTTTATTTAAACATTGAAAAAAAAAGCTGAATTTATAAAGGTATTATATAAATAACCCCATGGGTTCCAAGGTTTTCCCCTCATCATCAGAGGAGCACAAACAAGACCTATTACAAAGTGGAATAAACAGTGTTTGACTAAAGAAATTACAATATTCGTAAAGTTATTAATTTGCGAGAAATTCATATATGATATAATAAAAAGAACAATAAATGTGGAATATTATTAATGAATGATAGAAAAAATACATGGTAGAGAAAAAGGTATATCAAGAATAAAACGTGTAGCATTATTGACTTGCAAAGAGTTTACGAGGTGCTGTTGATTAAAATTGGAGGATAATTTAGAAAAAAATCGAAGAAATCTTTTATAATGTTCAAATAAGATTTTTCAAGTTCAAAGGATAATTTTGGCAGGAGAATTAGAATATTAAATACATAAAATAAAATAAAAATATCGTTATCAAACTTAATGTACGAGTATTTAAATCGTACACGTGATATAAATTAAACAAATAAACTGGTTCACTAATATCTATAAGTAATATACACCACGAATAACCATCCAATATATATTGTTTTTTTATCAGGATAACAACATCTCGAAGGAGATCACCCCCCAGCTCTTCTGTTTACCACGCTTATCGCAATCTTGTCCGCAATAAAACTGTTTGCCGGAGGTCAGCAGTTGCCACAGTCATGTGACTGGTCAGGGAGAACTAATACTTCCACTGATAAGGGAATTGAATTTTATCGTTTTCGAGAAATAAACTAGGAGAAATAGTGCAATAAAAATATTTAAGAAAAAAAATGGTTTTCAGCAGTTTAAAATTTCTTTCAGGGGTGTCACACCTCTTTCCTATTTTAAAACAATATTAGGTTGTACACATTACAATACATAAATTAATTATAAAACATTACCATCATATGAGGTATGACACTCCCGTTCAGGTCAGCCGGTTTCTTAAAGAGGCAAGAACTCTTTAGATCTCTGGGGTTTGTTGGGTTCCTTTGACTCTGAATAACTCTCTCTCAACTCTCGCAGGGACAGGCGACACAATTAAACAAGTATAATTTGGAATGAAACAGTTTATTATATTGTAAAAAAAAAGAAAAAAAGAAAAAAAATATATAAAAAAACTTGACGAATGTCAAGAAAAAGAAAAAAAGTTTAAAATTGGCAAGAAAGAATGTGTTGTATTTAGCAAGGGAGATTTCAATAACAATTTGAAATTACTTTACTCGGTGGGTTTTTAGCGTGGCGACGAATATCCACATTAAAATAGGAGGAATAATATTCACCCGTAATTAAGATGGCGTCCTGGACTTCTGTGATACACGAAGAAAACTAGTCTGGCTGTCCTCGGTACAAACACTATTCCTGGACAGACGTGCTAACCGTGTCGTATCTGAGGGCAGAAGGAAGCTCCTCGTGGAAGTTCGGGCCTTTTATAGCCACTTGCGAGAAAGAGATGCTACATGACTTCCTTCTTACTTAAAAAATACTATAGCCGCCTGTTAGACCCGAGATTATAAGGAAGGACAATTGACTTCGGCATTTCTATACAATTCAGCAAAGCAAAAGAAAAAAGGGTCCATGTCTAGACTCTACTTTATCTTTTTTAAAAGACAATTGAGATCGGTGTCTCTTAGAATTACTCAAAAGGGTATATCGTCTATAGACAGAATTTATTGCTTCCTTGAACAATGGATTTTTATGACCCTGCTTTTGTTTTCTCAGTCTTTTACCGATGGCCTTACAATTTCCATCTTTTCAAAACAAAATAACATTTATTATAGGCCCCTTTTCTTAAACAAACAATAACCATGGGACTCTTTACAATCCAGGATATAATCCTGTACTGCAAGGCGGTGAGCACTTAAAATAACATCTTCTTGTACTGCAAGGCGGTGAGCACTTAAAATAACCTTTTCTTTTATTGGTTTAATCCTAGCGACAGTATTAGAAATATACTACATTATTTTGTTTCGAGAAGCCTGTTTCAGGAGCATGAAAATAGTGGGAATTTAGTCTTGGGGACGTGAACTATGTAATTTATCAAACACAGTCCTGACACCCCACCCTAAGTTAGCGAAAGAACAAAAAAAAAACAACAAAAAAAAAAAAAAAAAATTATCCTCCGTATATCACAGACGCATCAGTCCGAGGGATGTTTCTAAGGAGCGAGGGGTGTATGTACCCCTCACCGGATACGGTTTCGTGGCCGATTTATCTCTAGTCAGCATTTGCCATAGGTGTAGTCTTAATTGGTGTAAGACCGACCACGAGGAAGGAAACCACGTAAAACCTTTCCTTGACTAGGCTCCTAAACAATTTAACATCAACACATAGCCGGTTACACAGGAGCGGGAAACAATCCTTCCCAACTCCTTACACATAAAAAAAAAATACACAATGGTACAAGATTACAGGAAATTGATACAAAACAAAACAATGCACAATGGTACAAGATCACAGGAAATTGATACAATATTAATAAAATCAAATCACACACAAAGAAATTAAAATAATACTATACAATCGGGTAATATAATTAATAAAATATTAAACTGCAAGGTCAACTAACAATCAAATGTTGACCAAGAGGGAAACAAATCAGTTAAGCCATTCTCTCATTACAATATTCTGAGAAATGGACACAGCTTAACCAAAAATAATAAAACAAATCTGCAGTCTTCTCCCAAAGGCTGACTTTAGTGGGTTCACTGTAGGTCACGGGCCAACCTATGAACCAGCTGATCTTCAAAGGTGATTCCTGAAATTCTCCCCTTTCAATGTGGATTTCGTCCAACCAACCACCCACATGGCTCAACACAAAATTACAATCCCACTTCCCTTGATACACCAAAGACAATACTTTACAACACAATCCTTTCTTCGCCCTTCCCTATACTGCACAGTCGGGAACCGATAAATTTTAAAGCGGCCCCCTATCACGGGCGCTTCCCACAATACGACCGCCCCTGGCTTACAGCACAAGGCGGTCCAAACTTCCGGCCACTTCCGGGCGAAATGACAACAACAAAGATAACAATAAATTTCGCAAGCCAATATTATCATTTTTAAATCTCAAGAGGTTCACACAGAACCTTACACGATGAGTTTCAAATATCCTATAGTTCACACAGAACTTAACTAGGGGTTATATCTCCTTGAGTTCACACAGAACTTTACACGTCGAATTTCAAATATCCTATAGTTCACACAGAACTTAACTAGGGTTTATATCTCCTTAAGTTCACACAGAACTTTACACATATCTTAGGTTTCCTCAGACTCCAAGGTCTGGACAACCGTTGCAGTAACAATTCACCACCACACAGAATGGTAACTGTATAAATGGACCCTTAGTCCACTAAAAAAAAAAACAAAACATAATACAAAATTGGCGAGTAGCCCCGGCTGAAAGCAGGACGCGTCTACGGACCCCCAGAACAGAGCCAAGAATCACGTGACACCACATACACAACTTTGGTCATCTAGGATCCGAGCGACAGACACGCGACCCTCACGAACCGAAGCCACCCTAGCCCGAAACATGAGCATGACAGAACACATCTGTAATCGCAATCGCTAATGTGGGTTCATGAGGCCCGTGATGGAGACACACAGCAATCCATCCCAGATGTATTCTCAGGCCATCTTCAAAACCTTTATCGGTTGGGAGGCTAGCTTCTCCCAACCCGGACTCTTAAGGCTGCCCAGGGCCTCTCGGTTATTCACACCGAGCCAAAGTAAGGGGACAATAATAAACAACAAAGACAGGGAATTCAATTTACCGAGCGAGACCCACCATACGTCCGACCACAAGGGCACGGGTTCGTTTCGAGATTTCACTATCCAAGAAACGCAGCCCCCAGTCATAACGCATGCTGCCAACGCTACAGTAACCAGAGCTCTTATCCCAAAATTCAAACAGAGCAAACAATACAATGGTAATCATCGTAACAGTTACATAAAATCAGTACAAGTTCAAAACAGAACAAAAATACAACGGCAATTACCGTAACAGTTACATAAATTCTGTCAAAGTTCATTCGAGAACGCACCATACTCTTATCCTTATTCCTCCCAGCAGCACCACTACGACCTCCGCATTACCCATAAACCTTTCATTGCGCTGCCTCACAGATTAACTTGCGACCCCGTACTCGGTGAGTGCTTTGACAGAACAAAATATTTTATAACATTTTACACAACAACAACAAAAAAATAATTAATTTTTATTACAAAGTATATACTCCACACTCAACAGGAGTCAATTCGTCAACAAGATGACTTACTTCAATACTATAGCCCTTAAACACCGTGGAATGCTACACTTCCCCAACAAGAAAATCCGAACACATCAACGGCTATTATCATCATGGAACCCCGTCCAAAAACTAACACTTGCTACGTGCAACTATCCGAAACGGATACTCCACTGTACCATCTGTACAATCTTTTCCAAAATTCAACTCGGTGGAAAGCAACACCTACTCCATAGCACTACTGAACAATTCTACTGCTATTAAACTTGCGGACCACCGTCCAGCGATAGCATTTGCGCAAAGCAATTATCCACGATGGATACTCTACTGAATCCTCAGTACAATCTTTGGAACGCTACTCTCGGGGGAAGGGTACACCCCTCCGTCAAGAAGTTCGGAATACCTCACGAATTCTTACCAGATAAGACAACAATTAGGAAGACAATCCTACCCCAATACGAAATTCGGAACACTTCCAAGAATTTCTTCACTTAATGCCCTAACTTTTGCAGCCAATAATTCCGATAGGGAATCTAATGAGAAGGTAACAATTACCACTAAACAAACCACAACAGCTGTTAGGTAACCCAATACCTAAGCCCGCATTACACAAGAGCAATTTGATCCTGAATGTAATACGTGTACCTTCTACAAACGGTACTAATCACCTATGTATTACATGAATTCTTACTTCAGAAGGACCTAAGTCCTTCGTTGAGATACATATAATCCTACTCTAGGCTCTCAGCATTCCGCCACTCGTGGTCCAGGCTTAGGTTCATTGAACGCCAGGTATTCTTTGGTGAAGTCACCGGGTTGAATACCAGCCCATACATAAAACATATGGAAATGAATCCATACGAGATTGCCCACGGCCAGCTCACTTATTCATTCACCCTTGTGCAATCATAAATTCGCACCGGTGACGTCACATGACATACTAAACCGTCATTCACCAAGGAATCCGACAGTGTACACCCTCAAGGTATATAACAAAATATTTAATTTAATTATTTTAAGAACCATTTTCCTAACCACGAATGACTCCCAATTAGGCGCTGACGAACCCATCACTGCACTGTCAACTATCAGCTTATCTATAATCCACCCGGGCACAGAAGCTGTGCTCAGGACCGGACCCATATCATATGTTTGTGTCCTTATCGCGTGACGACGGACTCACCGCATAAGGTCTATTCTAAGCTATACTGTATTCAATAGTCAATTTATAGTATATATGCAACTACTAAACTTCTACCGTCTTCTTATAAGAGAATAACCCCTGTATTCCTTCCCTCTTACAAGACAAGAATGATACATTTAATAATTTGACTCCAGGTCACGCTTTCTAGTTTCTAAAGAGAGAATACTCGACTACGATCTCCCTATTACGACAAGAAACAGTTCCATACTCAAATATTGGTCACTCGACCACGCTCTTTAGCTTCTAAGGAGAAAATACACAAATAACTCTATCGTTATTGCAACAACAAAGGGGCTATACTCTATTTAACACTTGGCCATGCTCCTCTTATGTGCTTCGACTACGAGAATCCGGACTAATTCTCAACTGGCTTTATGACATGGAGTGCTATACTCCTCTGTCGGTCTCCCGATCGCGAGACTATCATTGGTCAACCTTTGCAATGTCCTTCACGTGATATCTCCCTACCACTTTCCCACTAAGCTCCGACAGCTCGTAAACCGAATTGGAGATTTTCTTGCTAACTATACTCTTTATAAATCTCGGTGCCAGCTTGGCGCTGAAGTAACGACCTGCATTTGACTGTTTAAAGGACTTCCTCCATACCACCTGTCCAACGGACAGACGTCTCTCTCTACGGCGTAGGTTATACCTAGCTGCGCTACGCTTAAACCCAGTCAATAGTTTAGCAGTGACGGTCTCGTACAATTTTTCCATTCTATTTAGCCCTTGGAGATAATTAGGAGATCTCGTGGAAGAGACAATCTGATTCGAATCCAGTTGGTCGTGGAACGAAGCATGGGGAACCGGATGGAATCCGTGAAACAGATAAAAAGGGGTGCTACCGGTGGCTATGCTCACAGTATTGTTTAAACAGGAACAGATCTTCCCTAAGAATTCGCACCAATCTCGTTGATTGTCCTGTACCAAAATGGATAGACACGTCAGAATTGAAGAATTATATCTCTCGCTGGTATTGTTTTGCGGGTGATAATACGCGTTGTAAAAGAGGTCTCGTATCCCATAGGATTCCAGGAATCCTCTGAATTCCTTCGATATGAACTGCCTACCATTATCCATTACGATGGTGCGTGGCACCGAACACGGGAGAAATATTGACGCTTCCAAACACCGAATTATAGCCTTAGACGTGGCCACTCTCAAGGGAAAAGCCCATACATACTTACTAAAGTTATCAACTACCGTTAAAATATGAGAGTTCCGTTTCCTAGACAAAGGCAAGGGGCCAACGAGGTCCATACTCAAGGACTGCATGGGCCGGGATGCTTGCTTGGGCTCACTCATAATGCCACATGGACCCTGTGTGTTATGTTTATAGGCCTTGCACGTTTCGCACCGCGATATAAAATGAGTTACTGCCTCAGATAATTTGTTAGCAAAATACGTCCGAGTAATAATTTCCATAGTCTTCCTAACACCCGGGTGACACAGGTTCGAATGTATATCATCGATCAAGGGGACCAACGCATCCTGGGGTACCACGACCCTCCAATCTCGTTCTCCCTGGTTGCGGACAGGGTCGTGAGAGGAACGACACAACCGCAATAGATGTCCCTTTACTACTTTAAAGTTTGGCCGCGACCGTGGATCCTTCTCGCACTCTCTTAGGGTCCGTAAATACCATTCGTCGGTTACGTGCTCGAACGGAGGGGAAAAGCTCACCGCGGATACCTCGATTCGGCTGAGGGCGTCGGCCAAGCGATTCTCGCAACCCTTTTTATAAACGAAATCGAAATTATATTGAGACAGTCTACAAGCCCAACGGGCTAATCGGCCGCTCGGTGAAGACAGATGGTCCAGATATTTTAAGCATCCGTGATCGCTCTGAATCGTAAACCTGGTTCCGTCTAGATAACTACGGAAATGATGGACTGAGTCCACGATGGCCAGGAGTTCGCGCTCGGTGGTACTATAAAGCCTTTCCGCCGGGGAAAGCTTTCGTGAAAAATAAGCTATGGCATGTTCAACACCACCCGGCATGGATTGTGAAAGAAAGCTACCGATGCTTATTCCGCTCGCGTCGCAGGTGAGTATATATGGCACCGTATAATCCGGTGGCTTCAGAACGGGAGACGTAATCATGGCACGCTTGAGGAGGACGAATGATTCTTCAGCGGTCGATTCCCACTGGAACTTAGAGCCCTTAAGTTTGATACTAGTCAAGCGACAGAGGGGCGCAGCGATCTTAGAAAAATCTTTTATAAATCGGCGGTAATATGAACACAAACCGAGGAAGCTTTTCACTTCCTTTACACTCCGTGGCCTAGGGAATTCCTTCATCACCTTAATCTTTTCAGGGTCCGTTCTCAACCCTTCGCGGTCCACTATATGTCCCAAGTACCTAAGGCTTGACTTGCAAAATTCCGACTTGGCCAATTTTATAGTAAGATTGGACTCCTTCAACCGGCGCAACACCAAACGTAAGGTGGCGATGTGTGAATCGAAATCTGCGCTGCAGATTAAGATGTCATCCAGGTAGCAAAATACATGATCGCCCTGATCGGCAAACAGTTTATCCATTAGCCTCTGCATTTCGGCAGGAATATTTTTTAGACCAAATGGGGTGACCACAAATTGGTACTGACCCCGGCCTTCTACGAAAAACGCGGTCTTGCACTTAGAGTCTGGGTTCAACGGCATCTGCCAGAATCCGTGACTTAAATCCAACGCGGAGAGATATCGGGTATCCCGTAAATTGTCTAAAATTCTATTAATATTTGGCAAACGGTACGAATCTGAATTCGTAATGGAGTTCAATTTACGCGGGTCCAACACGAATCGAGCTGAACCGTCCTTTTTCGGAACGATAAACGCATTATTTAACCAGGCGCTGCGCGACGGCTCAACCACTCCTAATTCGAGCATTTCGTCTAGCTCGGAAATCATCTGTCGTCGGCGGATATGCGACAGAGGGTAAGTTCTCTGTTTTACGGGTGAATGACTGCCTGTATCGATAACGTGGTTGACTAACGTGGTACGACCCAGTCCCACCCTTTCAAATGCGACACTATTGAAGTCCGCAATCAAAAGGTTCAACTGCAGATTCTGTTCAATAGACAAATCTGCAGCCGATGTCAAGCATGAAGGCTTAAAAGACTTAATTCCTATTTCGGACACAACGGGTCTCAAAGATAATTTTTCTATACTAGAAGAAGGAAAGAGATTCGGGGTAAGGCCCGAGTGCTTTAAGAAAGGGGTACCCAAAATCAGGCACTCCTCCAATGAAGGAACTATTAGGAAATCCGCCCAAACGGTCTGGTCATCGTAACATAAAGGTAACTGTACAGAACCCAGCACACGGTGCTCCTGGCCACCCGCTGTATGCACGATTCCCTCGCGAAGTAGAGACGGACAATACTGACTTTCAAATTTTTTAAAAAGTTCTCCACCAATTACGTTAACCGACGCGCCTGAGTCAAGCAAAGCCCTAAATGGCAATTCTTGAATATAACAGTGAAGGTAGGGTCGCTCGTCCCTAGCATTAGTAATCTCTACAAAATTTACGAAAGGGAACGATTCTTTTGAAGCTGACTGACGCGACCAACCCGGGAAATCCGACGTAACTGAATCGGGTTGGTGCCCTACCGGTTTTTTGGAGCGTTAATAGACGGGGGCGGTCTTGACAAATCCGGTAACAAAGCCAACTGTCGAGAGGGTACGGCTCTGGCCTTCCAAAGGTTGGTAGCCGTCCGTACAGGTCCCTTCCTAAAACGTGGCCGGCTGGGGCAATTACGCGCGATGTGATTAGGAAGCCGACACGAATAACACCTCTTTGGTAATGGTTCCTCAGCATTTGAGGTGTAAGATACCGGTGACAACCGAGCACCCATTCTTGAGAAAAGGGGGGCGGAACGAGGGGACCTTCCCTCGTCCCTGTTCATTAGGTCGAAGGCCAGGCACAATTTTTCCAACTGGTCAACCGAAGACGGTTGCGAGCTGACAAGGACTGAACAGTACCTATGATGTAGGCCGCGTCTAAATACTTGTAATAAATCCTTGTCAGTGAGAGGCGGTTCCAAAGACTGATTCAAGTTCTGGATTCTCGAAACAAAATCCGTAGATGATTCGCCCGGTTTTTGTATGGAGGCCCAAATATCCATCCTGCGCTGAGTCATAAAGTCTTCCGACTCATACTTTTCTAGGAAAAGTTTCGTTACTGTGTTCCAATCTTTAAATATCTTAACCTTGCTCCTAAAGAAGGTTAATGCTCCCTTACGTAAAAACTCTGGTAAGACCGCCGGAAGCGCGTTTAGGTGAACACCTCTGGCACAAGCTAATTCTTCCATTCGTGACAAAAATTCCCTTATACAACCCGTTCCGGTATATGGATCAATTGGCCAACACGAGAAGTTTATATTCCATTGTGGCGACGGAAGTGGAACATGAGAACGGGAAATCCCAACCTCAGTATACGGAGATGAATTTGTCAAAGGCATCGGTGCCAGAGCTCCCGAAGCGTTATCCCCATTATCCGCCCTCTCAAATAACTCCGGAGCTTTAGAAAGGTTTAAATATGGTCGAGTTCTAGGGGGTAAGGCCACCTCCCTCGATGATGATGGAGTGAGACCTTTATTGTATAGACTGGCCTGACGACGCAATTCGTAAAAATTATTACTGGGGAAGAGTCCGCGCTCAAGTAATTCCCCTATCAATCTAGCCTTGGTCGACTTCATTACGTCCCTAATTGGATCCATGGCCAACAACAAAAAAATTAAAACAATAAACAAGGCCCAAAAAGAAGAAAAAAACGCGATATCAGACCCCACTAACAAAAACAACACTTCTAATTCAAACGATATGTTAAACAAACAAAGACTTCTCTCTGAAGCGTGGTACAAATTTCTGAACACCCTAACTTTTAAATCGAGTTTAATAAGGAACACAACTCTTTACAATGAAATATTTAGAGAAAGTTAACTAAGATCTAATCTTTTTCTTCCTTCGATTAACCAAAATCTATTCACGATTCGTTAATAAACAACTTTTAAAACAGTTTAACCAAAATGAAGCCCGTATACACGTGAGAACAACAAAAAAACAATGGCCAGTAAAAACAAATGCTGCAGACACGTGGTTCAAATTTGCAAACACAGAAAAAAAATACATATAAAACACTTTCCTGAAAATAAATTATTATTTAAAACACACAAAACAAATTATAAATAAAAAAACCTTGTCCAACGAGAGATCAGAGATACCAGAGTAAAATACGCCGCACGTTCGGGGGCCAATTATGTCACACCTCTTTCCTATTTTAAAACAATATTAGGTTGTACACATTACAATACATAAATTAATTATAAAACATTACCATCATATGAGGTATGACACTCCCGTTCAGGTCAGCCGGTTTCTTAAAGAGGCAAGAACTCTTTAGATCTCTGGGGTTTGTTGGGTTCCTTTGACTCTGAATAACTCTCTCTCAACTCTCGCAGGGACAGGCGACACAATTAAACAAGTATAATTTGGAATGAAACAGTTTATTATATTGTAAAAAAAAAAGAAAAAAAGAAAAAAAATATATAAAAAAACTTGACGAATGTCAAGAAAAAGAAAAAAAGTTTAAAATTGGCAAGAAAGAATGTGTTGTATTTAGCAAGGGAGATTTCAATAACAATTTGAAATTACTTTACTCGGTGGGTTTTTAGCGTGGCGACGAATATCCACATTAAAATAGGAGGAATAATATTCACCCGTAATTAAGATGGCGTCCTGCACTTCTGTGATACACGAAGAAAACTAGTCTGGCTGTCCTCGGTACAAACACTATTCCTGGACAGACGTGCTAACCGTGTCGTATCTGAGGGCAGAAGGAAGCTCCTCGTGGAAGTTCGGGCCTTTTATAGCCACTTGCGAGAAAGAGATGCTACATGACTTCCTTCTCACTTAAAAAATACTATAGCCGCCTGTTAGACCCGAGATTATAAGGAAGGACAATTGACTTCGGCATTTCTATACAATTCAGCAAAGCAAAAGAAAAAAGGGTCCATGTCTAGACTCTACTTAATCTTTTTTAAAAGACAATTGAGATCGGTGTCTCTTAGAATTACTCAAAAGGGTATATCGTCTATAGACAGAATTTATTGCTTCCTTGAACAATGGATTTTTATGACCCTGCTTTTGTTTTCTCAGTCGTTTACCGATGGCCTTACAATTTCCATCTTTTCAAAACAAAATAACATTTATTATAGGCCCCTTTTCTTAAACAAACAATAACCATGGGACTCTTTACAATCCAGGATATAATCCTGTACTGCAAGGCGGTGAGCACTTAAAATAACATCCTCTTGTACTGCAAGGCGGTGAGCACTTAAAATAACCTTTTCTTTTATTGGTTTAATCCTAGCGACAGTATTAGAAATATACTACATTATTTTGTTTCGAGAAGCCTGTTTCAGGGGCATGAAAATAGTGGGAATTTAGTCTTGGGGACGTGAACTATGTAATTTATCAAACACAGTCCTGACAGGGGTTAAAAAACTTAAAATTTTAATTTTAAAACTCTTACATCTGACAGATCTGCAGCACAGAATAATCATATGGAGCGAGAAAGTGCTACTGGCATGACAATGTGGATAGGATAAGTAGATATACAATCCTGTATCGGCTAAAAAGTAGACACAAATTGTAATCTGCCTCCGAGAATTGATTTACGTAACAGATATAAAATCTACATCAGAAAGAAGTTTTCAATTCCTAATTTTTGTTTCATTCAATCCAACACATTCTATCTGGCATTTGATTATATTGAAGACCTGGCAGTTATATTGCCATACGGCAATGTAGATAGTAAAAATCAGACTAGAATCCTGTTTAAAATCTGAACACAAACAATAATCGAACACGCAACTCTGGATTGGAAGATAGGCGTCATTCAAACTAAGCTAAGTTACGAAAACAAAATTGAAAATGTTGTATTCAGGTCAAAGAAAAAATATCGAAAACTTCGAAACAAGGTTTATAAAGCTAGAAAAATTGATCAAGTGTTTTTTTAAACAGTGAATACAAGAAGATTTGTTTTTTTTGTAATAGCAAAGTTGATGTTTTAAGTGCAGCAAGGCTTGTTTTAAAATGCAGCAGTGTTGATTTAAGAAAATAATCTTATAAAAAATGACAACGAAAAATGTTTCCAGTCCATTGGTTTAGTGTACGAGTTCTTTCATTAAAAGTAAGAAGCGTAGAAGATTAATGAGTTCTACAAAGATAAGTTATTTAATTACAGGATCGATACAAGTGTGACGTAACGAAATGTAAATATTCTCCGAGTTGAATTATACAGATGCTTAAAAGAGAATTCATTAACGAATAAATTTCTTATTTTTCGACTTTACACTGTTCCCAAATAAAGAGAGTATAAATAAACTTCTGCCATATTTCAAAGTATGATGTAATATGATTCAAAATTTTTGTGATATCGAGAAATAAAAATAAAAGGCTTATTAACTATCAAAACACTTTTAAAACGTAAGAAGAGTCAAATGCTCCCGAAAATAAAATTTCAGCTTCAGTTAAAATAACGATAGTTTAGAAAACCGACAAAAAAACACCCTAGTTTTTTTTATAAAATTACATGTAAAACTCATATTATAAGGAAGAACCTCTGTTGACGACCTCTGTGGCCTAATTGGTAAAATGGCGAGACATGCGTCTTCTGACCTGGGGGTGACGGGTTCGATTCTCGTTGGTACCCAATTTTATAAAAATCGTTGCAGGCTAGTTATAGTTATAACTGAGGCCTTAAGTTTAAGGCCTCAGTTATATATTTCTGGTTGATTGAAAAATACTAAACCACCAGGCAATAATTCAATCTATTTGTTTAGCATACAACAATATTGTGATAGCAAAAATAAATTCAAAAGAGACAGAGTTAATCATGAATCTGAATAAATATGTAACAGAATTGTAAAACGTGAAATAAGCAGAAATCAATATAATATAAGCCAAGTATTTTTTTTAACTGGTTATTATTAGTTTTAAACAGATTTTATAACTTAGGCAAACTGCTTCATAGCTTTTAGGCAATACCAAAGGTAAAATTATATTCGCTTTAAATAAATAACGAAAAACATACATTGTTAAATAAAACCAAAGTAAGAAATTCATAAACACGAAAGTATTAAATTCTCCAGAAGTAAAAAAAACACTATGCATTACTTCATAATGGTAATAAATTCAATTTAAAAATAAAAATGTTTCAGTTTGTTACGAAAGTCAATTTCACATAAAATTCAAATATACTAAATTATTTTAGTGAATTAATAGTTAATAAATATTTCAATAAATACATTCAATTGGAAACCAATTTACCACATATAAAAAAAGCACAATGTAATTTTTTTAACAATAATTGCTGCTGTATTATACTGTATTACATTTACATTCACAACGGGAAAACCTGTAGGGCTACACATATGGTATTAACATCCAGCTTAATAAGATAACGACTTCAGTGGCCAAGTAGATAATATTTGCCTGTCTTACAACCCGAGGGTCGTGGGTTCGTTTCCCGTTTGTACCTTTTTTTCAAATGCGTTCATTTCTGGTTTTCGCTTAAGGTCTCCACACCATTTGTCTGGTTAGAAAGGACGATTTCGATGTTAAATAAACAGATTAATTACCACATACCAATAAACCTTTATACACCAAAAAAGTAATATAACGCGAAACAGAAAAAAATTGGTTCCATCAGAAATTGATCCCTAGAACCAGGGCTGGATGTCAAACGTAACCAAATTGCTGAGATTTAAAAAAAAATGGTATTAAAGTCACAATACATACACACTATCATGCCGTTTCCCTGTCGGGGCAGGCAGAGAGGATATAGTGCCCTTTCGCCTCTTCTACATCCATACATTTTCTCATACATCACCTAAGATTTTTCTGACTTTATATTTCCATCTTTCAAAATATCATTCACTAAATCAAGTTATATTTTTCTTGGTGTCCTCTACAACGTCTTTCACTCACATTTGTACTATATATTTATTATGTAAGCCTTTCTTTATCTTTCGTTTGGTCCAAACCTTCCCAAACGCTCCTTTTGATCTCACTTTATAATCATAGATCAACCTTATCTTCACGTTCATCCCTAATCACGCATTTCTAAAACATTTATTCAGCTCTTTTTATTTTTTTCATGTCCATGTTTCACTCCTATATATAAAATTTGGTACTAGAATACTGTTGTGGACTATCATATAATCTTAGCAAATTTTGAGACTATCCGGTTCGAGTATAGACAATATATTTGAGTACCCTATTGACTATTTATATTTCGCTACACGCCGTTCGATATCTCTCGCAACTTTTTCCATCATCTGAGAAAATACTACCTAAATAACAAAAATCGTTAACTCGCTCTAATCTTTCATTGTTCACCCATATATCGCATTGCCTTTCCCTTTCACAATACGATTCTACAAATATATAAGAGTATATTCGTTATACGATAAACGAATATCAGTCCCCATCCAACGCTTTTCCGGCGGGCATTTTGTTTATTTTTCCCGCCACTTTTGGCCGCGTCATTAGCAACGAGATAAGTTTTCTTCAGCAAAAGTTTTGTCCGTCCCATGTTTACGCCCCGTCCTGCACAGATTGCCCAGCGATAAAACGTTAATGACACCCATCAGCGTTGATGGCCCTTTGGGCCGATGGCTGGCTTCAAGCCCGGACCTTACCCAGACCATCACACCAATCCCTCCTTATCGTACGTAGTGCATACAGCCGAGAAAAAATCCTCTCCCTACATTACCGACGGCCTATGAGACGAATTATCTTAATTCAAAGACTTGGTACATCTACAAATGAGAAGAAAATCATCTGATCCAATGCAACTTTCAAAATAAAAAAAGTTTCAAAATGATGATGGGGAAAGAATATTAAAAAAATACTAGTTAAAACAACAGCGTAACACTATTGTTCTTTGTGAAATTAATCTTCGATCAGGCGATGAGAAACTCTTTTGCATACCAAAACATCACACCGCATATTCATTTGCAGTTCACTCGGGGCAACTGTGGAACGAGCTTCCAATAATTTTCAGATGTGAACCAGCCTTATTTACGTTTACAGGAGAATCGAAAAATATTTCATTACTAACAATATTCTTTCATTCTAATTTTTCTTTCTTTTCCTTCCTTATCCTTGGACGAATTCCTTTCGTCTAGTACTAACAAATACTTTTCTGGGACTTCGAAAGCCCAAACTGTATAGAAAATCGTGAGTGGTTTAAATTTTTGCGCCTTCTGCTATTTATGAATCTGAAAATAATCAAATAACTATTTAACAATAACTAATAATCAAATAACTATTTAACAATAACTAATAATAAAATAAATAATATAAATTTGCAGAACAGCTTATTCATGACTTTATTGTTTAAGAAAAAAGTTGTGGAACGAATATATACTATATAAAGACGGCCTCCGTGGCCCATTTGGTACAACGCCTGTCTGCTGACCCAGGTAATACTGGTTCAATACCCGGTGGTGCCCAATATTTAAAAAAAGGTTTGACTAGTTTTCCCTTGATTTGTCTGTCACATATTTCTGATTAGTTTGAAGAGATTGTTACATGACAATATATCAGCCAAGATGTAATGTATAAAATTCACTTCGATTCTTCTCTAATCCACGCTGTTATGAGGGACAAAATACGTCCATCCAGCGCAATCTACACTAGAAGGTCGAAATCTTCTTTATTTTTTATGAACGCGACATCACGTAATGGCGACGAAGGAACCGCTCAAAGGGATCCCTCCTCCGGCGGTGACGACGAACTAAAGGTTGGACGTCACGGGAGAAAGAAAATTATTTGCAGAGCATTGAATATACATATCAAACGGCTAAAGAACTGAAGTTGAGAAAACTTAGAGTTACCCGAGTAAGAGCGCCCTTAAGGAGAGATTGTTCTCTAAACGGCGCTATAAAAATTGTCCTTATTTATTATTTTTATTATCATTATTTTCATAGAAAATTTCGATAGCAACAAAACTATCCTTTGACACCAATTTTTTGTAGTAGCCGACAGGCTAGAAAAGGAACCGTTGTAAGGTTGAGTGAAGATACCTTTGGAAATTGTTAGCTTTTATTTTCGCAGATCCACAAAATATGACCTGCAACAAAATTAATGTAATACAAACACTTTTTAATCTTGCAAAATCTCAAACTGTACAGAAAATAAATATATATTTATTTGGTTTTTAGCGCATTAAGACATTTTCGAATCTCTCCGGTTTTAACTTTTTTAAAATGATTAACACAATAAGATTATTAACATGCAATAAAAATTACTAACATTCCGATTGTATATCATATGCATTGATATAAACATGGAACTCATACGTGCAGGGAGATTAAACAGTCATACTGGTATATGTTTCATGTGACTTTCCAAATTATTAAACTTTTCGCCGAGCTCTGCCCGAACAATCATATTATTTAGGTCAATATCACTGTTGCAATTGCTACATCACATTTGTTGGATATATTCACTGTTATTATTAGGACTCGTGTTATTCCACAGTGAAAAGGGGAAGATTCATGCATTACACCTTAATAAAATCAGATATGTATTTGAATGAACCCTTGGGATTAGGTGACTTTGGCCCAAACAGTTTTGTTTCAATGGCGCTGTAGGCTTAATTGTTTCAATATCACAGCGTCTATAAAGTTTGGCGGGACGCATAAGTAAACTTTGCCTGCTATAGTGCAGAGCTGACTAGTATACAACAGAATGGCGTTCAAAATATTGTAAATTAATCATCACCATCGTGCCATACCTCTATTACGCTAGGCAAAGATACATATTCGCTTAATTTTTTTGCATCTAGGCACATATCTTTCGCTTGTGTCACACCCATACACCTCGTCATTTATACAGTCCTATTATGAAAGATTTTCTGAATTTGGTTAATTTGGTAACACTACGTTTTCTTTCGACGTGCCTCTTGTGCCTTCTATGTTACTTGTTTAGAGTATTTTTGTATATATTTCATCATTCATTCTTTCCACGTGGCAGAACTATCATACTGATCCTTTCTGCATCATAAGCACTACATCTTATTTTAATCTGCATTTTTCATAAAAATTCTTATATAATATTGGTTTATGACCGAGGTGACATAAAAATACTCATGGAGTTGCGCTAAGTTCAAGTAGAGTTTGTTTATTAAATTTTTCAGTTCGTCGTTCTTCTTCTTTTATGTCCTCCTTTAAAATCATGAAGTGAGACTTGTTACAGTTAACAATAAATGTTGCACTTGCCCAGTTATTACCATGCATTAAAAAGTGGTAAAAAAAACTCTTACTTTGAAATCAATAATTTTGAGGATTTCATTGCCGATTTTTCAATACTCTCCAAAGTCACTTTGACTTTCCATAGATTGATGATATCTCACTTTTATTGTTGTTATTTTATATACTTTATGAATTTTATATAAATAATATTTGCTTAAATACTTTTCGCGACTATGCTACTTTATTTATTTTCTTTGTACGGTTATTTATTTTCTTTGTATGGGTTGGAAAATATTGACAATAATGTTGAATAAGAAAGGCGACGTTAAAAAAAATTGTCTGCTCTAAACTGTTTTTTTCTTATCTTATGTCCTAGTACAAAAATCAGGATTTATCTTCTATGGCCACCCTTATAGTAATTTTTAATATATAATGATCAAATCTTAACAAGATGTTCAAATTTGATCATTCTCTCCGAGTTCCATAATGACAGATATCAAATCTGATATATACTGCATGTTTATATATTTCTTTGGAAAATAAGATTAACTATAAAATAATTGAAAACAATAGTTGTAACCAAAAAATAATAAAAAGTTAAATTGTTTTTGATACCTATCTAAATAAATAATTAAGAAATAGCAAAAATAGTGTAATTTTACTAAGTCATTCAGGACAGAGATAAATGATTAATTTTAACATATATTTTTTCACTTGATACTTATATTAATAAAAATTATTTAAAGACAATTTATACAGCACCGTTTAGAGATAAGGCTCTCCTCAAGGGCGTATTACTTCGGGATTCGAAATCATTATTATTGATAGATTAAAAATAAATATATAAGATGCGTAAACGGATAGGAAGATGGTAGATGCAATCAATAGGTAAGACACTTTCCCGCATATTTCTTTGTTTAAATAACATTTTGGTAAGAAAATCGCAGAAAACTTACCAAGAGTAGACGAACTACAAAAAATGTTTTGTATAATATATCTTTCGATATGTGATTGTAACACATATACAGCTTTAGGTGTAGTGTATGTGTGTAGTGTTTACATATAAAAATAAATTTTAATAACCTTCCAAAAAGGGTTGTCTTCAAGTGATTTCAAAACCTTCACACGCCATCGATATCTCTAACACTTAGAGGTAGACTACTCCATGTCTCTGGACCAGTAAAGGCATAAACCCTGTCATAATACCCCACCCTATCAGATTATTTCGGAATAATACGTTTATTTGATGAACATGAAAATGACCACAAAATTCTCCTTCTCTCCGAAGGAAGATCTCTCAGACATAGATTCAAAAGATACATAATTTTCAACATCTATTTTACGTTGAAGTATATTTGTATAAATTTTCTTTTCAAATTAAACAATAAATTTTTCATCAAAACAATAAGTAGATAAGCATCTATAACTGCCCTAAAGCTAGAAAGTCTGTGGAAACTTTTGATATTTCATGAATGGCATTAACAAAAATCGTAAAGCCAACTTTTATACTCGACTTTTCTGCGGCTTTCCCAAAATTATGAATGACTCTCACAAAAGTTATCAACCAGTTTTTCTACTGCAGACATTTGAAATTAAAAAATCTAGGTGAATCGTCTGAGATTCAGGTCCGGTTCACGATCGTGTGTTGCCCAAGTGGCAAAAAAGTTTTAATTTTAATTTCCATCCATAGTCACAAGTGATAGCCAAAACATGCTTTAAATACATAATAAAAATCAGAAAAATTATATAATAGATTTTTTGACTATAAAAACTCATCATTTAACAAGAATATATTGTTCGTTTTATTTTCACAGTGAAGTCACTCATTTATACGAGTATTTAAAATAAAATTGAACCGCTGCTTAGTGCCGAAATCACTTTCAATAAATTAAGTTGTATGATTTTACAAAAAAATATTTTTTCACAATGTAAAATGTAAAGAAACATATTAAAAAATGTATTGAACCGTTCAAAATAATAATGAGGGTACTGCCTTCTAAAACATTTCAAATCCCTACTTTAATATTTGTTTTATAAAAAAAAACATGATAATTCTTATAAAAATTTTTTTTTTGGAAATCGACCAAAAAAAAATTATTTTGCTTAATACAAAGATGTGGTTGAAATCAAATAATTTAACAACTTACCATATTATAATAGTTAAACAACCATATTATAATAGTTAAGATGAAGAAACGCCAATTGAGAATGTTAAATAATAAAAATATTGTAATGCAAGGAACGTGATAAAACATTTGAAAAACTACACAAACTAGCGAAAATAAAGAAAGAAAAGCGTATTATTTAAAACTACATTCTCCGATCGTTTTCAATTGTTATTTGCACTATGGACAGAATATAACAATAACTACGAAAAAAAAAAATTGAAACAATCTTTTACGAATAACAGAAAAATATGAAAAGATAAACGATTTTTTATGGATAGGTGAATAATTTTTAAATTTGTTGTAAATATTATACTAAGCGCTCTTAGTGTCTTCTTTAACATTCTTGATTCTAAGACTGGCCCTTTCAAAACCAAAGTTGAGGAAGACATCAAAATTAAACTCGTCTCGAATTAAAATTGTTCAAGTTAGTTTTGAACAGAGAAGTTGGGCCAATGTGGACCAAGGGCAGAAAAGTTGTTCGGTCGGTGAACTTTTGTGTTTGCGACAAAAACCATAAAAAAAAACTTTTTGATGAAGGTCAATTTCACGCGAAACTTTCCATCGAACTTTTAGCCGGGGTGGGATTTTTATTTGCATATTTCTGCAACGTTTATAGTCCAATTATTTCCGGTTATAATTTCAACTTCTGTAACCGTCTTAAATAGCCAAGTTTTCAAATAATATTTGTCGAAACTTAAATGTAACGATTCTTTGAGTTATTCAAAAACATGCTAAAAATGAACATGTCTTAATATGTGCCCGAAATCCTTTTTAATCCTTCATTTATTAAAATTATCAAAGTAAGCCTTTAACTAAATCTATTTCAAAGGATTTCAAGCTAGAAAATTAATTGTGCCGCGATCAATAAGCAAGCAAAAATCTATCTCTGTGTATACGAGTATAAACTACATTTCAATGAGAGAAAATAATTTGTACATTACAAAAAACACCTTTTACCTAAAAGGTATTTTCTCTGAATCGCTATTCGCTGAAAGCTTAGATAAAAAGAGTAAAAGAAAAAGGCTTTCACAACAGAAGAGAGACCCGATCTGGAAGGGGCGTTCAGATAAGTGGAGGCTTCGCGGGTAGGGGGTGGGTTCACCCTAGTTCCGTGATTGGCCAATGTGGATTCGAGACCACGCCCAAACGTAGAGCGCATACGCCCCTCCGCATACAGTGAAAGCTCGCAAGGTGGGAGGTCTATGGATACGTTAACGTTTACGTGTATGTATTTGAAATTTTTCTTAAATCCAGAGCAAGTAAAAAAGTATTGCGTGGGCTTTTACGGATCGTCGAAAAATTGAAATTCTTTCCGACGGAATGTGAAAAATGCAAGAGGGTTTTATTAAATAATAAAGAAATTATTTGGGATAAAATCGTCAGATATTTTGTATTGGATTTTCTATCAAAGAACACTTCGTATTGAAGCGTGTTGCGCGTTTAAGGATAGCGTGTTGTTCAAATTATTTTCCGTTAAAAGGTAAACTCGGAACTCTAAACAAAGAAACAATCCTTTAGAATGTTTCGTTTTGTGAACATAAATTTCTACATTTTTGTATGTCGATTGATTCTTAAAAAAATGTTGTTGGGAAAATATTACCTGTAATAATTAAGATTCATTTATTGTTTTTTTTTATAAGCGTTTTATAACAGAAAAAAACGTTCACAAGTTATTATTTTTTCTTGTGTAAGCAAATTGAGTTATATAATATGTATCTGTATGCTTACTGATTAGCGTTCTTGTTTAGTAATTTGCTATTAGAGGTTCAATTCCTTGTGGGTCTTGGGATAAAAACAAATGTTATACTGACTGTTAGATGTTTTTCGTAATAGTACGTTTTTTTTACTGTGCAGTTAAACCTGGCGAGTCTATTGCAATGTTGTACAGTAAATAACGAAATAATTTATCAAAATTTTGGTAAATATGTGTATTTATTCATTTAACGTTTTTATGCAAATGGATCTGGCGGATTTATTGCTTTAAAGCATATTTTTCTTATCAACAAGCTTTTATTTATTTTTTACTATTATTATTATTGGTGTCCATTGCCATGTATTTAAAGTAGGAAACATTTGAGGAAAAAAAAACTAAATTTAAATAAAAGATTAATCTCAAAGAAAATTGCAATTATGATGAGAATAATATGAGAGCTATGAATTGCTTTGAGATCAATAATGATTCTTTAGTTTATTCTGAAATATTGATAAGGATGTAACACATTTGATTGAATCACGAAGATTGTTTCAAAGCCGAGCCGAATGAACGCAAACGATTATTAAAGTAGTTTTATGTATTATGAATTCCTTGCATCAAAATGTTCTTATTAAATGCGAGGTTTTTTTTCTTTCGTTGTATGTAGTACAACCTGGAAAGTCAATTACCGTGTTATATTATACACATATATAAGAAACTCATTTATCCGAAGTTGGTGAACACCTATGTATTGAAGTAGTTTAATGTTCACATTTATCTTAAGTTGGTGAACACCTATGTATTGAAGTAGTTTAATGTTCACATTTATCTTAAGTTGGTGAACACCTATGTATTGAAGTAGTTTAATGTTCACATTTATCTTAAGTTTGTGAACACCTATGTATTGAAGAAGTTTAATCTTCACATTTATCTTAAGTTGGTGAACACCTATGTATTTAAGTAGTTTAATGTTCACATTTTTTGAGTGGGTATTCCCTGAATAAAATATATATTTAATATATTGAAGGCAAATAACTAATTTTTCATAGTCTTGTTGCATATAGTACAATCTGGTGAATCTATTGCTATGTCGTAATGCATACAACGAAGTAATTTATCTCAATTTGGTGAATACCTACAGTTCACAGTTCTTTGTGTGAGTACTCCTTGAATAGATATACATATGTACTGACTGCAAAAATTTTTATACTCTTGTTGATTCTAGTACAACCTAGTTAGTCTAATCAAACCTAAATATTGATAAATATCTATATATTGAAGTGATGTAATGTTCGCTAGTTTTTGTATTGTATTGTATTATACTTTCGTTGTATACAGTACGATCTGGCGGGCTTATTGCTAATTGACAATCTCTTCCTATTAACCAGAAACATGTTAAAGAGGCCTTAATTGAAAACCAGACTGGATTTTTTTTTTTGAAAAAAATATTGGTTCCAGCGGGATTCGAACCCGCAACCTTCGGGTTGGGAGACAGGCGTCTTACTAACTAGGTCACGGAGGTGGCACGTCGTTCCGTATACATACTCCTTGAATATACTCGTGTATATACATTGAATGCAATGATCGTATTTTTTTATAGCATTTTTTAAAAGCATACATACAATCACGATCGAGTGCTTGACTTTTCTATCTCGATACACATTTCCCTTTTCCACATCCACACATTTTCCTCATACAAGAATTTTCTTTTTAATTATCCAAAATGATTTCGAAAAACTGGTGATCAACATGATTTCGATTTTTTTAATTCTCGCGTATTATTTTAGTTTTGAGGTAGTTTTCCCCCCTCAGATTTCTTCATCAGTTTTCCAAAGTTTTATTTGTTTTTTTTTTTACTATTTTATTCTCAATTTTAATAACTTTTTTTGCTACGTTGTATTATAGTACCGTTTACAGTGTAACCTGGTGGGCTTGATGCCATGCGGCAATATCGTTTTACCAATTAGTATTATTTAAAAAGTCTTAAGTAAAACCGGAACCAGACTATTTGAAACATATATAGGTCATATTTTCATCACCTCGTGATCCCTCTGGGAACTGGTTACAATCACGGATTTAATAATTAACTTACAGCAATATTGCTACTTCAATTGACAACAAATATTAATTTTCCTTTTAAGCGATAAAAAAGTGATCATTCCATTCTCGCTTCGGTGTTGCATCAGCAGATAAAGGGAACCTTAAGCTACTCTTAACACAGGAACACTTAAAATCAAAAGATAACGTCTCAACATCTTCCAAAAAAATACTTTATAATAAGAGCCCCCCAGTCAAGACCTTTGATTGAGGAAATGCTGGAGAAGGCCCCTCGTGAACTCATAAACATCTACATTAAAAATATCCACCAAACCAGACATGGATTTATCCATTTGTTGTTTTCTCACAATTTATGAATAACAACGTGCAACTGTATTATTTCTTTTCCTGATAGATTTACTAATTGGCTGACAATACACTGTGTGAGATACTTGAAACTGGACTCAGACGAGACATAAAAAAGAAAACAACTTCGCATATACAATCATATGTACATTAAAAAAACTTTGCGCTACAGTCAAAAAGTTTCACAACCTTGAAAACGTTTCAAATCTGTACTTTGTCCATAAGGAGTTTTGAATTCACACTTAACCATGGCAGTTGAACTTAAAAACATTACCCTGGAAATGACGTTTCGTTTTCAAAAGTTTTGATTTTTTTAATTCTGACTAATCTTCTAGAATTAAAAGAAGTTTGAAAAGTGTAACATAATAAAAAGACTTATTAAGTAAGAGCATACAAAAACTCGTGATGCCGTGCGAATTGCTCCCACCTGGAGCTTGATATTCGGCTTCACGCACAAAGAGGTAATCACTCATTATTTTCCAGAACATTAGGCAGCGCGCGGGAAGCAGCCATCTTAGTATCGAGGTTTGGTGGGTGGAAAGTAAAGGGGAGGTAAATAAATCTATTGCAAAAAAAATGTTCTGAATGTGTTTCGTTTATTCTTTAATTTAAAGTTCATTAATACATATTCTTGAATATGAACCATGACCAAAGAAATTCAGATCACGATTCGATTCTCGATTAATTTTGATTCAGAGTTGATTTCATTTTCAGACTATTTTTCAGCTTGTTTTATTTATCTGACTGTCGAAGATATATTTTATTAAGTTAATTATTGTATTATAACACGCTTTCTTAGTCCACAGTTTAATCTAGCGGGTTTACTATCGATCTTCAAAAACTAACCAAAAATATGTTTAAAAAGCTTGAAATGAAAACCAGACTGGTAATACTTGGTTTATCTTGATTTAGTCTTCCCGTTCAAGGTATTTATATTGTGATCTCCTTATCGTTCATAATCCCTAAATTACCGTTTATAGTCCCGAAAACTTAACTTATTATCATCACCAAAATTTCACAAATTTTTCGACTCACTGCTCCCTTTTCAAATAATTTTTTTTTCAACGCCCCCCTCGCGAAAACTATTTCTATCTCGACTGATAGTAAAATTGTACGTGTAGTTGATTCTGTAATTTTAAAATCTCACAAAAATATTTTTGTAGCTGTGTACAATTTTTGAAATTCAAAAATATAGTTTGGAAATAAAACGATTAGAACTGAATTTCTTAAACTATTTATTTAACTGAAATTGCACCTCTGCGGTTGGACTAGTAAGAGCTCGCGTAAGTCAAAAGTGCGTGCAACTACATGCATGCTAACACTTGTTAAAACTCGTCATCTTGCTTTTTAGACCGATAGGTTGCAACTTGCATTTCAAAATACACGTTTTCTTAAATTATACACCGTTGGACCAACAGGTATGAATGGTCGAAAAGTATGATTCTTACAACGATGCATGACTGTGTGTCTGAATAGTTAAGTTGATAAGTGTTTGTTAAAAGCATGTTTAGGGGACCAAATTTTTAAATGTCTTATTGTCCATTTGTTCCTCGACACCCACCTACTGTCCGCGAGACCAACAACGCTCTCCCTTACCACTCCAGCACCCACAAGGGGGCGGTAGCGCCTATGTTGGGTAACTATGATCTATATAGAGCAGCATTGACCTCCTTCATCCAGGTCAGTCCACATCTTGGCATTATACGCCAAGCACGTCAGGCAGAGACTGAGAATCTCTCTATAGTAACACCGGTGTATGATATGAATGGGATGTAAGTCGTCAAGTCTCTTGCTGCCGATAAAATAGCGCAGGCCTTCTCCAGCTCCCAGACGATTTCCTCAATACATGACCTAAGCCCATCCAGCACCTTACCGTTATTTTGGTGACTTTAGGTTGCTGCTGCACTTGAAGTCGAACCGTCTCATTCGTCAAAAGGTTGTACCACCTAACACGCATCCTCCTCCGAAATCTCTGTTCTCAAAACTGAGAAGTTTCTCTCCTAAGCTTTGGTAGCACGCCAAGATTTAGAGCCATATAGTACAATATACAGGATGAAGGCGCCAAATAACTAACATGTCTTAGTATTGTTAAAGGTGCCGCTGGCAACCCCTATCTTAATGAGCAGTACATTCGCTAGATTCCCATTCCCAGCAATCACGGCTCCCAAGTACTAAAATTTGTCAATTTGGTTGAAAGAGGCATAATTTATTCACTTCACCTTATAATTTAGTATGGAAAAGATAAACAATTTTTGCATGCTTTTTGTCCAAAGTATATCGCGCGTTTCTTTCATTGATCTCACCCTCCTTACAAAATTGTGAATCCCCGCCTTCCATGCATCACCCCATAGACAATGTGGGTGAATATTGCCTTTAGATGACTGTGGAGTTTCCCGCCTGGATGCTGCGATTGTCACGGACGAATTGCTGCAATAATTACCCGAAATAACGAATTTAAACGTCGATCCTGTACCTCTGATCATTTTACGCGTTTTATTGTGTCGTAAAAAGATGGTACATGAAGATTCATCCGCCATTTATGCACTTCTTTGCGGCCTAGCTAATAAATATATATACTTCTAAACTATTCGATGTAGTATACTGTCTGCACTTGTATATTTATTTATTTAAAAAACCTTAAAACCTTATACATATATACATACCATCACACGATTTCGCTGTCGGGATAGGCAGAGAGGACAGAGCGCCAGACTTTCTTTTGTCGGCACACATTATTCGCCTCTCTACATTATACATTCATATACAACTCCTACTATATTTTTGACTTTTTATATAACCTTTCAAGATATTCATTTCATTCAAATACAATTTCCTTGGTCTTCCTCTACCACGCCTTCCATTTTCATTTGCATACATTTTTGTTTTGTTAGACATTCTTTATGCATTCGTTCTGCATGTCTAAACTATCTCCGAGTGCTCTTCTTCATCTTGCTCAAAACATTGGCCTTAAGTTAACATTCATCGCTAATCACAGCATATGTTTTGTAGTATATTTTCACCACACATATATTCTCAGCACATGCATTTTTAGAGCATTTATTCAGTTCTTTTCAGTATTTTTCCACCTCCACATCATAATTTCATACATCAAAGTTTGTACTAAAGTACTGTTGTGGGCTATCATCTTAACAAATTTTGATACTATCCAGTGTGAGTTATGTTTTAGTGCCCCATTGACATTGTTTCTTATCGCTACAAGCCGTTCGATACCCCACTTAACTCCTCCACTATCTAAAAAATACTAAACAAATAGCACAAATCCTTTAACTTACTCCTATCTATCACTGTTGCATCGGACGTACTTATTGTAATGGAATGTTCCTTATGCGTGGCCTTCGTAATAGTCACTTTAAATAATCGAACAGACCATACATACGGAAAGTGCGCGGTATACATGGTATCTAGCAAGTATCTAGTAAGGCGCGACAGCATACACGGACGAATAAAGGTGCTTACGATGAGCGATGGGATGCACATAAGGAACGAAAAATGAGCAAAATATATTCTCAGTTCTGGAACGTCTACTGTGTTTTATTTACGAAAAACTTAAACTGCTAAAGAGGAATCTCTTCACCCTGCTACTTTTCACCGAAAACGCAAGAAGTAAACCGGAATCTCCGAGTATTGAGCGGCAGCCATCCACCTATTTTACAGTATAGTATTTGTACCGGTGCTGAACAATTGTTACCTTTCATATATCTTATTCACTTTTATTTTTACATTTTTCTATAACCATCACTATAGATTTTGCAATATCATTTCTAAGATTTTTTTCATCTCATCTCTCATACAATTTACTTATCAAACTCTGTTATTCATCTCCACGTCATCCACTAATACTACTATATCATCAGTATACAGCAAGTAGCATACATTTCCATTAAACATTTGTATACCACCCTGTAGTTCCTTCCCATGTGATGTCACATGGTGACATAATGCATCCTTGCTTTACCCATTCTTGAAATGTTAAACCATTATAGTTATAATTACTTAGGTGAGCTAAGGTAAATCTAGTTTGTGGAATTTTATATTTGTTGGACCGTGACATAAGAACAATCACAGTTTTTTTTTATAAAATTTCGACTTATTGGGATTTTTAAAAACGTGTCTTAATTAAAAATGCCATTTTTTTATAATGAGAGTTATTCAAACTCAAGACTGGCAAAAATTTATTATATTGGTATTTGTGGATTTCAAAATATGAAGACAGGAATATTAAAATTATTCTGCCACGTAGATATATAGAATGCAAGACCAAATTCTGAAACGGGGAAAATTTAAATGCATTTTTAATAGGTGAGTATGTATGGATGTGGTAGAGATGAATGATGCGTTCTTGGTTTGTATGAAATTGAGATTTGTTCTCTCTACCTACCTCATAAGGAAATTCCTTTTTATCAATTACGTATTTTTAAGAACCACATATTGGGAGAGGGGTAAGCGAAGAACTTAATGTAATATACAACAATCGCCTTATATCAAAATAAGTAAAAATGTGTTGGTATGTCAGTGAAACTTGAACCTTGACGTATGTCAGTGAAACTTGGATTTGACAGAAGGATAAAACCAAGATGTAGATTTGTTGTGGCGATGCGTGCACTAAGAAAAAATGTGGAGTGTCAATGTACGAAAAAAGTCGAAAAAGAATAAAAAACGAATGAATGGATAAAATGGACGTTTTAACGTGTTTTTCGCGGGAAGCACAAACGCCTGTGATCTGACGACAATCCAAGTTTCAAATCACAAATATTTAAAAAGAATGACACAAAATCGGGATGAAAATGGAACTTAAATTTAAAATAATCTTTATTCTAGCGACATCTCTGAAAACCTTGTCAAATAATATATTAGTTTATGAGATATTGTTGAATAAACAGAGCGCCGATTTTTTTTAGTTTCTCAATATTTCCAGCTATCGCGTCAGTATGCGTGACGCATACTGATGTTCGAATGGCCGCTCGGAATTACCTGTCACGTACGTAGTCCGAGACATGGTGCCTATCCGAAAGAGATAGACGAAGACTAGAGGCTTTTGAGATGTGGTCCTATAGAAGACTATTAGGAATTTCCTGGAGAGACCACATCACAAATGAAGAGGTTCTCCAACGAATCGAAGGAGGAAGGCACCTGCTCAGGATCCTGTCCGAAAGGCGTGCAGGATGGATCGGTCATATAATACGACAAGAGAGCCTCTTGCATGCCATAATGGAGGGTATGACCGAGGGGACAAACTCTAGGGGACGCCCACGCCGAGAGTACCTGGAGGACCTGTTGGTGGACGTGCACTGCTCAACATATACAGATTTAAAAAGAGCCGCACAGGACAGGGAGGAATGGAGGAGAAGAGTTGAAATTGCTGCAAACCAGTCTTAGGACTGCAACCACGGAGAGACGTAGCCCTGCGGTGTGTCTCTCTTACGTAAATAAACATTACCTAAATATTTTATATACGAGCAGCATTCGCAGTGAGTGTAATGAATCATTGCTTTGATCGTAGCATTCCTTTGTGTATTTTACGTAATGTTTAGTTTATCTCCTTTATTTAATGAGTCTCCTTAAGAGTAATGTCTATTATTTATTATCAGAAAATTACTTGAATGTCATGTATACTTGGTGGAGTAATCAAATATCAGTGGTTCTAAATAAAATACGCGTTTAAACTTAGAAATTAAAAAACGCCGAAATTGTGCCGCGCACAGGATTCGTGGAATTTGATTTTTAACGCGGTGTACAGGTTAAGTAAGATTTGGAAAGGAATTTTAAGATAACATATATGGACATGTGGATAGAATGAATGCCGAAAAAATGACAAATTAGTATACAAGTCAGAATTCCACGTAAGAGATAGACCGCGAAAAACTTGGTTGGATCAAATGGACCAGATTATAAGACATGTAAGTGAATAGTATGAATAATATAATATTGTGCATGACTAGACGTATGAATATGGAAGAGGGGTAAATTGTATGCATGGATAGAAAATTTTGGAGATATATTATCTCTGCCTATACCGCAAGATACGTGTGTATGTATGATTATATTTGGAATTTCAATTTGTTTTAATTGATTTTTATTTTTTTATTTTATGTTAATACTTCCCTTTGAAAACATAAACAACTTGGGTGTTGGGAGTTGAATCATGCGAGTCGGTTAAAGGTCGTTAGTGATTAACGGTTAAGTTGGCACATTGCTAACAGATGGCACTCATCCGTCCACCGGGCACCCGGGACTCGAACCCAATTTATGGAGATTACACGTGGGGGCGGTTATTCTTGCTGACCCTAAGGAGGTGCTTAAAACTGAAATGAGACGTTATAAATAAATGCATTATTTGATGGAGGTTAGCAAATTTTCGAGACATAAAATTTTGATTTGAGGTATTGGGAATAGCTGGATGAAAATACACACACACTTCGCTTTACGGAACCTCTTTTGACGAAATTTCGCTAAAACGGAATTGAAATAAATAAACAATCACTCGACGGAAAAAATCGATTTACAGAATATTTCAAAATTGGAGTTCAAATGGACCAAGATCCACCCAAGCCACACGGAATTCAAAACAAAGATTTCTCGAGGATTAACACTGATGAAACTAGCAGACGCTAGAATATTCAAATTCTAATTTAAAATTAATACAATTGAAAGTTCCTACTTGAAAAGTTTAGAATGTGCATGCGAGAATGAATGGAAAAAGAATAGCAAAATAAAAATTCAGACCTAAAACAGGTGTTGTATATGGTACCAGACGTGGTCGGATCAAGTTCAAGAGAATTCGTCGCAAGAGCAATAAAAGGACAAATAATAGAAGATTCTGCATGGCTAGATTGATGAATGTTGAGACGCTAAGTATACTTCAATAGAAGTAGTTTCTCTCTCTCTACGGCGTAAGACACATGACGTGATAATATGTAAGTAATTTAATAATATATTGTACATACTCGTATATATGCCACCACGTCTTGTGACGTGAGATTTTCCACGATCTTTCTATTATTTCCCTCAAGTAAGGACAGAGAAGTTTCGTGTGCTAGGTCCCAAGTTATTTAATGCATTACCTAAAGCCATAAGAGCTATTAAAATATACGGTTAACATAACACTGAAATTAAAAAATTACATAAAAATCAGACCAGATTTAGTAAGAGATAACGTCCACACAAGATAAAACTCAAATTGAATTAAAATTATATGCAATAATGAAGTATTCCATGTTTAGTTCTATTTTCCTTGATTTGTGTGGATTTACGAGT
This sequence comes from Odontocerum albicorne, assembly GCA_949825065.1. NCBI lineage: Eukaryota > Metazoa > Arthropoda > Insecta > Trichoptera > Odontoceridae > Odontocerum > Odontocerum albicorne. The sequence continues at coordinate 42,331,471 of OX463840.1, forward strand.
GCATTTTTGTGTCTATAAATCAGTTAATGTTCCTGTGTAAAATGAATGTTTCTAATTTGAATGTTATTTTTTTCGTATAATGTGATTATAGTGTTTTTTTTATACTTATGACTGCTGGTCTGTATTTGATTTGTTTTGTGAAACCTATCTGCCTTAGGATGGGCATATGTCTTATTAGACAGTAGAGTGCTTTTACAGTTCGTCGTAAAAATTAAAAAGTATAACGTAATTAGTCTGTAAATACAAGTAGATTCGAATTTCGAGTTGGAGAGTCGGTTCTTCAAACGGCGCTATATGAACGGTCCTTTTATCATTATTATTATAAGTATGATAAACGTATATTCAAATAAATGCTTATTGATTTTAAATAACAGTTGTCTATTTTTTGTTCCTTTTTTGTCGCTCACCCATCAAGAGCATATACAGTCTTAAATAAATATTATCAAAATAAAATTTAAAATTTTAATCTTATAAATAAATATAAATTATTATTTTTCACGTATTACATTTCACGTATTACGCTTTCGTTGTATACATACCTGGTGAGTTTGTTGATGTGTGGCAATCTCTTCCAACCATCCAGGAATATGTTCATAACAAGTTACGAGTATCAACGGCAATCGAACATTTTTTGTTTTTCCAACTAAGCTACGAAATTAATCTTCTTTTCCAAAGTTTATATAAATAAATGTTTTTTTTTATATTATCTTAGAATCATAATTATTATTCTTAAATTGCTGTTACAATTTTTGGTTTATTGTAAAGATTGCCATGCAATAAGCCCACTAGGAAGTGTTCAATTTTAAAACGATCTCAGTGGCCTAGTTGATAAGAGGATTGAGTCTTACCCGATGGTTTCGTGTTCAATTCCTGAAAGTACCCAATTAAAAAATTCGTTTGGTATAAGAATTCGTCTTGTATAAATACTCTCACTTTCTAAACGGGTGCTAGTAATGTTTCTTTGACATACTGTAGTATTGTTAACATGTTAACATGTGCGATTACAAAAAAAGAGTTTCGAGCCTTCTTAAGTGGTTCTAAAAGCTCAATAAATGAGCTCTAAAAGTTCAATAAACACAATCTCCAATATATCTCAATCACCAATCGGGGTCAGTAGAAGTCTACCATATGAATGAAAAAATAATCATTTTGAAAAGTTAATTAATCAAGAAGAACGTATAAAATCTGAGGTGACAAATACCCTGAATTCTCTCCTGGTTGTATGCATATAACGGCCAGACCAATTGATTTAAACATAAATTAGTTCTTAAACACTACTTACGTTTACGACTTAGTAACTATTTAACGTCTTTGAAGTTGGTCAGCTCACAGGTTCCCAGTGGAATCTATTTTACAAGAGCCAGTTTCATCGTCAAACTAAAAGATTTATCAAAATATTTCGGCTTGAACTTTGTGGAACTCCATTTTAGAATATTTAACAATAAATTACATTATCATTCTACTAATCCATTCTATTACCAATTTCAATTAATCATCGCTACAAGTGTTCTACCTCTTATTCCGAGGCTCTCTTCAGGCGGAATGATCCCGATTTGTTACGAAAGCCGTGCTTAGGCCAGACTGGTGTCATGTTACATTGGAAGTATGTGTGGTTTACTGATCCAAAAGAAAAATGTTAAGGGGGGAGGGGGGTAACATTTTTTGACAGTTTATAATTTTTTTGTGTTTGCTTATGGCTTAGTGTATCTCTAATGTTTTTTTTTATATTAATTGTATTATATAATTTGTATTGTATTACACTTTCGCTGTATATAGTACTATTTGGCGGGTTTATTAGCATGTAATAATATCTTCCAACCAACCAGAAATATGTTAAAAAGGGCTTAAGTAAAAACTAGGCAGGAACCCTTTGAAAAAAACACTGGGTTCCAACGGAAATCAAACCCGCCATATCTGGGTTCGTAGAAAAGTGACTTACCAACTAGACCATGGAGGTCGTCTGTAAAACTTTAACGTGACTATATTTGATATTATCATTTGTTTCTATAATATGGTTTACTAATTTTGAAAAAATGTTAATAGATAGAAAACGCTTATGTTTTTGTATTCTACTCTTCTAAAATATTTTTTCTTTGGTTCAGCAGACCAAACACACACTTCCGATTTAACAAGTTGCCAAGATGGACTAAGCACTGTTTTCGTAAAAAAAAAACGGGATCATTCCCCATGTAGAAAGCCTCGGTATAAGAGGTAGAAACACGTGTAGTGGAGATAAATGGAATAATTTTTTTTTGTTAATTGTAAAACATTTATCATTCTATTATAACAAATGTACAGATTATTTGATCTTGACAAACATTTCCCGCTTCTGTCACGTCCATTCATCTCGTCATACCACCTATCATAAATGATTTGCATGCTTTTCGCTTTCCAAATTTAATTCATTCTCGTATTTTCAATTCTTCAGAAACTTCTTGGAGCATCTAAACTATTCATGTGTATAATTTTTGTAAATACTCGTATATCATTATTCATTCTATCTACGTGACTGAACCATTTCAATGCTCCTTTTGTTATCTTAAACATAGCATTTTCTTTCAATTCACATTTTTCCCATATGTCCACATTACTTATTTTGTCATGCATTATATATATTTTTTACATATTGTATGTAATGCTCCCATTTATATTTTTCTTTCTTTCATATTTTTTTGATACGTCAAATTTATTAGACGCAAATATTATGTTAATAATAAATAACTGTTAGTGGTGTTTCATTATAAGATATTACCTCAAGAACGTTTAGTTATGATGTTACTGAATGCAACTCAAAAGTGTCGATAAATAAATTCAGGAAGACTCAAATAATAAATAAATTGCCTGCTAGAGACTGAATTCATGAAAATATGTTTAAAAGACCAAAATGATTGCCTATCTATCACTTTTGAATTTATAAGATATTTCTTTTATTTTTAACACAGAGCTAATTTATTGGTTAGTAAGACATTTGTCTTCCAGCTCGGGGCTGCTGATTCGATTACCTTTAGAACCTAGATTGAATAAAAGGCTTCCAGACAGCCTTTTACTTAAGGTACCTTAATATATTTCTTGTTGGCCGAAAAAGATCACCACATGGCAATAAGCCCGCCAGTCTGTTCTGTATACAACTAAATGCAACAATTCTAACGAAGAATAAGTGGATTTTTTTTTAACCTTTTTTTGAATAAACTTATAAGTTTAGCGAATTGTAAAGAATCCTTCACACAGTGACTCACTTGATATTTATCAATCTTTTATATACTTTCTTATTGTATTATATTACGATTTTGTTCTTTATAGCTCTACTTTGGAGGTTTATTGCTATGTGGCAATCTTTGTGCTGCTTATCTATCTTATGTTACTAAATATTTCTGGGGTGACCCACAGGACCTTGTCAGTCACCAGAACATCAAAAAATCAATTCAGTATAAAAAGAGCTGATGAGAAAAATTATGATGAAAGGACAATTTATATGTCGCCGTTTCGAGAACGAATTCTCATGAACGGCGCCCTAACTCGGGATTTGAACCCACTATTATTGACAGATTAAAAATATTACAAATTAAATATATCAAAATCGAATGTCACGATATGAACGTAGTTGGTACGACCATTATATTTTGTACTTTCTCGTATTTGCACAGGTATAGAAAAACATATTTGGTAAGAAAACCGCAGAAAACTTACCAAGAGAAGACGAACTACAAAGACACATTAGTAGATTTTCTGATATGTAAAAGTAACACATTCGGCTTTAGGTGCAGTGTATGTGTGTAGTGTTCATATGTAATCATAAATTGTACTAAGATCAAATATATACATATATGGTAAGGAGTATAAGAATGCTAAACATTCAAGGAAAATACTCCATCCACGACATTTTGAGAATAACTCATTCTTAATAAAAGGATTATAGTTGACGAAATTTTTGACCAGAAGGAATGAAATAATTATCAGAAATTGATGATTATGTATGTGTGTGGATAGGAAGGGGTGGAGATCCATCTTTTTTACCAGCCCCAAAAGGAATGTGGCGTGATATGATCAATCTAAATAGTGCTCAGCCACCTTAGTGATGGGTTGGTAAAAACTCGATGAAGCCAAGACGGGTCTTTACACAGATTATCGATAATATTTTCTGCAAATGCGGAGAAAAGAAGATTGCGTATAAATCTTCTTAACTTTTCAGTATGCTCAAAATCCTGCACATAGTGATTTACTCGAGGCTACCAATGCCGCAATTAACGTAGTCAAATTTGAGACTCGATTCATTTAATTAAATATGTTAGAGACAAAAAGATTCAACAAATAGAAACAGAACTTATCAATAATATTTTTTTTATAATTAAACAAAGGCATAATTAAAGTATAACAAATGTCATGTATACCATACTCACCAAAATTACATATATGACCAGTCCGCCTAGCGGTGAACAACAGTACTAACCTGCAACAAAACCAAAGGAAAAAGTCATATTTACACCCTGAAGGTCTATGGTATTCACAAACTCAACAATAGATTGGAAACAGGGTCATTCAAGTAGCCATTTTTTTTTCTATTTACGAATTCAATGTTGTCATTGTTAGGGCTGGACCCTGTTCCAAAAATACAATTCAAATATGAAAGGTTTAGCTGTGAAACGATTTAAGTCCAAAATGAATAATGTCGACGATTTTAGTTCCACCTAATTTCAAACTACAAAGCCCGTCATATACTTTGAGTGAAAACACATATAAACCGAATTAGACCCAAACATTGCTCTCGTAACAAACCAAAAATATTCCGCTCGAAGAGAACCTCGGGATAACAAGTAGAAACACGTATTATTGTAATAAAGTGTGATTAATGGATTATAATAATTAAATAAAGTTTGTAATTTGTTTTATCAAACACTGTTTATTCCACTTTTTTGTAACGGTATAACTCTACCGGTTTCAAGGCTTTCATCTCATCATCAGGGGAGCACAAACAAGAGTTTTGTTTGTGCTCCCCTGATTATGAAGGGAAAGTCTTGAAACCGGTAGGGTTATACCGTTACAAAAAAGTGGAATAAACAGTGTTTGATAAAACAAATTACAATGTCTTTAAGCCTCCACAATGTGAATGCCTTAACTATAAATAATTCAAATAAAGTTTGGTTTTCTTATTTAAATAATAAAATGTGTAACATTTTATATAGAAGTACATAGAAAGTAGTATAAATAATAATAATTTGTGGTTAAAATAACTTTCTATAATCTAGTTATTATATTATATACAAAAAATAATTGCACAAATTAGAAGTTAAGTTGAAATAACTTAAAAAATCGATTCGTGGCAAGTCAACAAATAGTAAAAAATACGTTTTAAAAATGTCCGATCTAATGAGCACATGCATTTGTCTTAATAAGTGCGGGCAATGCACGATGAACATTGGATAAGAACCGAGTGGATAGAAGGTGCATGCCCAAAAAAGGGGTGTTGAGACAAATGTCTCAAGTTAACAGTATCGAACTACCCTTGTAACCTGAAAAACAGCAAGTACAAACGTCAAATTTTTGAGTAAAATTAATTTGGATAAAATCAAATACCAAAGAGTTAAGAAAATTTACTGCTAGAAATATTATCAAGGAATCGAAATTGAAGCAAATACTCAAAAAATGATGTAACAGCATAGAATTGAGATTTTTTTGGGTAAGGAAGGATGCAGAGTATGAATGTTTCAGCTGAGGATTTATGTGTTAAGGAACAGATATAATCAAACTTATAAAGGAATGAGATCATTTATTCACAGGTATTGCACAGTGAAGTGGTAGTTTTATATAAAAAATAGGGGTTTATACATATATTTATTCATAGCCTCATTAATCGAGCCTTCGGGAGTTTTGGACTTTTATCCTTCGTTCCTATGTCCATCCAAATGAAATTAAATATTGTGGATAGTAAAATAATAATAATGAAACATAAATACTAATTTGATTTATTATCTAGTTACTGGCTTTTCACTTACAAGAACAGTGTATAATAGTAAGATGCTTTTTTATTGACTCGATTCATTTCGGAATTGAGCACCCCATAATATGAAAGACGAGGAAAAAATGTATTGAGCCCTTGAGGCTACGGCAGTATCCCGCTGGACGGTTTCCCAAAAAAAAAAAAACCTTCTGAAAAATAATATGTACTCGTATATGCTGGGTTCGAATCCAATTGTGTACGCGATTCAGGAAGCCAGTGTGATTTTTTCGTCTCTTTATAAATTTCAATGCGAATTTTTTTTTGGGTGTGAATTGTGAATAAATATAAGATTTTATAGCATTGTTAATCGGTTGGATTGAAAAAAAGTTATGGACGAAATAAACATATACGAGTAAATAGGGCATGAATGAAAGCATCCTTATTAAGTGTAGAGTTTGAATTCTGTGATATTTTAACCACTGATATATATTTTGTGTTAGTATTATTAACTATTTTTTTATTATATTTTACATTTAATACATGTTTTACTCAATTACATCAAATAATAAGAAAAATAAAATGATTATAAGTCCAAATATAAAATAATTACAGCATGCACAATGTATTCATGCTTTCCTGTAAAGTGGTGGGACAGTTATACGTATGTCATGTGATGGACGCTCATCCTATTTTTAGTCCATAAAGTGAACCGGATGGTCACCTGTCTTATAGATTTCTTAAATCATGTTATATGTTTTATATTTTTTTTTAATATGTTCTTAGACAGCTTCCTTACCCCTTGTAGATAAGTGAAGCGCGAGAAAAGTAATTGTTTCAGTTTATTTATCCGAAAAATATGTTATCTGACCACATTTACCCTTTGCTCCTACAATGTCAACTGAAAAGAGATGAAGATATTTCTTTCAAGACAATAAGTATATTAAGGATTCATAAGGCCGAAATTCCTTAAGTACATTTGCACTACGTAACGTTCCATCCTGTAAATATATCTTGAAGAAATACTGCGTTGTTATCATTGTACACGTCCTGTCAATAAAATGCTGAAGGAAGTGCGTATTTTATTCCCGACATAACATAACAGTCCGGTATCGTAGTCACGATGCGGTTAGCGCATCGTGCGACAAGGACGATGCTCTACAAACGATGTGTATTACTTACCGCCGGGTACTGTACAAAGTTTATAAAGGAGTTGAAACCTCAATTTATCCATCTCAAGATATCGATATCGGAAAATTCATTCAACGTAGCCATTCCATGTGCTAGTGGTTATGCTCTTTACAGCTCAATTCGTGAATACGGCACCGAAAACAATATACTCGTAAATACAAGATAATATTAGGATGTCAACCACCTCAATGTATTCGTTTTCATCATATTTTAACACATCAGTATTTAGCTCATGTGTATCCTAATAAATATATAAAACGGTAATTAAAATAGAATCATAAAAAGTAACGAATCATAATTTACTTTATAATATTCCTGCTAATGATCATTTTAGAATGAAATAAAAGCATTAATATAAATATTTAATTCCCATACTCAAAACATATGCGTTAAATGACCAGGAGACAATGGGAGCTCCGGAGGTCGTTTGAATATTACATCGTATGACGCCACAACGAAACGGGTCCAAGAAATCCAATTATGATGGAGTAATTCTGTGATTGTTATAACGGCGGGCCCTTTATTGCTCGTTTTATTATTATGGCTGTCAAAGGAGATATGTGCCATTACTTTTTAAATAAGTCACAAGACGTAATTGTAACCAGTGTTGATTGCTTTACTGGGGCGCTGAGAGTAATATTCTGGAAGAAAAAATAACCGATAATAAACACTTCTCAGTAGTGAAGAAAAACATATTTTTTTCATTTATTCGAATTTTTTTTAGTCATACGTGACGAAAATTTATTAATATAGTGGATAAAAACTAAATTTTGATTGGCGTGACCCACAGAGTAACGTAGTTAAATGTACAAAGGTTTCTGGCTCATTGATATTAAAAAGGCTATACAATGAAATAAAAAAATCAATTGAATGGTTGAACTAAAATAGGCACTAAGTACCAAAAAAAAACTAAGTATGCAGTTTCATTCTATATGACATATAGAACGAAACTGCATACTTAGTTTTTTTGTTTGTTTTTATTGGTATTTAGTGCCTATTTTATTTCAACCAATTGTTTGACCTTGTAGTTCAATATATATTTTATTGCAGAACGATGCATGAATTTTTCAATCGAAGATCTGTCTAAGTGAAACCTTTTATCCCAATCTTTTACTGTTGAATATGATCTATAACATCGTTTAATTTCTATCGGGCTTTTCCCATCTTTTAACAGAGAACACCAGACATTCCTATCACGACATAAATCTGTCGACTCTTCTACATCCATACACCTCAACATACAACTCATACTATTTCTCTGACATTTTATATTTTCTTCTTTCAAAATAATATTCACTTGATCCAACCATAATTCTCTTAGTCTTCCTCTATCACGCCTTCCTTTAACATTCGAACTGTATATTTATTTTGTTAGGTTTTTTCATTCATTCGTTCGTCTTGTCCAAACCATTTCAGAGCGCTCTTTTTGATCTTACTTAATACATCAGTTATTTTACTACCGCAAAGGAAAACATGCGACGACACAAACCAAAAGAAATATATTTCTAGTGTATTGCCGGTGGCATGGTTTAACGGTTAGTACTGACGTGGGCACCGCAGGTTCGACTCTTGTCAGATTTACTTCCTGGATTGTTTTACTCTTATACCATTTTACATTTGAATTTATGTTTTCCTATAGCTTATAGGCTGTTTACATAAATTATTATAGTGTAGTAATATTAATCAACACGAAAAAAGCGATATTTAAAACTGGAACCGATTAAACCTGCTGCCCGTCTTGGAAGTTTAATTTCCTTGCGATCGGAACTTTGTGTTTGATCTGTCAAGAATGTGTGATTATTGAAATGCAATAGCATGCACACAATAAACCAATACACGCTCAGACATCTTCTGTCTACAGGATGGCTGAAAATCATACTCAAACACGATAGATAACGTACGGTACAATATATGGCGACGATGCGGTCTATATTGTGTCAAATGTGGTGCGAAAATTGCGTAATGGTAATACGACATTCGAATGTGGTGTTTGCTTTGGAACGTAGATTACACTGACGACAATCAAATCAAGACTTTGAATGAGAACCCAGCGTACTACGATACGCTTACTATGGCACTGAAAATATCGACAACTGCCATCCACGAGCATTTGGTGTAATTTGCGTTCGAATTTGACCTAAAAATATTATATTACTTCGTGGAGAACCCAATATTTAATAAACATCGCTTGTTCTCTTACTGTTTAGTTATAATTTAAATGGTTAAATTTACTTGAAAGAACCTTGGAAGTGTTAAGTTCTTAAAACGCCGATATCTTTCATTCGAAAAGTTAATAGTTTTTGGAAAATAATTCCATTATGAATCACACTAACCCCAATAAAACCTTGATGACATGTCATCAAAATAATTTTGGGGGAATACTAAATTAATTGATATCGAATATAAATTCATTGATTTAATAACTCGGACCAACAATAAAAGACAATACGATCAAATTTAGGACTGAACTTCACGTCAGAAAGACATGGCCTTATCGTGTCAACTTCCAATAAAGCAAAAATGCATATTTTGCTTTGTGAAGTATTAAAGCGACCTGACAAAATTGAGCAATGCAATCAAACAGTGATGGTTTGAATGGCTTTTTCAAATAACCCACTAAATTTACATTGCACGATATTCGTGATATATTTACCTTTATCACGATATAAATAAATTGATCAATTTACTACATTATAAAACACACTATTTCTTCTTGGTGTAAACTTGACTTTATTTAATGTCGTATATTTATTGAGTTTTAATTTCTGTCATTGATTTACAAACTTCACAAACTAGTTGTATTCAAAGTTTTTTTTTTCATGTTTCAATATTTAATTTTTTTGAAACACTGAAAATTTTCACTGAATACATTTTAAAAATTAAAATACATTGTTATGCTTATTGACATTTTCAAATTTGTAAGATGCATATAAACATACCGTCACGTCGTGTCGTTTTGGATAGACAGAGATGACAGAACTCCATACCTTTTAATCTTTGTGCACAACCCTCGCCTCGTACACAAGCACACATGCTAAACTATTTCTCCTTTCCTTTAGTTAAAATATATCCAACTATCTCCACTATTTCTTCGGTGTGCCTCTATTTTGCTCTACATAAATTAAAAAAGTACATTTATTTATTTCGTAAGTTTTTCGAAACTCATTCTCTCAATGTAACTAAACCATATCGTGGGATCAATACTATAACTAGGTAACTCAAAATTCTCTATTCCGAGAAAATGGCGTTTTTAGTTCCGCGGTCCTTTTGTCTGGTAACTCCTCTGTAATGATGAGGTATCGCGCTAATATTTTTTATGAAACTAATAAAGGAGGTTTCAATAGATCGTAAGATGTAAGTTGTATGAACTTCAGATATCTACTTTAAGCATTCTTTTGTTTCCATGTTTACGACTCACCTAATTATGAAAATGCTAAATAACTCAGTTGAGAAATAGTATTTTAAGATACCTATTTATAGCATTGGAAAACCCCTTCGATGAGCAATCCATTGATGTAAATAACTCAAAACCGCCAAATTTCGAGTTACCTAGTTTTAGTATTGAGCTCACGATATGAATAATATTTTATTATTCTAAATATAAGTATAAATGTTAATAATAAAAATAATTCGATATTTCAATAAAAATTATAAACTATTTTCGAAAATAGTAAAAATGTTATAAAGAATATCACAAATAAATCTCATCAATATTAATTCCATTAAACAATTACTAGGTTGAATTGAGAAAAATATAACCGAAAAATGAAACATCACTAAAATCCACGTTTACAAAATAATCGCTCATGTGTAAGGTGTGTTTTTTAATCTGTACCTATCCTGCTTTACTATAACACACTAATGTCTTTCCTAATGTTACTTTTCACGAAACAATAATTTTTTATAAATCAGTTCTGAACATTCTAAGTATCAATATACTCGTATTATTTACACTTGATACTCTGAATGAAAATCAGCACATGAATTTCACTGCACAAATACCATTCACCGAATCAAATACGCCAGACATAAACATAGAAGAATTACTAGGGAAAAATAACATAACTTACGTTATACTTTTCATTCAAGATGATCATCTGAATAATTCGTTTAAGCTTTTATTGATATTGTTTCTCTTACAATCTTGTCTTTTTACCACTACCTGCTTGTATGTGAACAGTTTAAACTTTCGTCGAAGTTTCTTAAGAACTCTTAAATTGCAATCGCTGATGGATATTTGTTTCTTTTAAAAAGTCAATTGTTACATTCGTATATATGGCGCTATGCAAAACATATCGGCATTTTTTTTTCTTTTACATATATGATTTTTTTGTTTCAACTGAAAGAACTAATTGATTTTCATTAGGAAAATTCTGTTTTACATCGTTTAATGTTTATTTTAAAAACTATAGCTAATTTCACCGGAAAATTGTTTTTAGACTGACTGAAGAATAAATGCAGTTTCATTGCATCTTTTAGGAATTTATTAGTACATGTGATTTTTAACTGATCAATAGTGTACCTGAAAAAAGTGCATTATCTTTCTGTAATGTATTTTTTTCACATACCTAATATACCTAAATGAATATTCGAACAACATGTGCTATTTGATAATATAATATTGATATTCGTTGAAATACTTTAAAAGAAATAAATGCATTTTTTAAATATTTTTGAGCAGTTATATACGGACATGCATATGCAAAAAAATGCAACATACGTTTTAATTGTTCTGAGATCATTGGGAAAACATCATATGATTTTATATGGGCTTATATGGAACAAGTTTTATTGTGGAATACAACCATGTAATTTATATACAGCTGGTTTGATATTTTTGCAAATATAATAAAAATCAATCATATTTTGACATTTGTATTTTAAAATGAAACAAAAATGTTCCTTTTGTGGGTTGAGTCTTTATTGGATATATAAGTTCATATTTTGTGTGTGAATTGTATCCTGTTAGTTTTTTATTAGTTTTGAAGTAGACATTGTTTATATTTTTTTTCTTCCAAAAAACTTCCCAAGCCAACATTGAAGTTGTGTTTAAAAAAAACAGACAACCAAACTTATATTTGATTTTTTTTTAAATAGTGGTTTCTTTTCTCTTCATACTACATTGATAATTGTTAAAATAGTGATTCATTTCTCTTCATACTACATTGATAATTGTTAAAAATAGTGGTTCATTTCTCTTCATACTACATTGATAATTGTTAAAAATAGTGGTTCATTTTTCTTCATACTACATTGATAATTGTTAAAAAAACATAATGTTTGGACAAAACACTTAAAACTAAATAAGAAAACTGTTAACATCTTCATATTTTATTGAAAACACAATAATAGAATGAATCACGAGAAAACGGACGCAATAATCTGTAAGAGCCTGTTAATTCTTCCTCAGTACTTTGGTTCCCCATCCGAATTAATAGGATGTCCCCCTTCAGCTTCAGCTTACAACACCTATGAGGGTGACAGGCCTCGCCTAGCACTGTTCTGGTGCAATGGTGAGGGTTTTAGTGCGGAGTCATGTCTAAACATTGTAAGATATTTAGTGCAATATCGTGTCTGAAAAATGTAACAAGACATTCTTACATCATCGTTTTTTGGAGTAGAAACATATCGGAGGTTGATAGAAATGCGTTTTACATCTAGGAGTTTTACAAGCACCGTCTAAATTTCATTTATTAGTGAATGCTTAGAAAAAACACATAAATTTTTACATATCAGTTTAATAACTTAAAATCACTATTCCTAGTGGTGGGACCATCATCATTTACTTCTTCTTTTTTGTCGTTCCCTCAATTTTGAAGATCGTGATCACCATGGTCATCAACCATTTCTCTATAGCGATCTCTTGTCCTATATAACATGTTATAGTGACTCCTGAAATGAGTACTCTGTACTTTTTTCATCTGGTCATTCCATCGGATGGGTGCTCAGCCTATGCTCCTTTTGCCACTCACACGTCCATTCAGAATTGACCGGTCACGACAGTCATTCTTCAATTGTGACCAAAATATCGCAAGATTCTTTATGCACATAGTATACAGAGACGCTATTCATCTTGAGGTGTTCAATAATCTATGAATTGATTGTTCTGGTAGTCCATGTAATGAATGCACATGAGCTGCTTCTCTTAGACATCAATACTTTGTCTTTTGTGTCTTTTTATTGCGTCCTTAAATTTATTTACATAATACTCAAATAAAGAAAAATATACGCATATCATTTTATTAATCCCCATCTTTACTCCTGTTCATACTAAGGTTGAGACTGCAGCACTGCCGCGTACTTCCTACAATAGAGTTTGTCGTTGGTAATCTTGGGAACAGACTTGCAGTCAAGATGAAATATGTCTTTATATAGTCCTGCCACTTGTCAATTCCACATCCTTCTAGATATTTCCACTGAACCCCTTTTTCTGGTTGTTATTCTTAATAATATTTTCGAAACACCTTCATCTAACATTTTTGACGTATAAAAGTACAAATGTATCAATTCAGATTTTTAATTCAAACATTATGGATTGCTGAAATATGAACAGTAAAGAGCCCGAAAACATGATGAATTTTTCTTTCCTTTCAGATGTGGTGTTGGCGTCGGATGCAGAGAATCCCGTAGACCGCCAGAAGAACGAACGGTTCCATACTCCAAAAGTGACACGTGAAGGTACGATTGTCTTCAATATACTTTTAGCAAATTCTGTATATTTTGGGTACATTTCCAAACGTAAGCCAGATAGTCTGGATAAATTGATGATCATGGGAAGTATACCAAGAAAGGTAAAAGGTAAATCTCTAACATAATGGAGTTATCAGACGAAGAAAATGACTAGGGAAGGCTTATACACTATCATACAAATGGCAAGTGACTGAGAAAAGTGGAGATGTGCCGTCGCAATCAGTACCACCAACATCCAATAGACCTCCTCAGTATCATTCTCAGTATTGAGGAACAACATAAATGATAATGATTAAGGGTTCTATACATAAGCTATGGCGTATTTTCTTGTTTCAACTTCTGTTTTTTTCCTGATAAATCTTTTGAAATTTTTGTAGACATTTAAAAAAAACAATGCATCAAGGAACTAACTTATATACTCGTAATAACTGTTTATTATACAAACTTTACGACGGTTTTCGTGGTCTAGTTAATACGACGTGAACATGTGTTATCTATAAGAAACAGATAAGATAGATCATAATCCTTAGTTATAAGGATACGAATTGAGAAAGAAAATTTCATAAAATAAAGATATGGTTATAGATTAAAACACTGTATGGAAAAGTTTTCCTTCGTGATCGAATATAATTGTTGACCTCCGTGGCTTAGTTTTGATGACCTATCTCCTAACCCGGGAGTTGTGGGTTCAATTCCCGTTGGTACTCAGATTTGTTAAAAACAATTATAGTTTGGTTTTTATTAAAGGCTTGTTTAAACATTCTTTTGGTTGATAGGAGGAGATTTTAATGTGGCTATAAATCCGTCAAGTTGTACAATTTATTAATTTATTTTATACATGACAAGAAATATACATAATTTGCAAAAAAAACAGGTAATTTAATTCGGACACACAATTCTAATGGATCTGGGTTTGTTGCCTTTAATTTGTCGTGTCCCCAGTAAACAAGGCTTTTGCCTGTATCTCACTGAGGACATATAACATGAAAAAATAAATCGATACTTTTTTCCGATTTTGGATTATATAAAACCCCGTTGCACATTCTCATCAACCAAAATTCTCATCATTGCAATGTACAATGAAAGTGTAATACAATACTACATAACATCGTCCCGAATAGCCATAATTCAAAATGAATCGTTTTCTTACGCAAAAGTTACGCATTAAAAATTTGAATCACATTATTTTTGGAAGAAAAATACTAATCATAATAAATAAGGATACTAAGGTAAGGCCCCAATTCTAAGTTTATAAAGTAGTTTAATTTGTAAGCAGTAACATATAAAAGGACAATTTGTGAAGCAGCCAAGGTCTTCGGGTTTGGAGATGATTCGTAGGAAATAAATCTCTGGTCGTGTGGGGGAAGGCAGGTCGCAAAAAGGGGTTCAGACGACACCCCAGGGGCAGATTGTCTCCGGGAGCGGGGCTACCCCAGAAATTAAGGAGCCCCCCTACCAGGTGCCTCCAAGACGTCACTGGGGACGACCCTGCCATCTACGTCTAATCCGCAGACATGAGCGCGTGAACGGTTGTCATAAGTGATACAAAGCTTGTATGCTACATTTAATACAAAAAAAACACGATGATGAAATAAAAGACCACATAAAGTGAATTAAAATATATGCCGTATTCTTTTTCTGTGTTGTACATAAATGTTTTTCTATTTTGATGGCGTGTCCAAAGTAAAAGTCAAAAGTAAAAACAACACTTCTAAGACTTGAAATGTTGTGAAGCACTTACTAACCTTTTTGAATGACTATTTTTATTTTTTGAAATATATAAAGTACTCGTATTTTTTTTAAATGCTAATTCCAATGTTATTTTAAATGCTTATACCAAATTCTTGAGATTCAAAGTCTATTATTATTTAATATATTTTAAAGTATATTTGGTTGTTATTTTTATTTGAATTTTTTTTTTGTAAATACCGTGATCATTAAAAAGTAATACACAAAACTAATATTTGCATTTATATACATAAAATAAAATCCTCAGCGAGATCCATCGTTCTGCCTTCGACGTGAATTTCTAGAAAAAGTTGATACGAAATAATGCAGAATAAGAAAACATTCCAAAATCTAATCAACGTGGTGATCGTCGGACATCTGAATCAATCATGACACAAGAAGAACAAAAACCTCTTCCACGTACATCATCAACTTCAGAGAATTAATTTTCTTTTTGTTTTCAACTACAGTATTATATAACACGTGTTCACATACGAGGTTTTGATATCACACTAGGTGGTATGACAAGAAATAGAAAGGAAAATTATGTATAATGTGGTCCAAATACGAATAATGGGACAAGGGACAGGATGGCCATTTTGGAGAAAACTGCTGAACACTGACAGCCATAAAATGAAATTAAAGTGTGCGATGTTTCTAAACATGGACACATCTAACACATGAGCCAAGCTCAACATGAACACATCTAACACATGAGCCAAGCTCAACATTTCGATATCAAAAGTAAAACAGAAAATAAAATTATGTGCAATTTTTTGTTTTCACTACCGAAAGATTTAAATTTTAGTTAAAAATATTCAGTTATATTGAGGTCGGTGAGTTCAAAATATCAAAGATATGTAATGTGACGAACTCCATTGCCTAGTTGGTAATATGCCTGTTTCACATTCAGGAGGGTGCGGGTTTGATTCCCGATTTCGTATTCATCTAATAAATTTATTGTTCCGAATCAATCCAATAGGGCGGGGTATTATGACAGAGCTTTTGCATTTGTTAAATAGTTCATTTCTAAGCATTAGATATATGCGTGGCGTGTGCAGCTTTAGGAAGCATTTAAAGACAACCCTTTTTGGGAGGTCGTATCAAAATTTATGTTTGTAAATTAATACTTAACATATCCACTACACTATACCTGAAACCAAATGTGTTACTATCACGTATCGGAAGATCTACTAAGGTTTCTTTCTAGTTCCTCTTCCCTTGGTAAGTTTTCTGCGGTTTTATTACCAAACATGTTTTTCTGGACCTATGTAAATGCGGATAAGTACCTGATCTAATTGCCGCAGGAACCATCTTCCTATCCTTACACTTAATTTTCAGATTTTCACTTCCGAACTATTCAGCATCTTTCTGGTTGGTTTATGGAGATTGCTATATGGCAATAAATTTGCCAAGATATATTGTAAACAACTAAAGTGTAATGCAATACTTTGTGATGAAAGTATTTAAAATTAAAAAAATATTGTTCTTACTATAAATGAAAATGCCGGGCTGCGGATCGTCCTCGATGACGAAGTTTTGTAACATTCCGGTATTTATAACGAAACGTAATGGGCGTTGTGTCAGATTAGATACTACACATACATGATAAATATCTATTGCGTACTTAATGCTGACTGTTGTGGTCATCAGCTATGTTTGGAATTCGATGCATTATTTGTCTCCATCTTTTTTAGTCCTAGGTATTGTTAAATGCAGCGTTTTAAGTGGGTCCTATTAACGATAAGAGATTCTTAACTAATTCTTGGATAATTGAGACGTTTGTGTGCCTTTCATTTCATCAGATACGGAGAAATAAATATGCATTTTTAACTTAGTTATTTTAATGCAAAAATAAAATGTTAAAAAGTTTATTATCAACTGTTTTAAAAATATTAGAAAAAGTGCGAAAAATTATGAATCAGAAAAAAGTAGAAAGAAAACGAAAAAAGAACGTCTAAAGTGATATCCGTGAAACTGTTTTGGTTAATTCGAATATCTTGAAAAAATCTTAGAATTATTTATTTCACTCAGATTTTGTTAAAATACAAACAAAGAAAAAAAATCAAGTTATGATGTGTGTACTGTATTGAATAACCCTCTCAAAAGCATTTTTTTTTAATTTATCGACAGCTAATAAGCGCCACTGAATAAATTGAGGTAGAATAATTTATTAAAAGTACTCGTAAGTTCAAAACAAGAATATCAATAATTAATAACAAGTATGCTCAATTATGGTCTAATTGTATGATGCTTGATTTCCACCTATGGGTATCGGGTTGCCTTCCCGATGATACCCGAAAAAAAAATAAAAAATAGTTCCAATGTGATTAAAGCTCTTCTGGTAATAATACTAACAAGTGCTAGACTTGTGTGAGTGTCTAGTAGTGATTCTAAGACCGTTAGTTGGATTGAAGATTTTTTTGTCTCTTGGCCACGCTTTTATGCTATATGCTAGAATTATCAGTTCGAATATGTTGAAGGTCACCTACCATATGAATTAATGGTGTATGAGTACTTACGAACTTTAATACCAGTGACCAACTTACTCCCTTTTAGTCATAATGAAGAATCAGTAATTATGAAAATAAATAAATATAGGTTTATTGCTAGCAACATACTATAGTATGTACATAATATATTTAAATATACTTCAAGAACGCATAAACTGCAGAGAATACATTAAAGACAGAAGCTTTCAAAAGGTCTGGGCTCATATAATAACACCCCCTCGGACAAGATACACCCCACCAATATAGGGCGAGCCCAGCCACGGGGACGCCAGATGTTTTGCATCCCACACCCTTGCCCTTGCCTATATGCTGAAAGTTAATATATACGAATGGAATATACGAAAGTATACTATTTCCAGGTCAGATTTTTTATTAAGACGACAGTGTTAAGGACCGTCGCCTGTTTAGTAAACTAGAAATTAGAATATTTCTTAAATATCAGCCTTTTATTAGATAAAACAAAATGATGTTTTTATTTACCATGTATTTCAATTGAGAGGGACATTTTCTTGTTAATGTAATTCACAATATCAAATATTCCTTTGGATTTGGACATTATTTTTAAAGGGTGGTCGCGGTCGGGAGGTTGGGGTGACTCTAGCACTAAAGGGGTTGAGGAACAAGGGGTGTAGCCTGCACCGTAATGTAAAATTAAAGTCGTAAAATAATAAAAGGAGCCGCATCCATCTCTACCTCCTCCCCTGGCGGCCAGTGTAATGATAAAGCCATTTTATAACTCAAATTAAGCTTTGTTTTCAAAAGGAATTATATTATAAAAGCCAGAGATTATCTCAGGAACGAAATGGTGAAGTATTTCATACATATAAATAATTAACCGTAAGCTTGCGCACATACAAAGGATATTGCTAACAAATTCTACGAATATACTAGAGAAATTGTTAAAAGTTAGATTTCTATGGCAATTATTAAAAGTGTCTTCATTATCAGTTCGTAGAATTAAAATGAATTTTTTAAACAAATTCCTAATTCTGCAATTTAGGTAGTATTTTATCAGAAGATGGAAGAGTTATGAGGAAACTTTAAAAGCGTATAAAAATAGGAAACAATCTCAATATGGCACTAAAATTAATTTACTCGTTCTAGACAATATCAAAATCTGCTAAGATAGTCCACAAAAGTATTTTAATATTGATTTTGATGTATATGAGTGAAACGTTGTCATAAAAGAAGACTGAACGGAGCCTAATAAATACTGCAGAAATACGTGCATTGTGAAAAATACACGGGGTGATAATATATGGTAGAATACGAAATAAAGTCTATGGCACTATGGGTGTATTAAGTAAGATGTAGAAGTCTATGGCACTATGGATGTATTAAGTAAGATGTAGAAGTCTATGGCACTATGGGTGTATTAAGTAAGATGTAGAAGAACACTCTGAGGTGGTTTGGGCATAACGAACGAATGAATGACGAAAGCCTAATAAAATAAATTTACAGTGCAAATGTGAGTGACAGAGAAGAGGAAGATGAAGAAAAGTATTGTACTAAACGAATGACATTTTGAAATAAGTGTATGGATCTGGAAGAAGCAAATAATGTGTATCACTACCGAAAAGTCTTGTGCTCCTATCTGCTAACTCCAACAGTGAAACGGCGTGATGGCATGTATTTCTTAATAAAATAACTACTCACTTCTTTTTAAGGTCATAAATGTCGACTCGCTTCCAAAATGGTTTTACTCCTAGACTATTATATAAAAGATGTAATTATATTGAAAAAGACCCAACAAACTAAGGTTATAGAAGAAATGTTTCGGTGCTGTGGGGTCATATATAAAAAAATCGGTTTTTCAAATAAACTTATTTAATGTGTTTTATTGGTTTGGGATGTGTATTACATCTGAATTAATATTTTTTTATGTGTATTACATCTGAATTTATATTTTTTCTAAGCTAATTATCATCAGTTCGTAACCATAATTACTTTGAGTTTATTTTGACCGAGTGCTTGTTCAAGTGCACCAGCTTGTACACAGTAAAGCAATACAAACATAAAAGTCTCACATTTAAAGGCTGAATATTTATCAATGAAACATATGGTGATGACAGAAAAATCATATCTTAATTAACTCTCAAAAAAATTCCCTTTGTATTACTTTTTTAAAACAGCTACGATTATGAAATTATTCTTAAAAAAACCTCACTCTTTAACCACCGGATTCAGCAGAAAAAAAGACTGCCCGATTGTGATGAAAATATAATTTCTATGCTATTGAAACTTTGGGTTAGATTAGTAATGAAAGTGTGTTTGCTAAAGAGTAACAGTTTGCACAAAATAAACCAATACATTTTTTATACAACGAATGGCTTACAATCAAACTCAATCACGAGGGATAGCCTATAGCATAAAGTTTTAACATCAATATTTATTATTATTTCATGACATTTTCTCTCTCTTTGTTTCCTCATAGAGGTTATGATCTATCTGATGTGATACTTTTCATAGAGATTTTCCTGGGAAATATACGTGGTAGTTTTACGTTGCCTTCCACATATAGGCATAACTAACTAAAATCTAATGCAGTCATTTCCATAATAGCCTGGTCACAAACTGGTTCAAAATTATATTTATTTTGCTTTGTTCCAGTACAGGTGGGTACCGTTATCCACTTGTAGCGCAGTGGAACATAAAACAGAGGGTATCAGAAGTATTTATTAACCATCCAAAATGTTCTTCCTGCTTTTAAAGCCAATTTTTCAAACATTCATTCACGCTTAAACTTGTCAAGATCTAATCTTTCTGTGAAGTCTTCATCCTCACCTTAGGCTAGTAATGACATTTTCTTATCAGAGAGTGGGAGTAGGGAGATTATAAAAGGGTATATTCGTATGTAAATAAAGGTCACTATAGTTAGGAATTAGGAAAAAAGTAGTGATTTATCGAGCATTCTTGTTTAGAAAAGCTGGAATTGGCATGGAACTCGTTGCTCCTAATCGCATGTATTAGCGAAACTACCGCACGCGAAGAGGCAACAACACTTGCACACATATAGCGCGTGTAAGTATTGTTACCGAATGAACTCTTTTACTTGATTGAGAATCTTAATTTTTATTTGGATACCATCGGAAATCGAATCTGAAATCTTTATATGAAGTTAAGCAGCTTACCAACTAGGCTAAGGAGACCGTCGACAGAATCTAAAGGATTATGTTTTATTCAAGTTAAAAAGTATTTTTTTAAATTTGCATTTTGAAAAACAAGAATCCTCCCCTTTTCTTTGATTTTCGCGATTTCCCGGAGTACATTTTTATGCATGTATTTAATTCGGAAATACAACCCTGTATTAGCATGGATAATAACCAAGTCGTAAAGGGACCGTTGAGAAAAATACCGAAAGGGTTAAAAGAAATGGCAGGAAGAGATCACGGAGAAATAGTTAAACCAAATCATTCCCCTGATACCTCGTGATTGGCATAGTTAAGTTATTTTCCTATGGCATACTTGGGGTATTTTCGTTCAACTCTTATTTACGATCATAATTCAGAGTTCGGTTTATGCATTTATTGGCAGGGAAGAGATGTTTTGATCGAGAATGTTCATCTCAAATCTAAAAAATAAATTATTAGTTAAGAATAAATTTCATAACATTATACATCAACTAACTATCACGCCATGTCCCTTTTGGGGTTGGAAAATAGAAGACATATCCATGATTTGTATCACGTACACAGCCTTTGCTTCTTCCACATCCATACATTTAATCGTACTACTTTTTTTTTCATGCTCATTACTTTCCCTTCAATTTTAATTGATCTAGCCAGCTCCCATTTATGTTTCGTTATAATAATGATGATAATTGGTAGACATCTGTCTTTCGAGCCGAGATTTACGGGTTAGATTCATGTTGGAAGTATCGACGTAAAAAAGTGATAGTAAAATAGTTTGCCTGAGGGGGTACGTTCTCAAGAATATTGTCAGGACTTGGGTACGGCCGACCAATTAGTTTATTGTAGTTAAAAAATAACCATTAAAAATAGTGAACCAGAGCAGTCAAAGGGAGATCTTGCGTCATTTTCGAGAAGGATTGCTTCCTATTGTTTCAAACTTAACTGCCTCGAGTGGCTGGCTTGTCTTCCCATTTGTATAGAAATACACGACACTTTATGAGGATCGGTAATTAGTGTTCCGTCTGCGATCTGTTTTATTGCAGTCACAGATAACTATTGTTACTAAGAAAAGAAAATAAAACTTTGCGCAAGATATATTTCGAGGGCGAAGGCGCTTTTATGACCGCGATTGTCATGCGAGAGAGAAAAAAAGGGGTCAAAAAATTTCTCTTCTCCTTTCTAAAGAAATACGTCGCGCTTAATTTATTACGGACATAGTTAAATATTGAAAACAACGGCTGAGAATAACAATTCACACGAGATACATTAAAAAAAGAAGGGTCCAGTATTGTCTCTTAAACAATAAGTTTCACCGGATGTTATACAAAAAGGATTCTCGACTTAATTACGCTGTGAAAGTTTAAATAGACTATTCATTGGCAAAATAACGAAAAGATTTATGATTTTTTTAACGGTCGCGAGGGACTTTCTATAGAGTTCCAAAATGGCGGCGCTAGGCTGAGATCCCTTAAATTAAGGGACCGCGATCTTCCGAGCTCATTCTCTCGCCACGAAGTTATCAAGTCAACATCATTCTCGTCTTGACGCTGTTCGCGAACTTGAACAAGCTTTTCTCACATTTGATTGTTCATTCTTATTTGATACAATTTGTCCGGTAAATTCCCGAGGAACTGAGTCGTGTGGGTGTATTACGACACGAATTGGCGGTCGCCAACCACTGAGGGAATTTCTTCACATCAGCGGCCCTGTAGTAACAGTATAAGGTCAGAGGGCCATATACGAGTCGACCTGGTCATACACTTGAAGCGGATCTGGGATAATACATTTTGTCCTGTTTTGGAGTAAGATCAACCTTATTTATCCTCTTTTGCTTGTCATTTTATGGTGATATTTGAGTATTCTAGAGATTGGCGAGATCTAATCTTTGAGAATTGACACATTTCCGCAACGGACTGTTGTGTGATAATAAATTACTTCGACTGCCTGTCCATCTGAAAGGTTA
The DNA here is from genome assembly GCA_949825065.1 of Odontocerum albicorne. Taxonomy (NCBI): domain Eukaryota; kingdom Metazoa; phylum Arthropoda; class Insecta; order Trichoptera; family Odontoceridae; genus Odontocerum; species Odontocerum albicorne. The sequence goes on from OX463840.1 coordinate 42,354,619, forward strand.
GCGGAGTAGCAGAGAGAAATCTGCCCATTTGATTTTCCTGACGGAGTATCAGCTCGTCAGGATTAAATATATAACCAATTAACAGCAAATATGTGTTTCATTATGTATTTATACCTACCCAAGCACTGACGAATGCCTACCTCTTCCCACGACATCTTGAGATCTTATTGAGCCTTGTTTTACCTATACTGAGCTACCGGAGTAAGAGTCATACATTGTAACATCCAGGCTTTTAGTAATCCAACTTAATTAATTAAAGGGTAAAAAGTCTGAAACTGACCGCCCTTCAACGTGGGGCGTCGAGGTACGTCATCGAGCTTGGACGGTATAATTTGTATTTTATGTTTTTTTCCTTTCTTTCTTCTTTTGGTACTAATTTGTGCATTACTGTATTGTATACTGTGTATTTGAATTTTATGTTTTTTTTTTCTTCTTTTTTTTCATTTTTTCGATTTGAATATCTTGTGCATTACTTTATTGTATACTGTGTATTTGAATTTTATGTTTTTTTTTCTCTTCTTTTCTTTTTCGATTTGAATATCTTGTGCATTACTTTATTGTATACTGTGTATTAGAATTTTATGTTTTCTTCTTTCTTTTCTTCCTTTTTTTGATATTCGAAATTTTGTGCATTGTTGTATTGTATACGGTGTATAATTTTGTTATATTATTTTGATTAACTGCGTATAACTCGGTAAAGAATCGAAAGCAATTCAGGACCGTTAAAACAACAAAGCATAGGCTTTGTACTTCAGTCAAGTCGGTCGGGCGGAAATTGATTCGAGTACCGTTTTGTTTGGCGGTCATTTTGTGTATGAGTTGAGGATTTTATTTATTAATTAAATAAAATATAATAACCAACTAATAACGTGCGGCTGATAAAAGCTGTGCGAGTGTAGGTAGTTATTTTCTAAAATTAGAAAAAATCGAGTTGAGCGTAGTTTTACGAGGAGTATAATCTCGAATTTGGCCGGTAATCGGGTAGGCAGAGCTAGTGGAACGCCATAGTTTCTTGTGATTGGCCGGGTGTTTAGCAGCTGATAGAAGTTCCTTGTTGCATTGGCAAGGAATAATTCGTTACGTTTTCTTTCCGGTTGGATAGAGTTAGTGGCGTATTCCGGAGTTTGGATCGCTTTGAAGATTTTTAAATCATCAACAAAAGATAGAATATTTAGAGCACTAAGTTTGCCAACTATAACATTATTCGTTCAGAGCCGTCCGGCTGTTTCGCTAATTAAGTTTGACGAATACTAGCTGTCGTACATCTGGTCGGCGAGATTAGTAGTAGACCGGTGTTATAATAGCGTGGCCGGGTGATCGAACTTATTGAATTATTCTATTTTAGGCCTTTAAGGTAGAGTTGTTTTCTTCGATTACATGCGATTGGAATTTCTACACTAGAGGTAATCAATTACCTCCATTAAATATCAATTTTTCATCGTGGCCAGTGGATCCGTTTAATGGCTCGGGTAGCGTACGTCAGTTTTTGGTTAGGCTCGAGGAAATAGCACACGCACGTAGGTTCGATGTAGACTCTCTCTCTCCCGTCCTACCTGAATTTTTGCGCGACAGAGCCCTGACCTTTTTCAGGATTACGTATAGGAACCCTATGAGATGGGCTACATTGAAGGCACATTTTTTGGAGAGGTTCGAATCGGAGAGTTTTATGATAGATAGAAAGCTGGATATTTGGGCATCCAAGCAGGGTCACGAAGAATCTTCCACCGATTATATCTCCCGAATTTTGGAGGTAAACAGTACACTGGACTCTGCCTTGACAGAGGTGGAGCTGTTACAGGTGTTCAAGAGAGGGCTTCACGTTAGGTTTAGCTCAGTCCTTGTCAGTACGCGGCCTGCGTCAGTACGAGAGATGGAAAGAGTATGTGCCTCTTTCGAACAAATGAACAGGAGTGGTGAGGTATCACCCCGGCCGCTGCAGATGCAGCCAAGGGTAAGGGCACGTGTGTCATCCGTCTCACAGAAGGTTATCGGTAGAGGGCCGACCTTGTTGAGGTGTTTCTTGTGCAATCTTCCGCATCATATTGCCCGCGACTGTCCGCACAAACCACTTATCCAGAAGGAACCGGATAAGTCGCCAAGTAATCGCGTAAGGAGTCGTGCCGAGACTTCTAGACCTTTTACTTTGCTGACGGATACTTCGCGTCCGCCGCCGAGTTTTGTTTAATTCCAAAAACAGATAGAGGACCAACCCGGTCAAGGTAATTCGGAGCTAAGGGGTTGGTCAAATACAATAGAATTAAGAAATAATAGCCGTAACCTTAGTGCCATAGAAATTTCAAATGCTAGGGATGAGAGACCCTATCTTCATTGTGAAATTCAGGGCTCACCATTTAGGGCGTTGCTAGATTCAGGTGCAGCAATTAACGTAATAGGTGGTAATCTGTATAAAAATTTTAAGGACTTACGGTTTATTATGCGAACTACTGAGGGAGTCGTTCACACGGCTGATAGTCAGGGACATCGGGTGCTGGGTACGATCCAGTTGCCCTTACATTATGATCACCAAACTGTGTTGGTGGAATTCCAGGTAGTTCCTTCTTTAGGTACTTGCTTAGTGCTCGGCATTCCCTTTTTGAAGCGTTCCGGGCTTTCGCCGAAATTGTTTTCTCATTCGAGTAGGAGTTCATGGCTCAATAATGCCTCTATTGTTCCGAAAAAGTATGCTTCTGCTCGAATTGTATTGGACCCCGCAAACTAAATTCCGTGACGCAGACGGACTGTTATCGGTTACCTAACATCAACCGAATTCTCGATAATCTTCGAGATACGCGCTACCTCACTGCTTTAGATCTGAGCCATGAGTTTTGGCTAATGCCATTAAGCAAAGAGTCTAAACGTAAGACGGCACTCTTTGTAGAGGGCCGGGGACAATATCGGTTTGTGGTCACCCCATTTGGCTTAAAAAACATTCCTGCTGAGATGCAACGAATGATGGAACAATTGTTCGCCGATCAGGGTGACCAGGGTTCTGTACCATGTTGGTTTAATAATATGCAAACAGGACTGAGAGTCTTGGAGATAATTAATTATTGACTTTATTGATCTCAGGTAAAGGCTTGAGAGTTATAATTCTTGTGTGTTTTTCCGTATCTGATTATCTGCCATGCATACATCTTATTATCCTGAATTGTAATTTTTTTTTTTGTTGCATTAATTATATTTATAATTTCATTTCTGTTAGTATTGTATTGTATTTGTGCCTATGTATTGTATTTGGTATTGTGTTCCTTTGAGGTTGCCTTCTAGACGTACGGCTATAATTGTTTGTGCCTGTGCGTGTATTAGGAAGCCGTACTACAGGGTTATACAAATCCGAATTTTGCGATGACGCATGCAAATGTCTAGGTCATCTTACGTACCGCGACGAACTCCGGAGGGATCCTAGTAGAGAGTAATACTGTAGAAGTTTCATAACCAGCGGCATGGTAAATAAGTTAGAATTTTACTCGTATTACCCGTATATTGTAGTTAGTTCAGTTTAGTTTTCGAAACAACGCCTAGCCTTGCGGTAAGCTCGCCAGCCATAAGCTTCATGATACCGCAGAAGTAATAGAAACCTAGATCGCTGATTAATTAGTACAAGTATGTCACCAAAGGGCGAAAAAACTTTGATTTGTTTTTCTATCGCAAGGGTATTACACACCCTGATTTTTAGAACGTCTACATATATAACGCGTGGTGACAACTTTAATGTGCTCGGGCAGGAAATCAGAGACCTTAGGGCGCATGTCTGTATACAAGCGAGCGAGTATACCATGCAGTATTGAAGCAACATGTTCGTTTAACCTCCTTCATCGGGAGCGGAGCATGTTTTCACGATGCTGGCCGTAGTATAAAGTTGGCAAGTTGTTTAAACTTCATCGTTGAGATGGCGTCATCGAAAACTATTAGTTAAAGGTATATGAGGAATAAATATCCCCGCCATGATCCGCAGAAGACTAGTATAGGAGAGGTTTAATTCCTCATTAATTACGTGTTCGTCAAGTGGTTTAGAGTAAACCAATGCGAGTGATGCGAACACCTAGGGAAGGATTGTTCATGCCTCAATGATACTGTGAGAATAGCAAGATGAGTTCACCTTTCTTCTCATCGCCATAATCTCTACCCTGCCCCATCATGGATCGCTCTCCGAATAGAGGGGCCGTGCCGGAAGAACGTTTTGTTCGCACTTTTTGCAATAACTAATGGTATAAGGCAAAGGGAACAACCTTTAGGTTAAAAGTACAGATAGGTTGTGGCAGGCTGGAAGCTAAGCGCTGCTTGGTGTAGTTTACACCTAGGTTATAAACCACCTAGTTGGACAGGTGGTATGGAGAGGGTATTTTAGCCAATCAAACGCTGGGCGATATTTCAGCAACAAATTAGCGCCCCGATTTGTCAAGTGTGTGGTCACAAGGTAAATTTCCGACACAATATATGAACTGTCTGACCTGAAGGGGAAAGTGGCAGGTAAATTTCGCGTCAAAGACATCGCCAAGGTGGAATAAAGGCTCCATTACGGTGAATTGACGCGAGAGCTGCCGTGGCACTTGTGGTAATTCAGTTTTACCAAATTAGGTTTCCATGTTCCAAGAAAAAAATATGGTGGCGCTCAATAGACCATGTGCTGGACAATGAGTGGTGAATTTTTGCTGATAGCATAGCGTTTGTATGCACGTCTTTTGATAGAGCGTCGGCGCTCACTTCCTCATGATGTCACATTGGATACATCCTTATCAATTCCTTATCCTGTTCTATCAAGGGTCGCTCACCTGGCACTAGGTCGTATAGGTTGAATGGAAGGCAGCTCTATGATAGAGAATGAGTGGGGTTGCTACAGGGGTTTTTGAAGTGCTGCTGGGAAGTATGAATGAAAAGGATTTGGTGCGTGCCTTGGTGGGGGGGCTTTCGATGGGATATCCTTAATTGTGAGGCTTCGGCCAATGATTTTTATTTTTTCTTTTTCCATGTTTTTATTGTTTATTGTCAGTCCGGTCTAGGTGGGCAGGCGTCCGTGACGCCATCGGTACACGGAGGTGCATAGTATGGTATGACTACGTCATGCGCATCTTGGCTCCGCCCGTTGGTTCTGCGGCCGTCGCACCGACGACAGAGGTGGGCGCTTGTGGACCATTGGTACGGGGACATCCATGGTTGTATGTATGGACTCCGCCCTTTGGGCCTGCAGGCGTGACACTGGTGACAAAGGTTTTATTGTCAGTCCGGTCTAGGTGGGCAGGCGTCCGTGGTTCTGCGGCCGTCGCACCGACGACAGAGGTGGGCGCTTGTGGACCATTGGTACGGGGACATCCGTAGTAGTATGTATGGACTCCGCCCTTTGGGCCTGCAGGCGTCACACTGGTGACAAAGGTTTTATTGTCAGTCCGGTCCAGGTGGGCAGGCGTCCGCGACGCCATCGGTACACGGAGGTGCATAGTATGATATGACTACGTCATGCACATCTTGGCTCCGCCCGTTGGTTCTGCGGCCGTCGCACCGACGACTTAGGTGGGCGCTCGCGGCACCATTGGTACCAGGACCTCCATAGTAGTGTGTATGGACTCCGCCCTTTGGGTCCGCAGGCGTCACACTGGTGACAAAGGTTTTATTGTCAGTCCGGTCCAGGTGGGCAGGCGTCCGTGGCGCCATCGGTACCCGGACGTAGGTAGCATGGTGTGGGGACATCATGCGTATCTTGGGTCCGCCCGTTGGTTCTGCGGCCGTCGCACCGACGACTTAGGTGGGCGCTCGCGGCACCATTGGTACCAGGACCTCCATAGTAGTGTGTATGGACTCCGCCCTTTGGGTCCGCAGGCGTCACACTGGTGACAAAGGTTTTATTGTCAGTTCGGTCCAGGTGGGCAGGCGTCCGTGGCGCCATCGGTACCCGGACGTAGGTAGCATGGTGTGGGGACATCATGCGTATCTTGGGTCCGCCCGTTGGTTCTGCGGCCGTCGCACCGACGACTTAGGTGGGCGCTCGTGGGCACCATTGGGACAAGGACGACCGTAGTTTTGTGCGTGGACAACATGTACAACTTGGCTCCGCCATTTGGGTCCGCGGGTGTCGCACTGGTGACAACGGTTGTGGAGTAGGCTCCAACCAATCAGCGAAAGGCTTACGGATGGCCTATATACATCCAGTAGGGGGCTTACGGATGGCCTATATACATCCAGTGGAGGCTTACGGATGGCCTATATACATCCAGTGGGGGTTGTTGAGTGTGACTCCAACCATGGGCGTCATGAACCCAAATTGGCATATGCTCCCGGTCTAGGTGGACGCTCATGGCACCGTCGGTGCCCGGATAACCATGGTATTTTATGGATCATGCGAGTTTTGGCACCGTCCGTGATGTGTGTGGGCGTTGCACTGACGACTCTGGCTAGCACGAGAATTGGCACTAAAGGGATGACGATCCCCGAGGTGATGATATTATAAACACATATTTGCTGTATTGTATAACCAAGTGTAACTGTTTCTTGTCAGTTTTTAGACCTGGAGGAGGCCTATAGTCAGATGTCGCCCCTATGAGTGGTGTCTCAGGGCCGTGTAATGGAAAATCGTATGTTAAATGTGTCTTATATAGTCTCATTATTGATATATCGCCAGACTTGTATCTTGCAATATCAAAGATCACCAGACAAGCGGGAGGAAACTCTCCTTGCTTCCTTAATTTAAGTGATTAGGTTAAGAAACTAAATCAGTGCCCCTAAAAGTGCAGACTATCGGATCCGGTTCTGGGGAAGCCGTTGTGAACTAACATAATTACTATTAAGTAACTTGATCTGTTTTTGGGCATTACTCTTGTGAGTGTGTTGCCTTTGTAATCTTAAATGTTTGTACATTTTTCTATTGTAAATTAATAAGAATTATTATGTGTAACCATGCTGTAGAGAAGGCGATAGTATCTGTTCTTGAACATTACTCTTGTGACTGTTTTGTCTTGTTATCCTAAATGTTGTATGTTTCTTTTTTTGTAAAAATAATAATAAGACTTATTATGTGTAACCATGTTGAGGGGAAGGCGATAATTGATGTTCTCCTGTATTGTGCCTTGCTCTATAAAATGTTTAACTGTTTCCAGGTGTTCTTAGATAGGGAAGCCCTGAGAGTTAGTTTTTCGTGGTTTCCTACTCTTTTCGCAAATGCAGGGGCTTATTAAATCGTCCACGAGCGTATCCGGCATGACCCAGTAACGTCATGCCCTTTAGCATAGTATCTAATCCTTGTTTCGGCAAGCAGGTGTATGACCAATTGACACAGGGCCGTAATCAGTACTTGAATTATTATTATTTTTTTTTTTTTTTTATTTTTTTTTTTCTTCGGTAACATAAAATGGAGTGTCAGGACTTGGGTACGGCCGACCAATTAGTTTATTGTAGTTAAAAAATAACCATTAAAAATAGTGAACCAGAGCAGTCAAAGGGAGATCTTGCGTCATTTTCGAGAAGGATTGCTTCCTATTGTTTCAAACTTAACTGCCTCGAGTGGCTGGCTTGTCTTCCCATTTGTATAGAAATACACGACACTTTATGAGGATCGGTAATTAGTGTTCCGTCTGCGATCTGTTTTATTGCAGTCACAGATAACTATTGTTACTAAGAAAAGAAAATAAAACTTTGCGCAAGATATATTTCGAGGGCGAAGGCGCTTTTATGACCGCGATTGTCATGCGAGAGAGAAAAAAAGGGGTCAAAAAATTTCTCTTCTCCTTTCTAAAGAAATACGTCGCGCTTAATTTATTACGGACATAGTTAAATATTGAAAACAACGGCTGAGAATAACAATTCACACGAGATACATTAAAAAAAGAAGGGTCCAGTATTGTCTCTTAAACAATAAGTTTCACCGGATGTTATACAAAAAGGATTCTCGACTTAATTACGCTGTGAAAGTTTAAATAGACTATTCATTGGCAAAATAACGAAAAGATTTATGATTTTTTTAACGGTCGCGAGGGACTTTCTATAGAGTTCCAAAATGGCGGCGCTAGGCTGAGATCCCTTAAATTAAGGGACCGCGATCTTCCGAGCTCATTCTCTCGCCACGAAGTTATCAAGTCAACATCATTCTCGTCTTGACGCTGTTCGCGAACTTGAACAAGCTTTTCTCACATTTGATTGTTCATTCTTATTTGATACAATTTGTCCGGTAAATTCCCGAGGAACTGAGTCGTGTGGGTGTATTACGACACGAATTGGCGGTCGCCAACCACTGAGGGAATTTCTTCACATCAGCGGCCCTGTAGTAACAGTATAAGGTCAGAGGGCCATATACGAGTCGACCTGGTCATACACTTGAAGCGGATCTGGGATAATACATTTTGTCCTGTTTTGGAGTAAGATCAACCTTATTTATCCTCTTTTGCTTGTCATTTTATGGTGATATTTGAGTATTCTAGAGATTGGCGAGATCTAATCTTTGAGAATTGACACATTTCCGCAACGGACTGTTGTGTGATAATAAATTACTTCGACTGCCTGTCCATCTGAAAGGTTAGCGGAGTAGCAGAGAGAAATCTGCCCATTTGATTTTCCTGACGGAGTATCAGCTCGTCAGGATTAAATATATAACCAATTAACAGCAAATATGTGTTTCATTATGTATTTATACCTACCCAAGCACTGACGAATGCCTACCTCTTCCCACGACATCTTGAGATCTTATTGAGCCTTGTTTTACCTATACTGAGCTACCGGAGTAAGAGTCATACATTGTAACATCCAGGCTTTTAGTAATCCAACTTAATTAATTAAAGGGTAAAAAGTCTGAAAATATCTTAAAGCTTTCAGAGGAAAGTTTAAAACGCTCTTTTCTACAAGAAGTCGTCGACATATTTGGGATAGATTTTTAACTATCCCTCTAAAAATTAATGACATAATATGTGGCAGGACTAGGTAGATAGTAATCTTTTGGAGTCCCACATATCCCACTAGTTTTAAACCTTTAAATCTTAACTTCTGAGTTACAGAAAGGAATTATCAAAAAGCACCACCACAATCACCCTATCTATATATTTCATCAGGAATACAGCGATGCCATAAAACACATTCCGACACATTGGCATAAAAGATATAGCTATAATTATTAATATTATTTACCTATTTATATTATCTGAAGAAAATCTCCGATTGGTCTGAAAACATGAAATCCTCTTTCGAGTCATCATCATAAGCAATTATCAAATAGAAAATGTTTCACATCATCCTTGAACTGTGAATTCAACTGGGAAATGGCATTAGAATTTTTTGTCCATAAAGATAAAACTTTATGGCTCAATGTCATTAAACGGTGCAAAAGAATAAACCATTATAAATAATAACTATTAGATGCAAATAAGAATATTTTTAACATTTTCAACTTACGATTTTAGCTCTCTATAAAACATGTCTGAGAGATCTAAGATATAACAAATATAACACAAATTTTAATCTATAGAAATAATGTCATTCTGAAATGACGACACTACCACTACTAATTAAAATAGACAATAGATAAGCAATATCGCAATTTTGAGGTGAGTGATGACAGCTGTAATATATACTATTATACGCTCGCCCGGCAAGTGGAAAATACGCGGGTTCGAGTCCCGTCGGCAATTTTTTATTTTTCTGAGGTCCATTTCAGATATTTGACTGACTCAGTGATATAATGTGCTAATTTTTTAATTATAATATTAAGTTAAATTACTAAACCCATCAAGTTGTTAAATATCACGAACAGCTGTAGCTTTGATTTGTTGGATTGTTTGTGTAATTACTTGTGTAAGTCAGCAGTCTCAGAACAGGCAATGATACTAGTGAGATGGCTGATATGACATTTGTCTTGTGTAGATTTAAATAAATAAAATGTATTTGACAAATGTTAAAAGGTGATCATGTTTTATATCACAAAAACTTTTGTTTAGAGTTGAAATCTTAACTAGGAATATTGCATCATAAATAAAGTGCCAATTTTTTATCTTTGTCAATGAAGGGTTATTTTTTTCTAAATTTAATGCAAATTTCATATTAAATATTAGCATAAAAGATTTTCAGATTTGCAGTGAAAACCCATTTAATTTATGAGTTAAATATCACTTCTTTATTAGTTATAAAACACATAATTAAATTTTAAAAAATACCATTAGGTATATACAAAAATATTAATTAAAATTTTTTAATTAATATTCAACGATAAATTTCTAAAGATAATTCAGTTTACTATTTAAGCGTAAATTTTTGACAGAAATTTGAATGACGCCCATAAACAATGCTCTTCAACCCTCAACAGGGTTGGTGGGGTGGTAGCAAAATAATTTGTTGCTTTTCAAAAGCTCTATTTAAGGAGAAGAACAAAAGGTTCTCGGTGCATATTGAAATCACTAGAAGCGTGATGTTTAGAACCGTGATTTCATTAGAATTATTGGATAATATGATATTATTTTACAATTTCAGAATCAGATATAAACTTTACGACTTGCTCTAAATAAACTGTAGAAAATATGATAAAACTTATAAATCACATCAATGTAATCGTTTGAATTACAATCTTAACAATATAATTAAATTAATCACTGGTTTTCTCATGCTATCGATAAATTAAATTGGTTGTAACAAACCTTTAAAAATTCTAATATAATTAATTGAATTTGGAATAATGTTGTAGAATCCAATTATTAACCCAATTTTGAAAATATATAAAGCTTTAAATTAAAATAATCGTAAAGTCTTTTTGAACTTTAAAAACACATTCAATTGGTACAAATTTCAAATAATGATTAATATAGGGAAACAGTGCCACTCGTTGTGTTGTTTACACAAAATTAGATAAATCGTAGGGGTTATACGATAACGTGCATGAGAAAAATGTGTTGAGATAGGAAAGTCTGGCGCTCTGTCCTCTCTACCTACCCCAGCAGGGAAATGATGTGACGGTATGTATACAGTTCAACTTAGGGAGTTCATTGCCATGTAGCAATATTTTTCAATTAAACAAAGATTTTGAAGAGGAATCTAAACTGTAATTAATAAATTATAACCGAAATCGAATTCGCTACCCCCCCTCTTCCGGTTGGAAGTCAGGAATCTAATCAAATGCCCCACTTATTGACACAATCAAATAGGCCACACATATTCTATATTTATTGCTATAATGTAGATTTTTTCCACAATTTGATTGAATGAAATTTACTAAAAATAAAAATTCCTTCCATCAATCTTAATACATCATACCAACAATAACAGTTTAATAATTTATCAAGTGATTTAAATAAACCTTAAAAACTTTTCACCCTATGAATTCTCCATGCGTTATTCCCTCTTTTTTATTGTTTGGTCTATCTCGAATATTTATTGAATAAGGACGAGCTGAGAAAATCACTCGCCTTAACTGCTGGTGTTTCTATTATAGCCAAAGATACTCAATTGAATTATTGTTTGGTCTATCTCGAATATTTATTGAATAAGGACGAGCTGAGAAAATCACTCGCCTTAACTGCTGGTGTTTCTATTATAGCCAAAGATACTCAATTGAATTATTGTTTGGTCTATCTCGAATATTTATTGAATAAGGACGAGCTGAGAAAATCACTCGTCTTAACTGCTGGTGTTTCTATTATAGCCAAAGATACTCAATTGAATTATTGTTTGGTCTATCTCGAATATTTATTGAATAAGGACGAGCTGAGAAAATCACTCGCCTTAACTGCTGGTGTTTCTATTATAGCCAAAGATACTCAATTGAATTATTGTTTGGTCTATCTCGAATATTTATTGAATAAGGACGAGCTGAGAAAATCACTCGCCTTAACTGCTGGTGTTTCTATTATAGCCAAAGATACTCAATTGAATTATTGTTTGGTCTATCTCGAATATTTATTGAATAAGGACGAGCTGAGAAAATCACTCGCCTTAACTGCTGGTGTTTCTATTATAGCCAAAGATACTCAATTGAATTATTGTTTGGTCTATCTCGAATATTTATTGAATAAGGACGAGCTGAGAAAATCACTCGTCTTAACTGCTGGTGTTTCTATTATAGCCAAAGATACTCAATTGAATTATTGTTTGGTCTATCTCGAATATTTATTGAATAAGGACGAGCTGAGAAAATCACTCGCCTTAACTGCTGGTGTTTCTATTATAGCCAAAGATACTCAATTGAATTATTGTTTGGTCTATCTCGAATATTTATTGAATAAGGACGAGCTGAGAAAATCACTCGTCTTAACTGCTGGTGTTTCTATTATAGCCAAAGATACTCAATTGAATTATTTAAAAGAGCATAGTTAAAAAAATATCCAACAAAAATAAAAAAAAAGAGGATGGCGAAAAAAATAGCTATCAAAGTAACTGGTTAAATCAAATATTTTAGGTAAATATATTTCTTTCATAAAACATCCCCGTAATGCACATTACACGTAAAAAAAAAGCAAAAGGCAAATGCATTCAACAAGTCCGTCCCTTTCGGGTCAGGCGATAATAGGGGTCATTACCTCACGCGCGAAAGTAAGAATGGACAAATATGCTGTTAATCAAGACCCTTCCTTCCGAGGCTTCGGCCCTAGGTTGGCCCATTCCGGTTCCCGCCTTTTTTACGAGCACCAGTTCATCGCTCGTTAAGTCCACTTTGCCGCCCTAATTACGGGAGGTCCGGTGGCCCTAAAATGAGTAAATAAAAAGGCAGTAAATGTTAACCAGATTTTTCCTAAGTACCCCGAATGCTCCACCCGTAGTGGTGGAAGCTTTGGTTTCGCCGTAACCGAGAATTTGTATTGTACCTACAAGGGAATTTGTTAAGTAAAGTAACTTATAACGAAAATTTTGATAGAATTTTTTTTCGTCTTCTCATTGATGTAGATCTTGGATTTTTTTGTTACAAAAATCATTCATGAGAAGTACAACACCAACCGTCTCTCCACATATTAGTTGGCCTCTCTGAGATGGGCATTTATTCATATAATTACACCAGTACCGCCTACTCTTCCTACTTTATCTGAGTATGTAATATGTGTTGGAGATCTGTCGGGTGTAAAAGTCTCTTATTGTATTTTTAAGAGTTTTTCACGCAATGGTTTTTGGTATTCTCATCTCAGATGATCGAAGCAGGCTCTTTTTTTAAATTGATTGAAGCAGGCTCGACACTGTAAATCATGGTCGACCTGATACAGGTCTTTATAAACTCAAACTTTATATTAATAGCGTGTGTTTGTTTTTCCAGATTATATCTTTAAAAGAACCAAATGTTGCAGCTGTCCCTCACTTCGTTGTAGAGATCATTGTGCATAACTCCACATGCCAATTCCAAGAACAGATAATTTGGGGTCTACGTGACAAATCACCCTTATCCATCATGTTCAGTCCAAGTTCAGTATATCTTCGAAGTTAGATTTATATCACTCATATCTTAGTTGATGCTATCTTTCCGCTTCTTCGGATGACCTCTTGTTCTGTATCCATAAACTTCTATTCACATTATCTGGTTTCTCACATATTCGGCTGGTTTCTTTCGTACTTTTCCTTACCACTGAATCCTAGTGTCTCTCAATACCAGCGAGATCGGATCCACCTTTTAGAATACCTCTGTTATATTCATTCCTTATTTTATAAATCTTTCTCGATATTGAAACCCTTCGCAGCATGCGTATTTCGGTAACAAGACTTCTATGTTCTTGAGATTTAGTTATTAACTCAGCGCATTAGCTCCATACAAAAGTACTTATATTGAATTTTTTTACCACTGAGGTACAAAAGTTTGCTGGACTAGTTAGAGCGTATGTGAACATATATCTTGTCGGTCACGCAATGATAGTTAAATTTGATGCCTATATCCTCAATAAAATTTCAAATAGAGAAAAAAGAAGACGTGTTACTTCGTTTTATTCTAAAATGCCCAAAATTGAATATCAAGTGATTATCAATTTTGTTTTAAAATAATGGTCAAGCCCGGTAAAAATTAAATAACTTCAGTGTTTATACTTTCTAAACAAGTTCTTACATGCTGAAGCTGGACAGTTTTGAACCTTATTATTATAGAATATATTTTTCATTTCAGTTTAATGGTGGTCGATTACCCAAAAAACGTGTTTTTAAGACATTGTAAAATATATTTAAGATTATAAAATAAACAAAAGTAAAATAATAAAATTAAACTTCAAAGTAAATAGATAACAAAAACTATTATCATCTCCCACAGCGCACAATACTTGACATAACATATTTAACATGTTGGATATAAGAAATAGGTATTCGTCTTGACAAATTTGTCCACATCAGGCATTTTTTATCTCCTCGCGTCAACAGATGGTGTGTTGATAGCTATTTGCGTGACATATTCCCTCATTTGTCTGGGCCGGTCCTTGGAAGGGGGAGATTCAGGGTCGATACTGGAGCAATTCCCAGAAGAACTTAAAATGCAATGTTTTTCATGTCGCCTTCATTCATATTCATGGAAAAATCAAGTCGATGTGAAGATGTGAAGGATGTATGGCAAGCTGAGACAATATGTGATCGAAATCCAATGAAATGCCTATGTAACGAAAATGCATATTTTTTCAGCTTCTGAAAGTGTTAATATTTTTTTTTCATTAAATAATTCCTCTGTTTAGATAGCATATTTTCAGATGATGAGATAATTACGAGGGATATCGAACGCGTGTAGCGATAGGAAATAAAGTCAATAAGGCACTACACCACTTACACTAGAACAGGACAATATTAAAATCTGATAATAGTCCACAATAGCGTTTTAGCATCATTCTTTGTATATGGGAGTGAAACGTGGAAGTGAAAGACTGAAAGGAATACTGTAGAAATGCATGCACTAAGAATAATTGGGGTAATAATGTAAGACACAATACGAAATGAAGTGATAAGAGATAAATGTGAACTTAAGGCTTATGTGTTGAATACAATGGAAAAGAGCACTATGATATGGTTTTGGCACATAATGAAGAAAGACCGACATAATAAATATATAGTGCAAATTTGAGTGAAAGGCGAAGTAGATGAAGACCAAGGAATGTGTGGTTGGATTAAGATAATGATATTTGAAAACGAAATATAGAAAGTAAGATATTTGGAAAAATGAGAAAGTAAAAAGCAAGATAAATCGTAAGAGCTGTATGTGAACGTGTTTGGATGTGGAAAAGGTGCAATAATTTGTATGGCGAGATAGGAAAGTCTGGCACACTGTATTCTCCACCTCCCCTATCAGGAAAATGACGTGATGGTTTGTATGCATATTAAATTTCATTGATTTGTTTTCTTTTTACTTGCATGTAACTATAAGATTCACGAACCATTAAAAAAGTTATCAAGACAGCATTGCGCAAAATGTGTGAGCCCACAACCTTTAATTATATTATAATAATAATATTACATTTTCATTATATTTCCATGTAGCAATTTCTTTCAACCAACCAGAAAAATATTTTGGAAACCCGAAGTGAAAATAAGAGAATCGCCTTTTTTAATCTGGGTACCAACGGGAATCCCACCCCCTGGTTTGAAGCCTGAAAGTCTTTTTAATTAGACCACGGAGGTCGTCTTCTAGCCGAGAAATTGATCTATACAACTGAGCTTTTGAAAACAGTTGATTAATCCCCAATCTTCAAGATAGACATAGGCTCTTTATGCAGTATCTTCGCTATATTCTTCAGCTTATTTATTTAAACACTTTCATGAATTTATTCTTACATCTGATGAATTTATTGTCCATATATTACAATTATTAAGATCTCAATATTCTGTCTCATAACAAGGTATTTATAAACTACTTGATCAAAAAGTTTTAGGACCGGTCACCGTGTGGCGCTGTCAGTCACCCGATTGGATTTTTTTTTTGTTAGGTTACCACATCTATCATTGACACTTTCCTGAAAAACTTCAGCGTCATAGCTTGACATTTGTAAAAGTTACGCTGTACTGAGTACATCTACAATACCTTTGTGCGTGTTTTCGATTTTTTACAAGTTTGAAAATGGCATCAACTGTGCATCAACGAGTTTGCATTAAATTTTGTGTAAAAACCGGATTTAACGGTCCGCAGACCTTGGAAATGTTGGAGAAGTGTTTTTTGGTGGCACGAACGCTTCAGAAGTGGTGGCACGAACGCTTCGAACATCGCTTATGGATCCGCTCAAGACATTTTGGTTAGTGATTTGGGCCTCAGACGTGTCGCTGCAAAACTGGTGCCGAAAGACCTCAATTTAATGCAAAAAAGGACCGCGTTGAAATTGCGAAAAACGTGATTTCCATAAGTGTTTTACCAAAAACAACACGACTACTATCCAGCAGCCTTTGAATTCACATGATCTGGCTCCCTGCGACATTTTCCTGTTCAACCGACTTAAAAAACCGCTTTGCGGAACGCGTTACAGCACCCGAGAGGATGCCATGAAAAAATCTAAGACGGCTCTGATGGACATACCGAAAATTGAGTACTAGCGTTGTTTCGAGGATTGGATCAAGCGCTGGCGTAAGTGCGTTTCAGTCGATGGGGAGTACTTTGAAGGGGACCATATCGATTTTGATGAATAAACTTGTATTTTCGATTTTATGAATAAAGTCCTAAAACTTTTTGATCAAGGTAGTATGTATCGATCCATAAGAATATTAGAAGAAAAATCGTCAAAAATACTGGGGTTTTATATAAATTTTTAGGTTATATGTCACTTTCAGTCCCCATTCCGTATGAATTTGTTAAGTGAATTAAGTATATCAAAAAAAGACCTATGAAGAAGATATTTCATTACGAAACAGCGCCAAAACGTCATTTTTATAACTGTTACTAATGGAATGCAAAAAACAAGAAAAAGTCATACATAAACCGAAACATTTCAATTATGGAGTATAATACATGTAGGTAAAAAATCAGGTTTCCATTGGCTACTGATAAAATAATTTTACGCTAGACGTATTTTTTATTTATACATGAAAATATACGAAAATGATTATTTTGACAAGATGACCTGTCTTAGTCTGCCAAGAGCTATGGGCCGTCGCCCCTTCGTAGGGTGGGCGCATTATGCATAACTGATGAGGTCATTTGGTATGCATACGATAACGGGCCAGCGTAGGACCCAACGGGACATCACTGGCCCTGGATAGCACGCCTAATGTGGTATAAACAAATGGTTACCTTGTAAAAACATGTACAATTTAATCAAATGTAAAATATAAGTATACAAAACCGGATTATGCTGGAATCCATCATTATAGTATATACCACTCAAATATTAGTTCTGGAGGACTACCGACAGCAAGTATTCTATACTATATGTTGCTATGTGGAAACTCTTGAACTATCCATAATATCCGCATTGTCTCGCCAGTGTCTTTTGCGAATATTTCGTAGTATTTTCGGGTGCTATTGTCGCTACAGATGTGATTTGTCCTACTATTCAAATATTTGTAGTCTATTTCTCGAGTTGTTTAACTCGATAATAGTATATGTTAACTATGCGAACGTTTGTTACTTGGATGTTACAGAGGAATATCTGGACAAATTACAGCGTCTTCAAAATGTTTATCTAAGATTTATTTTCAATCTACGAAAGTACGATCTTATAACTTCATACCAGAAGATATTGAACTAGTTGAATGTTAGAAATAGACGCCAAATTCACATAATGTCTATATTGTATAATACCCTTAACTGTCCCGCAACCTCTTCTTATCTCACTGACCATTTTCAGCGTCTTTCCGATCATGGATTAGCGCTACGCGCAAACAGGGAATGTTTATTGGCATTTCCAGTTCACCGCTCCTCTTGGTTCTTACTGTCCATGAAGTGAGCCTCTGGAATCAGTTACAAACCAATATTAGACTTGCTCCATCCTTGGCATGCTTTAAGAAGCCACTGAAAAAACTCTTAATTTCTAGTCAGTAATATAACGCGTTTCATTCCTGTTTTTTTTTTCCTTTCCTTTCCACCATCCCTTCCTTTTTCTTTGATGATATCTCACTTTATATGAAAATAAATGTTTGGGTTACTGTCCGTCTTTGTGCGCATATGTTCATGGATTTTGTGGGGAAGGAAAATCATTTGAATGATTTTTGCGACCATGCATTATTTACTTTTGTTTGGTTGGCTGGAAGAGATTGTCGCCTGGCAATAAACCCACCAGATTGTATTTGCAATAAAAATGTTAAAAAATAAAAAATATTTTTTTCGTTAATTTAACAAGTTTATTTATATTATTATTCATAGTTAAGGCATTGACATTGTGGAGGTTTAAAGACGTTGTTATTTGTTTTATCAGTCTTGTTTGTGCTCCCCTGATGATGATGTGAAAACCTTGAAACCGGTAGGGTTATACCGCTAAAGTAGAACAAACAGTGTTTGATAAACACATAAAGTAGAACAAACAGTGTTTGATAAAACAAATTACAAGTTTATTTAATTATTCAACAGTTGTTTAATTAATATGTAGTATTTAATGACTTGATGATCTTTATTTTTGGTTAATATTGATAATCCCCACGTTAATATTACTCATTGGTCTCCATTAAAATATCCACCAAAAATATTACAAAAGGTCAACCATTGTTTTATTATTAAATAAATAATGAAAAGGGATCGATTCCTAAAATTTCATATTCAAAAATAATCACATATCGTATGCCAAATACAAACACGAGTCCCTTGTTCCGGTCAAATTCGGTGAGGGTGGAACGCATTTCGTATTTGAATTTGTTTACATCCCCTGAGGAAATGGACAGCAAGGTCCTGCGTCAGGACAATAACGTTTTAACTTCTGTCGGGACCAACAATAACTTAGAACCTTTTCACTCTAGGTTCGCAACGGACGCACGTCAGTGCTGTCCGATCCGCAAACGGTCGAGAAAAGTGTAAAGAGGGTATACTACAAAAATATGAAGGAAAGGGTAGCAGGCGACAATACAACCAGCAACCCCCATTTGGGAGTTGGACAGGGATGCCAAATATTTGCTGAGTAAATAAATGAGCGTTTTATTATAAATGAGTATACATATGATTGTATTAAAACGATGAAAAATTGGAATATACGAGAATATGCAAAAAGGCTCCAAGTCAAATTTAATTATTATCATATTATTTTAAATTTTCGTTGTACACAGTACAACTATGAGATATTTGAAGAAACATAAGAACATTTCATATCGGGTTGTATGGAATGAAATTTATTCAAGGTGGATTTCAACTATCAAACACATTTATTTTACTAGCATCATATTTTTTAATATTGATTATTGAATCAGATAGCGAAGAGATCGACATTATTAAACGTGTTATAACAATTCCTCTTCATGTCTACGCGAAAATATTAAATTTCTTTCAAAACACGGATGCTCTCTTCGATTAGAGAGACTCGTTTGTATACCAGCACACCACACCACATCATCATTTGCGGTTTACTAGGCGCAACTATGGAATGAACTTGAAAAAGTTATCAGATGTGTACCATCTTTATTAACGTTTAATAGAGAATTGAAAATCACTCAGAATATCCCATCATCCTAATTTTCTTTTAATTTCCTTTTTTATCCTTGAACGTATTCCTTTCCTCTTGTTCTATCATTATTGATAGCGATAAGTAATTTATTTGTTGCCTTTTGAGAACAAAAATATAGCTTTACCTTTACTATACGGAAGTCCAAAAAATTACGAGCATTTCGAACACGGAGAAGTGACAGGCCCCATGAATATTTCTTAGAATTGCGTAGAAACAACGAAGCAGAACTACTGACAACGAACGTTTGGGAACTAGCGAACAGACAGTGGACACACCGACTCGGTCACCATCTTCAAATTGTCATTTGATATATTAAACAGTTTAATGTATCAAAAATGTGTTGGTTGGTTGAAAAAAATGCTGTATAGCAATAAGCCTACCCTGTACGATGTACCATGTTTAACTATGTACACGAAAAAATATAAATACACAATAAAAAAAGTTAAACCACTTATACATATAAATCCACTAAACCAATTGTTTTGAATGAACTGGATATTTTTTATGTATTGATATTTTTATCTTTCAAATTGAGCGTTTTTTTAAAATTCTTGGATAAAACACAGATGGGTCTTGTGCCATTTGAGAAGTGTAATGTATGACATTTATAAATATGGAGTCGTATACAATACAACAACGCATTCAAATTGTTGAATTATTTTATGTATTGTAATCTCCAAAAACGGTGATGTTAATTGCCCACCATGATCATGTGATCTAAAACCGTTGGACTATTTTATCTGGGGTTACGTGAAAAACCAGGTCTATAAGAATGACCCCCGATCAATTCCTGAGCTGAAGGACGAAATTATTCGCGTTATTGGTGAGTTAGAACCGCAATTATGCCAAAATGTCATCGAAAATGTTGACAAAAGACTGGACATCTGTGGAGCTGCAAGAGGTAGACATTTGGTTGATATTGTTTTTTGTGTTTAAATTTCATACATTATATTTCAATGACCAATAAAAAAAATTTGAAACCAAAGCAAATTGTGTGTTTTATTCCAGAATGAAAAAAAAATGAATTAAAAAAAACCGCTCAATTTGAAAGACCCTTTATAATTTCAATTGTAACTTTAAATGTGAAATAAAAATAAAAATTAAAAGTCAATACGCCCTGGGATAGGATCTTTCCAAAATTGATATTACCTAGTTTGTTGGAGATTTTTTGTATTGAAGGAAGAACTACTCGTAGATTAAAAAAATGTTTTTTATTTTATAATATCATTAATTCCGTTATTTATCATTCAATTGAAACTATTTCCCCGCTCTTCTTATGCTTTTTTGAGAGAGTAAACGCAGCCAGTGAGTGATTCATAAAAAAATACTAGAATACATATTAACCTAATTAGATTTTTTGGTACAGGAAAATTTAAAAAATGTTAAATGTATCCAAGATGAACTGGTTGTTTAGAAGACATTGTCATATAGCAATAAGCCTGCCAATGTACTATGTTTAATCATGTTCACAAAATAATTATTAACTTTCTTATAATAAGCAAATACGATTGATGAAGAGCCTCGTTCATATATTGAAATCATGAAGAAGAAATATTTTACTAAAGCATTTTTTCTACTAATATAGATTTTTGTCAATAACGGTTAAAACTGATAAAAATGATAAAAACATTCTTACAGTCTTAGGGCAATATCTGAAAAGTCTGAAAAATATTTCTTAACGGTCATCCCTATAATATAAAACCTTCGATGATCACTAGATGTTTCATGTTGGAGGGATGGGGGTGGGGAATGGAGGATATGGGAAACGGCGAGTGGAGAGGTGCGAGACAGGGTCGCGCCTGTGGACTGATATGTCGCCTGTCACATTAGGGCAACACCCGCAGGAATATCTGCCAATATCCATTTTTTCGGACACAAAACAAAACAATATCTTGGCCGCAGACGGGGCGCCATGTTTGCTAAAAAGTGTCAACGTGCACGCGGCCGGGTGTTAAATTCACTTTGGTGATTTTCACCCTTCGCGTGAATAAAATATCAATGCTCTTTTACGAGAGTCTCTTCTTAAAAAATATTCTGCCATGGAAGTAAATTTGATAAAGTATCATAAAACATATTGGGCTGAGAAATAAAAAAAATATATTTATTTTACTAGGAACCCATAAATATTGTTAGGACACAAATTTTGATATTGTTTAATATAGAATGATTCATGGGTCTAGTTATTAATATCTTACATATAAATATTTTGTCATCACACTGATTATTTATAAAAAATATATTTATGTAACCTTTAATTAAACAATATAAAAAAAGACAAACAAATATATTTATATGACAACAATAAGTTATAAAAATTGAAAGAAGAGACAAACCATAACCAGACATTCACAGAAATGCAAAAACTGAATAAAATCATGATCAAAACCAATATGATTCAAAAGTATTATACAAAAGATTGTAAGAATGCTCTACTGTTAACTCGACATAAAAGGGAATAGTTTAGGTTCAGGAAAATGTATTAATAAATTATATCATCGCGAAAAAATTCAATTTCTTTCAAAACACGGAAGTCCTCTACGATTAGGCGATGAGAGAGAGACAATCAAACGAACTTCTAAGCTGTATTTGATATACACAATAAAATTAATTAGAATATTCTTTCGTCATAATTTTCTTTTGATTCCCTTGTTTTTTTCCTAATCCTTGAACGAATTATTTTCCTCTACTAATCGTTGAACGAACTTCTAATATTTCTACCATTATTATTTCAATCTTGTGGTATTTACTAGAAATTAATGGAAAATAGTTTTTTATTATCTGTAATGGATTAAAATAGATTACTGTTTTCAAAATGAGCTGGTCGGTAGTAAGAAATTACTGTATAGCAATACGACCGCCAGATGTACCATGTTGACATAATGTATGCAAAAGAAAATAAATGAGAAAAAATACAGCACAAAGAAGGATAAATTTACTGGTTCAATTTTATACAATAATTATGATTTCCATATACTCGTAAATAATACACGACTTATTCAAAATATCGACGCTAGCTTCTCCTCTTTCAATTTTGAATTAGTGAGTCCCGCGGGTGGATTCCCATATGATAGATGCTGACGGGGCAACGATGCCTCCTGGGCCTATAATTCAATGGGCTAAGGTCAGTCGGGGCTGGGCCCCACGAGCCCCCGCGGAGTCCGGTAAGAAGGACGTGACCGAGCGGACGTGTCTTAAGGGCGCTGCAGCATTTTTTGAGATAAGGAGAATAATTCCTGATGCAAGCATCGTTCTTTGAGAAATTTCTAGAAATGTATTTAATTTAAAAATAAATTAAACACGACTGAATAAATCATTGTTTACAATGCAATAATGCTAATGTATTAAGGAGGAACACTTAAAGATGGTTTGGACATGTAGAATGAACGAATTTAAAAATACAAATATAGAGTGGAAATTTACGTATAAGATGTGGTAGAGGAAGACTTAAAAAAGTATGATTGGATTAAGTGCATGATATTTTGAAAGATAGGAAATATAAAAACTCGGGGAAATCTTAGTTGTATGAGGTGTATGGATGTAGATGAGGTGATAGATGTGTATTGCGATAGGAAAGTTTGGCATCCTCTCCTATCTGCCAACCTCGATAGGAAAAGGCGAGATGTTATGTATTTATGTATGTACAATAAAATAATGTGTTACCTTATCTAAATATACAAGGGTGCCGTTCCCGTTGGAGCTCAGATTTTTAAAAATGATTATCTTTTTTTATTAGCAAATTATCATCATTGGGTTATTTGAAATTCTCCTCAATTATCTGAAAATAAAAATTTAGATCGCGCCCTTTTTGCAAATATACGACCAATTATATCCCCTTTTCACTCGGAGTATGTTTTTTCTAAGTAGGCACTTATTGTACACGTCATACGCAAAAGTTTGGCAAGTTTTCAGAAATATCCTTAATGGCTCCCTCATCCCTAGCGTGAAATGTACGTCAGCAGGATTAACCAGGTGTCACTAATAGAAACAAATGACGCGGCCTCCATATACAAAGGCCAGATGGAAAACTTTGCCACTTCTTCAGGAGGTAGCGAAGCGTTTTCCATACAACACCATCTGTCGTAAATTGCTTTCTGATGATGTCGCTATACTCAGCGTATTAACAGGAAATAAAGACAAAGTGGCGTTTTTTTTAAGTCAAAAAAATTTTTTTTTCTAATATTTTCTTCATAATTTGTATTAAATTACAATATAATATAAAAAAACTATTCTCTGATGACAGCTAATACACAAGATTTTTGTCTCAGATTTATTTTTAAGCTGAGAAAGAGCAATCATATCACTTCATATCAGAAGCCGTTCAACTGGTTGAACAGATACGCCAAAATCACATACTATCTTTATTATATCATATCCTTAACTATCTTGCCGGCGCCTCTAATCTCGCCGAAAATTTTCAGCGCCTTTCCGGTCATGGACTTGTTCTACGTTCAAACAGAGATTGTTTATTGGTCTTCCCAGTTCACCGCTACTCTTTTTTTACGTCGTCCTTTACTGTCCATGCAGTGAGACTTTGGAACCAGTTACGATCCGATATTGGTCTCGCTCCGTCCTTGGCATGCTTTAAGAAGCGACTGATAAAATTCTTAATTTCTTTCCTCTCCTACGTCTGTTCCTTTTCCTTTGATACATGCTGTCTCACATTTACTTTCATTATGTATATGTTCATAAAGATGATAATCGTTTGAGACAATGTGTAACTTGTAATTTTTTGAGACCATGTGTTTCGTTTTCAGAAAATTTAAAACGATATCAATTATAAACGACATATGTATGATATGTTTTAAATTTGTACCCATGTAAAATTTACATAACAAGAAATTTGGCTTACAAAAATTCGCATTTCGTTATAAATTTTTTTTAGAGTTGCAACTTTAAACTAAGTAATAACTGCCTACTATAAAGGACAAATATATGTATGTTTGTTATATATTACGTATCCGATATTCAACTTTTGTTGTATACATGTCTGATAACTTTTTTAAAAAAATTGTACCAACGGGAACCAACAGGTATATTATTAAAGCTCTCTTTTGTTCAATTTTATTAAAAAATGTATTGCAATACTTCTTGTATGGTACATACTAAATGAAAAAACAAACGCTACGCTTTCTCACGAGAATATGAAATTTGAAGACTTTTGTTTTTAGGGATAGGGGCTTTTCATATCAGTGTGACGTTGTATATAACATACACATATATAACGGTTTAGTATATGAACCTAGGTAGATATTGAGACTAACATGTAAAAGAAAGTGACGCACTTGGATCAAACAGACAGAAGTCGCCGTAAAGGATGGCTCAAGTTTGTCTCATCAGTCTTGGGTGGGTGCTGCGTCAGACGTGCGCCGCTCCGCGTCATACAAATGGGTATCGGTCGACCTGGTGTCGCGCATTGCGGGTGTACAAGATGTAAAGGGAGATGGGCGGGCCATCAATCACCGGGAATGGTCGTGATAAACGTACCAGTGGCTTTTGTTACAAATTATAATAGGTGAAAACGGTGTTATTTCAACAATTCTTTTTTATGGGACACTAGCTTAATCCGTGACTTTGTTCACATCAATGTTTTTTAGATATTTTTTTTATCAATTATATATCAGTAACTATAGGTAAAAGTTATGTAGTGGATTGTAGATGACCTACTCCCGTCGCTTACTTGGTAAGACGCTAGTTTTACATCAGGAGGTTTCGTTAAAGATTTCGATTCTCCGATAGTACCCAAAACAAACAATGACCCCAGTGTCCTAAGACTTCGCTTATTAACAATACTCACATATTTGAATTACGTTTGTCAGTGTTGATGCATATTCAAGTACGATAGTGTTGCCAACATGTATAATGACGATTCGCAAGTTCCATGCCTTTTTTATTGTTCCAAAACCGAAGACACGAATAATAATTTCTTTATTTATTTTATTTATTTATTTAATTAACGACACAACAGTGTCTTTATATACAAATGAACATGTGACAGGTTATACAAGTACTTAAAATTATTGACAAATAATACAAAACTTTATCTTAAACTAACATGAAGATACAAAAAGCAGTAGTAATAATAAATTACAGTCATCGTTTTAAAATTATTTAATAATCTTTGAGAATTTTGTGGGAATTTTATGGATATATATTGAGATATAGAAAACACATTAGTAGAACGAGATGCAAGTTGCTTTGCAGAATTAAAAGCTTCATACATGTTGATGCAGGGTTACTCAACTCCAGAGGCAAAGTATTGTCCTTAATGTTTGGTTTATATTAGGTCCTTACATATGAAATTGGCGTTTTGTTTGGGAGGAACATAAAGTTGATTTTTTTTTAATATAATATATTTATTTAATCAAAGTATGTACCATTGCTATCTATGCACTTTTGCCATCTCATAGGTAGTTCATCGATCCCTTTACTAAAAAAACCATTCGGACGGGAATCAATAAAATCTTTGAAGTCGGTTTGGACTGCCCCATCGGAGTTGAATTTTTTCCCTTGCAAGAAGTTATCCAAATTTCGAAAAAAATAGTAATCTGTTGGGGCAAGGTCCGGAGAGTACGGTGGATGTCTTAGGCATTCCAATTGAAGCTCTTCTAATTTGGTAGCCGTCTGTTGTGCAGTGTGTGGTCTAGCGTTATCATGAAGCAGCAGTGGCCTAGAGCGATTAACCAGCCTCGGTTGTTTAGCAGCTAGCTTTTCCATCATGGTTTGCATTGCTGACAATAGACATCTGCCGTAATCGTCTGGCCAGATTTAAGAAAACTGTAGTGAACGACACCAGCACTAGTCCACCAAACGCTCACAAGTAACTTTTTTGGAGTCAATTTTCGCTTGGGGCATGGTTTGGCTGGTTCGGCAGGGTTCAGCCATTGCGATGAGCGCTTCCGATTATCATACAGGATCCACTTTTCATCACAGGTAATGATTCGATTCAAAATCCCTTCATTATTGTGCCGGTTGAGTAATGCAACGCAGCAGTCAACGCGCGTTTGTTGATTTGCTTCACTCAATTCGTGAGGTACCCACCTTTCAAGCTTTTTCACCTTCCCAATTTGCTTCAAGTGGATTAAAACAGTTTTATCACTAACACCGCAGCCTGCAGCTAACTCGGACGTGGTTTGCGATGGATCCGCTTCCACAATAGCCTTCAATTCTTCATTATCAACTTTCTCCACGGGGCTTGTTCTGCAGGTCGAAATTTCCAGAACGAAAACGTTGGAACCAAAAACGCACTGTGTTTTCTTTTGCGGCACCGTCGCCATACACATCATTAATCCTTCGAGCCGTTTCTGCAGCACTGGTGCCACGGTGGAACTCGTACTCGTAAATAACGCGATATTTCAAGTTTTCCATTTTGTAAACTGAGTGACGCAAAGAAAAAAAACAATTGAGGAAAAAACAAATGAATTATAATTTTCGAAACACAAATACTTGAGTAAATAGCTGTAAAAATTTGAATTTGGAATTCCTAACCAAAGAGAAGATATTTGAGATCAAAGTTGCCAGTACGGCAAAACACCAATTTCATATGTAAGGACCTAATATTACGTTATTTATATTAATAAAGGAGAGCACAAAGTTAGTAGCTATTTCTAAATATTGTTGTAATATTCGGGCGAATACTATATATACTTATATTAAAAATATCTAAATTGTTGCAAATCTCGTTTCCAAGTCTTTGCATACGAATTATAAAGGAGTTGATTTTATAGTTAGTATAACAATTTTCGGTTTAAAAGGTAATCGTCACCTAGTCACGTTATTCAATATTTCCCTATCACCGATTCGGATACTTTGAAAGGTGCCATACAAAAGAATAATAAAAAAATATGTACTATATGTATTGATTTTTTAACTTCGGTGTAATCATCTTTGGTATATATATTCCAGTTTTCCCAATACTTATCACTAATTATATGGCTGCAAAATGCATTAAAATCTATGATATAAATACGGTTTCTGTGATTTTTGGTAGAACTAATTAGATGCTACAAATCGTTGGTTAATTGTTTCGACATATCTCAATAATAAATACATTAGTAAGCGTATTCAATTTAAAATGCTTCAGTTCAACAATAAGTTAAATAAACATTTACGTAGGAAATATTTTGCGACCGCTCTTAGGGTGGATTCAATTAACTTAACATAGCTTAATACACATCGAAAATTATAACAATTGTAACTGCTAGGCAAATCCCGATTTTATATTTTGTTATTATTCCGGAATAAAGTGACAAAATATGAATGTGAACTTAAGGCATCATGTATTGAGTAAGATTATATGTTCCGGATAATTATTTGACCCTACGCTCCCATAGATTGTTCTATCAACCTATAAGTCGGACCAACCTGCCTTTGGAGATGCAGGTAGGTAGAGCAATCACACTGTTTAACCATGTGTCTTCATATATAGGTAGACGTTTTTCATGTGTCTCCTTCAGGAAAAATCTTTAGGGACGGTTGTCCCGAATGGAAAGATGATGAGGATGATCTTTGTTTTAATAAAACTCGTTTGAAATTGGAATATGGAAAGAGGTATTTTATTGTTAAACGTCGGTATTTATAATATTTGGAATGTGTTTAGAAAGGCGTGGAAGATATGCCGCTGTCTTGTTCTCGCTAAACAATATTTATTGTTACACGTCCCCGTATTTATATGATTTGTAGAAAGGCGCAGAAGATATATCGCTGTCTCGTTCTCGCTAAACAATAACAAGCGGCTCGCGCTGTGATCACAGGGAGTGAGGATCGCTACAAATCTCTTGAATTTAGTGTAGTACTTGAAATACTTTAATCTTTTTATATTATTTTACAGGCTACATTTTATCATAATGTTTTAGTGAAACATATACATTTTACAATATACATACATTTTACAATCTTTATAAATCTTAAAATTGTGAACTGTTTTATACATTCTTTTTTGATATTTGCTATGTTTGTTCCTTGTAAGAATTAGAGAAACCTGTAATGAACAAAGGACCTGAAAAAAAAATGGAGTTTAATAAAGATGAAGAGCACTCTGAAATGGTTTTGGCATGTGGAACGAATGCACGAAGAAAGATTAACAAAACAAATATATGGTGCAAATGTGAGTGAAAGTTGTAAGAGAGAGATAGCAAGGAGGGTATGGTTGTATTGAGAGAATGGCATTTTGAAAGAAGAAATTCAGATAAATCGTAAGAGATGTATAAAAAATGTGTATGGACGTAGAACAGGTTAAGGATGTATGTTGAGATAAGAAAATCTTGCGATATGTCCTCTCTAGCTTTCTCGACAAGCAAATTATTTGATGCTGTTTTAAAATTATGTCAATACTAATGAATCATTAATAGAGAGATTCATATTTTGCATTTTACAGAGTTTTTTAATGATACTAAAGTGCAATTTAAACGATGAAGGATGCAGCGTAAACAAGGCGGAAACTGACTAGGTGTAGAGTTGTGATAACAAAATTTAATTACGACGCCACGTACACCAACAATGCACGAAGATAGAATAAACTTAAGAAAATTATCCAAGAAGTAAGAAGTTGGCGGTAGGAACCTGTAAGTTTGCATCGAGAAGCACCAACGAACCAGAAACCTCTCTTGGGTGCTCACAGTCCATAGATGTTGTTGCATGGCTGAACATCTCTTGTCATGCAATTTCAAAGTTCTTAAAAAAACTATTCAACACAATCATTTTTCTAGACTTGTGTGACTAAAGTGATATTGATACAGTAGTCTCTCGATAATCCGGGGTCGCATTTACCGGATTGTTGATCAACAGGGGGAGTAAAGAATTACAAAAACTGTACGACAAAATGTAAATGATAATTTGCCGTAATTGTGTACCGTGTAACTACTAATGAACCTACAGCTACTTATGACATAGCTCAGGAAGAAGGTATCCTCATATGTACAAGAGTAGCGTATACGCCACAGTGCTGTTTGAACTAACGTTGAAAGCCCAATAGTTATTTGGAACAACAGGATAGTTGCGAAATCTGCGTAGCATCATTTGCCGAAAAGTGAACGGAGAGAAAAAATAAACTTGTCTGCTACCATATTTTAAATAAAGGGGTAAGTATGTAGGGTCATTTAAAGTTTTTTTTTATGATTTTTTTGACGACGATTTCTTTATCTGGATTATCATTTTTCCCCAACACCCCGGATACTCGAAAGTCCACTGTATTGAAGAACATTTCTTGCTTATTCTCTTTTGTAGAATAGCAGACAAGAATCAAATAGTTTAATCAAATCAAATAATACAGCAAAGAAATCATCGTCTTCTGTCAACTCCTCTTTTGAGTGTTAAATAGTTCAAGTTTTTCTCAGTATCTGTGAGAAAAGCCATTTTTTATGACTGTCCCTTTGATCTGGTGATGAGAAACCCCTTTATATTCCAATGAATCATAATACGAGAAAAGGTTGTTATTGAGACTTAAATGTTTTACACGATATCAAGTCATGAAATTACCGAGAAAATGCAAAAAATTGTATAAAATTACCCATGTTACACAACGTGAAAATAAAAGTTTTCAAACTAAAATATCTATATAAAAACAAAAAAATAAGACGATAGATATTTATCATGAATATAAATAATATAACAATACACTTCCGTTGTATACATCACAATCTGGTGGATGTATCGACATCTGGCAATCTCTTCCACCCAACAAGAGATATGTTAAAGAGACCTTAAGTGAAAATCAGACAGGATTTTTTTTTTTTTTAATCGAGGTTTCGATGGAAATTAAACTCGTTATCCGGATTGGTCGACAGGCGTCTTATCACACATGTAAGTCAACAATCATAATCGATCACAAAAGGAGTTTAAGATCAATAACTATATATTTATTTTATGGTATTTTCACTAATAAATTTCTACGGAAAAAATACATCAAGACAAGTACATACAACTTTTGAAAGACAACGAAATACATCTCAAGAACCTTACCCATTAAACATGATTTTCATTTTTCGTTAAAACCGTTCGATTTCGTATCAAGTTTCGCAAAATACACAAAAGTTAATTAAAGCAATCATTTGATTTCGAAACAAAATTATTTCGTTTATTTTTGTTTATTTAAAGAAAGTTAGATTTAAAATTAATATTAAATACTCCGTTACGTATTCCGGTAATGTTGAATTCAAATATTTACTGTATCTTTCCCCGCAATATAAACAAAATTTAACTCGACAAAAACAAATATTATATTTTAAACACGTGTAAACATCATTCAGTGAAACATGTTTTACATAAGTATGTAAATGATCAAAATTAAAACTTAGCGCGACAAAATTATTTTTATATTTAGATTTGTAATTAATTCACTATAAAAAACGTTTACATATAATAAAGGGCCTTTCAAATTGAGCGTTTTTTTTTAAATTCTTGAATAAAACACACAATTTGCTTTGATTTCCAATTTTTTTTATTGGTCATTGAAGTATAATGTGACATTCAAACACAAAAAAAATATCCGCCAAATGTCCACCTCTCGCAGCTAGACAAATGTCCACTCTTTTGTCAAAATTTTCGATGACATTTTGGCATAATTGCGGTTCTAACTCACCAATAACGCGAACAATTTCGTCCTTCAGCTCAGGAATTGATCGGGGGTCATTCTTATAGACCTGGCTTCTCACGTAACCCCAGAAAAAATAGTCCAACGGTGTCAGATCACATGATCTTGGTGGTCAATTAACATCACCGTTTCCGGAGATTACAATACATAAAATAATTCAACAATTTAAACGCATTGTTGTATTGTATACGACTCCATTTTTATATATGGCATAAATTACACTTCTCAAATGTCACAAGACCCAAGCAAGTTCGCGACGCCATCTGTATTTTATCAAAGAATAAAAAAAAACTCAATTTGAAAGATCCCTTACATTTGATGCAAAATATATTAATGTGAACATAAAATTCTCAAAGTTTAAAAAGCCTGTTATAATGGTTTAAAAATTACATAATCAAGTAAAATAAGTACTTTATAATCTACGAGTACAAGAAATAGGAATTTTTTTATGAAAGGCATTTGAATGACACATGTTGTCTAAAAAAGGTTAAAAATCGCAGTAATAAATTCACATATCTAATCTGGCATGTCGACCTTTGATGTTTTGACGTAATCTCGGTACCCGGGCTTCTGAGAATGGATTTAAAATCGAAATTCAGGTAGAAACTTCAACTGGATGGCAAAGGATAATGTTAGAAATAAGATTAATGGGTCTGAGATGAACTATCCTCCCTTGCAATATTCTTATATTTTTCAAAAATGTAAAATTTAATAATAATGCGGTTCTTAAGATACAATGTAACGCTAAAACACTTTTGATAGGATTTGCTTTTGTTGTATTAAAAACGGTTCGTTTTTAGTGAAATTATCTTTAAACACAAAATGCATTACTTTTCAATGGATAAATGTTTGATAGTGGTAATACCATGATGTTAACCTTATTTAGTTGATTTTAGATATCATTTTTATCATATAATTTAACACTACATATAAATAATTTTGCGGGCGTATTAACAGGTAGCAAAGTCTTCCAACGAACCAGACAAAAGTAAATAAAGAAAGTTACATGGTTGTTAAAGTTATTTAAATTATTTTTATTTAGCACAAAATTCATAAAAAATATAAATAATAACAAGAAAAATAAGATATCAATCGATGGAAGAAAGAAGAAATAACGGAATATAAAAGTAAAGCGGGAATGAAATACGTGCAATTATTGACTTGAAATAAGAGTATACGACATACTCGTATTTATTACCTTTGAAAATACTCGTATATAAGTATGACAAAACTTTCATTTAATTTATAAACATTTATAAAATTATTCTGGAAATATTTTATTATAAGTTAAAAAATAATCTTAATAACTTATTACATTAATTTAAATATCCAAAAGCAATGTAATTTTTATATGACATGCATAGAAAAAACAAAAATATTAGGTCCCCACATACGAAACCGGCGTTTTGCCGTACTTGCAACTTTGATCTCAAATATCTTCTCTTTGGTTAGGAATTTCAAACTCAAATTTAAACAGCTATTTACTCAAGTATTTGTGTTTCGAAAATTATAATTCATTTGTTTTTTCCTCAATTGTTTTTTTTCTTTGCGTCACTCAGTTTACAAAATGGAAAACTTGAAATATCGCGTTATTTACGAGTACGAGTTCCACCGTGGCACCAGTGCTGCAGAAACGGCTCGAAGGATTAATGATGTGTATGGCGACGGTGCCGCAAAGGAAAACACAGTGCGTTTTTGGTTCCAACGTTTTCGTTCTGGAAATTTTGACCTGCAGAACAAGCCCCGTGGACGGCCGGAGACCAAAGTTGATAATGAAGAATTGAAGGCTATTGTGGAAGCGGATCCATCGCAAACCACGTCCGAGTTAGCTGCAGGCTGCGGTGTTAGTGATAAAACTGTTTTAATCCACTTGAAGCAAATTGGGAAGGTGAAAAAGCTTGAAAGGTGGGTACCTCACGAATTGAGTGAAGCAAATCAACAAACGCGCGTTGACTGCTGCGTTGCATTACTCAACCGGCACAATAATGAAGGGATTTTGAATCGAATCATTACCTGTGATGAAAAGTGGATCCTGTATGATAATCGGAAGCGCTCATCGCAATGGCTGAACCCTGCCGAACCAGCCAAACCATGCCCCAAGCGAAAATTGACTCCAAAAAAGTTACTTGTGAGCGTTTGGTGGACTAGTGCTGGTGTCGTTCACTACAGCTTTCTTAAATCTGGCCAGACGATTACGGCAGATGTCTATTGTCAGCAACTGCAAACCATGATGGAAAAGCTAGCTGCTAAACAACCGAGGCTGGTTAATCGCTCTAGGCCACTGCTGCTTCATGATAACGCTAGACCACACACTGCACAACAGACGGCTACCAAATTAGAAGAGCTTCAATTGGAATGTCTAAGACATCCACCGTACTCTCCGGACCTTGCCCCAACAGATTACTATTTTTTTCGAAATTTGGATAACTTCTTGCAAGGGAAAAATTCAACTCCGATGGGGCAGTCCAAACCGACTTCAAAGATTTTATTGATTCCCGTCCGAATGGTTTTTTTAGTAAAGGGATCGATGAACTACCTATGAGATGGCAAAAGTGCATAGATAGCAATGGTACATACTTTGATTAAATAAATATATTATATTAAAAAAAAATCAACTTTATGTTCCTCCCAAACAAAACGCCAATTTCACATGTAAGGACCCAATATTTCGATTCTTTAACGGGGTTATTTAAACATATTCAATATTTAAAAATATTTTGTTTTGAGCAGCGTTGTACTAAAATCTGGAAATCAGGGTTAAGAATATCAAGCAAAACTATTTAAGAAAATTTAAACACCGCATATATCTAATAACAGACTGTTTCTTTTTGACTTAAGATATGAATGCAAAAGCCTTTGACAGAGTCACCCTCGCTGTACCGAGATTCGGCGTTGAAGTAACGTATGGATGAACGTGAATGAGAAATGAGACTTAGGGGGACGAATATCAATCTAATGGTACATGGATTCATCGAATTATCAGATTCCTACGGTGTTTCCGTCGTATAATGTGAATTATGACATGGATTCTGCGTCGAAAAACTTTATAGATATAATATAAATAATTTAAGATCATCTCCACGACTTAGTTTAGAAACAAAAAATTGTGCACGCCCTTGCCAGGAATGTTCTTATAAAAATTAGGCGAGACATTGGAAGCAGTGGTGAGAGATTAAAGACCCCAGACATCATGTGCCTTTAGCCCCCAGCCCCATAGGTTCCTAGAGAAAATCCACATAAGTTTCAATAGAGGCACTAAGCCTCTGGAACAACAATCTAGTATTGCTAGGATGAACGTGTGAAGGAACATCGGGCCTCAATGGCTGGAAATTGTCTGTAGAAAAATTAAAAGCTTGCTCTGAAATGCCCTGGAGAACCTGGAAATCTCGAAAAAGGTTCGGCTCAACAACATGTCGAAATAGTGAATTTTTATGATGGATCGATTTTCTGTATCTACGTTGAGCAGTTCATGTGACACTTGCTGTAGTGCCCGAGGAGCTCGGTGTCTTGCATCGAAAAGGACGTGATTTTTAGAATGTCCAGTTCTATCCAGGTTGCAGAATTTGGGCAGCCTTTGACATGAAAAGAAGAACTTAATAAAACGTTTGTTTTCTATCCACGAGTTTCAAGCTCAGCGCATAATAAATCCCAAAAAACAAATAAGAGTCCCAAGCATCGGTTTACTGACAAGGTTGTTTTTACCGTTATTTTTACTATAGTATTGACAATTTTCTAAGCCCAATTGCTTAATTAAAAGGGTTAAATACAGTTTTATCCCCTGGCGTTCTTCGACATTTCCGCATTTCCTACAGAAATGCTAAGAATAGCATCCAATCAAATGAATATATATTTTTACAAACCATTTTTGTACGTATCAAAGTGGGCGATCAAGAATAAATAGCCTATTTACTATTCTTTGTTTTAATTTTTGTTAAATTTAAAAGAATGAGAATTACTTTAAATTTTGTATCTTTAAGCACAGCTGATCAAATCTTCCTGATCCATTTACGAATATTGGAAAAAAGTCCAATCTGAAAATAACTTATGACTCAAGCATACACTTAAAAAACTGGAAAATATTTTAACAAAAAAACAGTTTGTTACGGTGTACAGGTACAGGTACAGGTTCTCCATATTCATCGGCGTGGAACGGCTGATTATGTAGAAGTCTAGTGTGTACCTCGTAGAAGACCAAACGGAATGGATACAAATTTGCCTGTCGGTGATGCTATGACGCAGTTGGTGTAGGATTCGAGTATTAGATATCAACAATAAAAGATAATTCAATCATCATTTTTGTAAAAATTACACTATTCCTTACCGTTGACTTAAGGTTTTTTGACACTTATAACCGTAAACTGCGAATATTATAACAGCGTTCTTGTGGATTCAAGTGCCAACGTTTCGGGAAAGTTGCAGCTCTCACCTTCAAGGTTTATTGGTTCTCAAACCGCTATCTGTGTAGATACATGACGAATAATAAGCTTTGCCTTTTAAAGTGTGTTAGTTTAAAATACAATTGTATCTCCTTATTTTACCTCATTACTTAATGAATAAAAGAATGCGGAATGAAGACTTTAGAAAAGAAAACAAGGATAAAATAGATGATTTAAGTAAAATGAAGAAAGGAGCTTTAAGACGGTTTGGAAATGTGCAGAGAATAAATGAAGAAATAATTAGTAAGCGAATATACAAGTCAGAAGTGCAAGGTGTGTGTGGAAGAAGTAGACCGGGGAAAACGAGCATGACCAAGAAAATAAGATTTTAAATAAAGCTAAATGAAAGGTATAAATAATATAAGATTGTGTATAATGAGATGTATGAATGTGGAGGAGATGAAATTTGTGCATGGATAGAAAAGTTTGAAGTTCTCTTATCTTTGCCTTTCTTGTAAGGGACACGGTGTGATGATACGTTTGTTTAAGAAAATAAAAAACTTAATTAATTTTTAACAAGGTACTTGTATACTCGTATGTACCATAAGTGAAGTATCCGTGATCAATCAATAACTACTCCAAACTATCTATCAGTGTTAATAAGTCAATTTATTGAATCGGCGCAATACCCTGATACAGCATAAGTAATTTATAAAGGTAAGTTCACATGTAGCAAAGCTATTTACCGCTTATAAGATACGATGATGTTTACCGTCTTGTTTTCCGCATGTGTGTGTAACATGTCGGGAGTTTAACTTAAAATTTATCTAATTTCATGCAGAAGTTTGTTGCCAGTTACCTTCCATGGAGGGGAGGCGCGCTATGCCGCGCTATACCGTGCTATGTATAGCTCGGTGAAGGAGGAATTCCATATGCGCGGGAGACGACATCTAACCTAATTGAAAACGTTTTCGAAAACAACTCAAATATCTTGTTAATTTACTATCATGTCCGGAATTCTCTTTCACATAATGAATGCTTTGCGAAAATCATTATTGTTTACCTCTTTATAAGTCAGACATAGGGCAACATTTAATAGCATAGATTTTGACAAATATATAATTTAAATAATTTTCAATGAATGCGATATTGATACTTGTTTAAATTGATAAAAAATGTAGTTTTAAAGTAATAAATTCGGTACACATTTCTAGACTCGTCTGTTTTCTATGCAGCTGATAAGCGGATATATGGTAGTCATAAATATTGTCATATAGTCCGCTTCTAAAAAATCTAAACTAGCCTGAGTGTTGGGAACATATTGATTTTAAGCTTTGTCTCCTTGTATTTAAGTATGTTAATGGGATATCTCCATTATGCCTTTCAATTCGGGGCGATGTTTCTTCGGAGAGACGTAGAACTTTAAGATCAATTTATTATTAATCTCTTTTTTTACGTCGTCCTTTACTGTTCATGCAGTGAGACTTTGGAATCAGTTACAAAGCAATATAAGACTCGCTCCGTCCTTGGCATGCTTTAAGAAGCGACTGAGAAAACTCTTAATTTCTAGTCAGTAAAATAACGTGTTTCATTCCTGATTTTTCTTTTCCTTTTCTCTCCACCATCCCTTCCTTTTCTTTTGATTGATGATATCTCACTTTATATGAAAAATAATGTTTGTGGGCATATGCTCACGTATGTTGTGTTTATGGATTTCGTGGGAATGGATAGTCATCTGAATGATTTATGGGACCATGTAACTTGCTTCATTTACCTTTATCTGAGCGGTTGGAAGAGATTGCCGCCTGGCAATAAGCCCACCAGAATGTATTAACAAAATAAATGTTAAATAAATAAATAAATTAATTGATTGTTCCAAATTGATCAAATAGGGCAAGGTATCATTATAGAGCTTTTGCAGATGCTGGTCCTGTGGCGTGGAATTGTTTGCCTCTTAGTATCAGAGATATGGATGGCGTATACTTTAGGAAGCACTTAAAAACAACATTTTTTGGGATAAATTATCAAAATTTATGATTTTACATGAAAACTACACTACACCTAAAACCAAATGTTTTTCTATCACAC
Source organism: Odontocerum albicorne (assembly GCA_949825065.1). Classification (NCBI taxonomy): domain Eukaryota; kingdom Metazoa; phylum Arthropoda; class Insecta; order Trichoptera; family Odontoceridae; genus Odontocerum; species Odontocerum albicorne. The sequence continues at coordinate 42,392,151 of OX463840.1, forward strand.
ATCGGAAGATCTACAAACGTTTCTTTGTAATTCGTCTTCCCTTGATATTTTTTTTGCGGTTTTCTTACTAAATACGAGGGTCATCTAGAAAATAAGGTTACAAGGGCTCCTGAGGCCTTGTAACCTTATTTTCTAGATGATCCTACATAAATGTAGTAACCTTACTTTCTGGATGACCCTCGTATGTTTTTCTGAACATATGTAGATGCGGGGAAGTATCTAATCTAATGGCCGTAGTCACTACCTTCCTATTTTGGATTTGTCAATAATGGTGGGTTCCAATCTTGAGTTGAAGCACCCATAAGAAGAGTTTGCTCTCTAAACGGCGCTAAGTAAGTTGTCCTTTTATTATTATTATGATTGTTCGGTACATGGTGATAATTAATTATGTTTATAAAACCCATAATGAAAATTGACAATAGACAGCCTTATACCGACCTGTAAGGGCAAACTATAACATTTTTATTGTCAAAAATAAGACATCTATTTTATATAAGTTTTGAAGGGTGTTTATAAAAAAATGAGGTAAGTAAGGCGCGCTGTTTTCCAACTATGGTTTTCTGGTTGGATTCGTAATGTTACCTAAAAATACATTAAGGTCACTATTGTTTCTAAGAAATATCAACCAGTACAATTACGGACAGTGCTTTTAGTGTATATTCCAGTCGTTCTAAATCTGAACGTTTGGTTCAAAAGGAAGACTACAATATTGTCTTATAGCCAGACTCTTCACAAGTCCAATACTATACGAACGAATGATGAAAAATGTAATACTTTAAATTCACATTTATTTTACATTTATGATAAATGAAAATGATGATATAAAAATTAAGTGATTAAAAAATACATGATAACTATAGGACAAACTTGAAATTATTTCAGAACAGGTAAACATATAGGCTGGATGTTTTTCACATAATCATATTGAGTTTTGAAAATTAGAATTGTTATCTTAAGAAAGTCAAGTTTGATGTTCTGGTACACTGGGTCACGTTGTTTTTTTTTATTTTCTTCCTGTTGTCAAATTTTAGGTTACCATGTTGCGTATCTTTTTGGCACTCGTGAAATATAATGCTTTAAAACAGGAACTAAATTACAATATTTCAAATAAAAAAAACTCGGATCAATAAGGTTCAGCTGCCCAAACATCAGAGACAACGTCTGCTGAATAATAGGCTTATTTTTCGCTATGGGGGTGTACCAGTACTTCCTCAAAATAATAAGTACTTAGGACTTCTATGTGAATATCTAACATAAGTCGTTGAAAGTATATTTGCGGGTATGGTCTGGAGGATGGAAAATTCGATCACATGTTTTTAACTGTTCGAAGCACTCGCACTCTTCCTCGAGCAACATGTAAAACTACCTTATAAAAAAACTACTCACTCTTCTCATCTCAATATCGCATACCTTTTCTCACTTAATAATCCAGTGGTTTGAGCCTTTTTTCCATAAAATCTAAATTTACTAAAAAATTTAAATCCTGCGTTCATTAAATAATTTGGTGCCAAGTTTAATGTATTGGAGTGGAACGTAGATGTGGAAAAATTCTAAAAGGCGCCGAAATAAATGCGTGCATTGAAAATAATACATGGAGTCACAATATATGATAGAACATGGAATGAAGTGATTAGGGATGTACGTGAACTTAAGGCTGATTGTACATGGAGTGAAAATGTATTACAGAATACGGAATGCAGTGATTAGGGATGTACACATATATGTGAACTAAAGGCTGATTGCACGTGGAGTGAAAATGTCTTACATAATGCGAAATGAAGTGATTAGAAATGTACACATATGTGAACTTAAAGCAATTGTGTTAGTTAAGATAAAAAAAAGCACCCTTAGAAGGTTTGGGCATGCGGAACAAATGAATGAAGAAAGACTAATAAAACAGACATATAATACAAATGTGAGTGAAATGAGAGTTGAGAGTTGAAAACCAAAGAAAATATGGTTGGATCAAGTAAATGATATTCTGAAAGAAGGAAACGTAGAAAGTCAGACGATGCAAAGTATTCGTGGATCGAGATAGAGAAGTATGGTGCTTTATTCTCTCTGCCTACTTCGATAGAGAAATGCTGTTATGATATGTATGTATTAAATAAATCATACAATGGGCTTAAAGCACTTTGAGCACGGTGAATTGCCAAAACCAAAGAGTTCAAAACTATGTAGCGTTTCATAAAATATTTTTTATGAAACGATACATCAAAAATATTTTTTGTTGTTATTTTAAGTAAACTTTGAAACAGGATGATTAACCAATATATTGATTGGCGAGAGGAATTGCAATCCATCGGATCACTCCTGAGGATGAATTATCGATGAGAAACCTGTACATACGACTGTGAGTAAGAACTCATACAAAAGAAAAATAATCTCAACATTCTTAACTTCTCGTGTATTTTTCTCATTCGAATTAAAAAATTATATATTTTTTTCATGAATCAATGGGGCACTACAACATACACACTCGAAATATACAGAATCAAAATCTGCTATGACGATAATCCATAAGAGTATTTTAGTAGCATCTTCGATGTATGTAAGTAAAATATGAACGTGGAAAAATACTAAAAAGATGCGAATAAACACTGTATAAGTAGAGTTGTTCAAGAAAGTGTATGGCTGAGAAGTGACAAAAATATGTGAGTCGAGATACAAACGTCTGGCGCTCAATCCTATTTGCCTACTCCAATAGGAAAATTGCGTTATGGTATGTATGTGATAATATTTTTAATTTAAATTTGAACTTGATATTGTAGATATGAAACATTTTGATTAACAATTTTTTTGATTGTTTTAATTAATACAATCCTGGTTTGTTGGATAATAAGAAACTTTTGAATGTATTATATTAATTTTAAAACTATGCATTTCAAGTAGATAGTGCAAATCGAGGGCCAGATATACGACACGACGCATAGCTAATATTCATAGCTCTTCGCTCGTCTCGGGGTAGGAAGCCACTTGATTTATCAGTAATAAATCATGTTATAATTAATAATAACGTAGTATTTTTTTAAATATATTTGATATCGTGCCACTTATAAAGGAATCAAAACATATACATGATTGTTAATTGATGACCTCAGTGTACTCTGTAAGTTGTATATTTTTTATTATCCATAATACAACATGCACAATTTTTATCATTTAAATAGAAGGGAGAATCGTCGAATACAAGTATATACGAGTATGTTAACAATGCATTTTACTAGGTAAAGCCTGTGATGAAGGACTTTCATTTTTCAATATTTTTTTTTATATATTTGACCTAAATTTTATACTGCACTCATAAACAAAAAAAGCAGTTAAATGTGTTTCATAAGCAAACACGCAGCAAACGCATAGGCACTTGCTGTCTTTTTGCTTATGAATCACATTTTATTATTTTTTTGCTCAGAAAAACCTAGTATTTTATAAAATTAAAAAAGACATTACGTCGATTTTTGTGTTGAAATAAACGGTTTTCTGTATTTTTTTATGGATTGTATGGTTCAGAATTTGATATGGAATATTGCCTCATACTTATGAGGCAATATTATTTTTTTGCTTATGACGGCAGTATAAAACTCGGCTGAAAAATTCATAATGACGAACCGCGCTTTAAATGTTCTTCTACAGCGATTCTTACTCCAAAGACGGGGTTATACTTTTCAACATTCTTGCACCAGCGGTGTAGATTTTTTCTATCTAGTATTCGGGGGTATAAGAAACCCTATGAATCCGGTCACAGATATATTTTTTTTTAAATGAAAGAAAAAAAACATCCCTTTGCGCTCCGATCTTCTCACATCAGGCGTGCCATCGGATTGCTGATGTACAACGTATCACTCACATAAACTATGAGAAAGAAGAAAAGAGGAAAAACTCCACGGTACAGCTTTGCTTTCCAACTGAATTGATGTTGGAATGGCGAGAGGATCCTCGACTACGAGGTCCAACAGTGACGACGACAACACGAAAGTAGATTCAAATTTGAAACATATCTTTAGTGTAGTAGGTACTCGTAATTTAAATAATTATATTGTGTGTAATTTACTGGTCTTTTACCCTTTTCGCGATCCATTATATTCTCAGTAAGTAAAAAAATTACCACATAAACATTTTTTATTATTTTCTATTGAAAAATACATACCAAAATGGAAAGAGCAGGGGTAAAAATTGTTAAAAGCCCCCTATCGAATTTCACGTTTAAATAACCTAAAACAATTATGTCCACAGAATCAATTTTAAAAAATTGATAACTTACGTTATATGAAATAATGTATCAATTAAATACCATAAGTAAAGATACTACTAAAATTTTGTTAATTGCAAAAAAATATTTAATATGGAATACAATAAATGATTCTGAATACTAAATATGGAGTATATTAAGATACCTTATACGAAGTCCAGGTGTACTCGTACCTATTGGTGAAAAGTTAATATTTCAATACGTCAGGAATCGAAATGAAGTTTTGTGGAATTACTACTCGCTTTTGAATAATATAAACCTTTGACGGTAGAGATTTCCACAGAAAGCTGTGGAATGTCTGCATTTGACAACAGCTCTCTGTATCCGCTACCGTTTTCTGGAGCCGAAATGAGTTTTTGAAGTTTTGGATACCTTTCTATATGAATGCCTATATACCATTTTTCGACATAAATCCTTTCTCATGTCAAAAGTGAGAGTATTTCATGAGACGTATTTCTGAAAAGCAGAAAAAATATTCAATTTACATTTATTTATTCCTAGTAATATTGTGTAAATGTATCAAGACTTCTAAATTCATTCCTTAAATCTTGCACTTTTCTCAGAAAGTCGACAAAATATGATTTTTTTAGGTTATATGAAAGCTAAAATTAAATTAAATCAGTTGTTTTATTAAAATGTAATTTAAATCTATCGTATAGTATTTTCTATAATTTATTTTATATTTATTACATGCAGCTGCTGGACATGAACTTAAAACATCAAGCAATTTCCCAAATAATTTGTACATTTTTGTAAAGTTCGCAATAATCTTTATTTATTTCATCAACATATTGAAGGAGGTTATAGTCAAGAACAATAGAAACAAAAATAATAGTTTCAAAAATATTTTAATTATAAATTGATCCAAAAAAATAAATAAAGCGAACTTATCTTAAAAATTAAAAATAATTCACTTGTATAATAGTTATATAAGAAAAACATATGTCAATATAAGAAAAACCTCGCTCTTGTGAACTTTCAATTGGTTGACTATAGAAATACGTCAAATATTGCAATCGAATTTATTGATATTACCTACTAATTCTATCACAAGATGGAAAACGTGGATGGGTTGAATATGCGTTGATACAAACCAAAATTATGTTCATTTTAGATGATTTTTGAAAATGTAAAAAAAGCTTTAATTTGCGGAATTACGTATTGATGATAACGGTAAGATTTACTCATTACTTGTTATTTTCACTAATACGATTTAAAACTGTAACGAGAAATTCTTTCTATTTAACCTAACTAACGTGAGAAGCATGTGAGGTGAAATGTCCCTATGGGAAATTCGAAAGAAAGATTTGTGTTATTTTAAATGTATGTCTTTTAATATTATTTGTCTTTGTTTGAACATAAGTAGCTTTTTGGATTTCAAAATATTCTTAAAGAGCTGCTTACGATATTTGTCAACAATTGTTAAGCTTTTTTTCATATTATTTGAAAATTGATATTTTTTGGTACAGTGGTTGGGAAATTAACTAGATAGATATATGTTAGTTATTTTTTTCTTATTCTGGTTTTAGATATTCTTAAATTTTCTTCTATGATTACACATTTCGCAACCATAACGAATTAATGTATTTTTCATATAAACTTTTTTTGTTTGCACTGGTTCCTTCTATTAACAGTCTCAACATAACATAGTTGCATTAAATACTAGTGGTCCGTGTATCTAAATCTTGAGCGAATGCAGAAGTAGCCCTCCCCTTAAGACGAATGCATATGTTTTATTCAAATGACCATTGAATTGGCCTGTGATCCTCTAAAATAATTACTGGACTGAAATCACTTAGACTTCGCTTGGAGAAGCGTCTTGGTATAAATCTTCAAGGCACCAGTTTCCATTGAAAAGCTCCGGGGTACGTTATGAGCAAAAACAGAATCACTCACGCAAAAACACTTACGCATTCAAAACCCTTGCCTTGGAAGCATCGGTCCGGATTTTATATCAAAATTCTAACGAAAATTTCAGTCTAAGTATTTTAAAATGAAGATGAAATTTTATGAAGTGGAGGTTTTATCAAAATATATTAAAAAAGGCCAATAAGGTTGTTAAAATTTAAAAAAATATTGATAACATACTGAGTTTTTATTCAGATTGATTAATATACAAATATGCTGAAAAAAAAACAGGTTTGAAGGGATTTAAAACAAAAGGGGATGCATCTTTAAAAATAGAAAATCGTGTTTTCAAATAAAGCCTCTTTCTTACAAGATTATTTACAATGAACTCAATTATTTTTAAATTTATGTTTTAAAAGCAGGCTTTTTATTTTGAGATGAATTAAAAATAATCATTCAACAAGTTTTCACAATTTAATTAGAATAATTAAGAAAAATCTTCACATCTTTGTTTTATTTTATTGTTTTACTTTTTGTTGTATACAGTAAAACTATGTGGACTTATTGCCATGCAGCAATTACTTCCAAACTAAACAGTAGTATGTTAAAGAGTCCTTAAGGGAAAACGAAACTGGAATCCTTTTTTTTAATTTGTTCCAGCGGGATTCGAACCCGCAACCCCCTAGGTAAGAAGTTGTTCGAGTTAGAGTAAAATAGTTTTTCTTTTATAAATTATTATTTATGATAACTTGTTTAACAATTTATAAAGCAATTATGTAAGATCTTGAAGAGCACTCTGAGAAGTTTAGGCACGAAGAACGAATAAATGAAGTAATACTAAAACACAAATATACAATGCAAATGTGAGTGGAAAGTGTGGTAGATGAAGACCAAGCAAAGCGTAGTTGGATCAAGTGAATGATATTTTGAAAGAAAGAAATGTAAAAAGTCATAGAAATTGAATGAGTTGTATGAGGTGTTTGGGCGTAGAAGATGCGAAAAACGTGTGTCGTGATAGGAAAGTATGGGACTCTTTCCTCTCTGCATAGCCGACAGGGATACGACGTGTTGGTATGTTTAAAAAACGTTACTTAAACTAAAACTGTAACACCACTTCATCAATCAGGGTTTGGTTTGTTGTAAGAATTTTTCATGCGCATTAGCATGATAATCATGGTAGTGATGATGAAGTTGATGATTTTGAAGAATCTACACCGTTTTTTTACTTAGTACCACCCCAAGGGCACTCTCTTCAAAAGTTACTTTTCACTCGGTCAATTTATGAAAGGAAGATTCTTTTGATGACACTTTTCTTGTAAAGTCAACAGATGTGGCATATGATCATCGTCATAGAACATTTTACTTTGTGGTGTACAACCCAGAACAACTCAGTAGAACTGCATTCAAACAATCCTCGTAGGTAATTGAACAAACTGATTCGGTATCTTCATTGATTTCTTTTTCCATGGTTGATTAGCTGGGTTGTGCTGTATCTTGTGCCTCTTATTATATGGGCCGAGGTTTTACAAGATAAAGCATTCACAGTTTCAAGCAATTCTTGATCTTAGCTTAAACGTGAAAGCACTTCCACATTTATTAAATAAATGTTGAAAGACAAACTGAATAAATGTTGTAATTCATAATTCTCGATGACAGGATCTCGATCTCAAAAACCAACCCTAAGACAAACTACACACAAACCGGCCCAAGAAAGCCTACGGCTGTGTGTTCCTTACACCCGCGCACTACTCCTGGATGTAATTAATGAATGACCCCGCCGGAACCTTTCGGCAACCCCAAGGCACAAACTATTTGCTCCGAGGGGGCAGGGTATCCCGCATGGGGGAGCTTATATTTATTTGTGTTATTATTTTTACATTAGCTTTCTTGTAGTAATGACCTGATACCTGGACTTCAATTACAGACCACGGCACACCATGGTATAAGTTAAAATTAGCAATGTGAATCTACTCACTAGTTACGAGTGTTTAGATAATGGGGTTTGATGCAGTTCACTGTCTGATGAAAGAAAAGATATTGAACTTTTTTGAAGAATTAAATCTTTGTGCAAGTTGATTATGACATATCATTTTGTTATGTTATGCTGTTCAAAACCTTCTGTTGGCAAAATATTCTGCTTTCTTGTTGGACTAACTGATCGGTCAATTTTTACTGTCATATTTAATAAAAAAAAATTAAATGTAATTACATTGCAACAAGCTGTTTATTCACATTGAAACATGCCAACAGTGGAAGTTACCTAGTGAAAAGTCAAACCAGAATTTGTAGGTCACGATATTTATACTTGTTAATCAAACTGTAAAAAAATAACAAATTACGCTTCCTTAGTTTCTCTTATTTAAAAAAAAATATAATTAAAACGGTTTAATTGAAGTTTATTTATTTAATATACTTGTACTTTTCAAATAGTATGACACATTGGTGCCATGTGTGAATATTGTGTTGTAATGTAGGCAATTTTTTATTTAAGTTATGAAAATATATGAAATTTAAAAGCAATGTCTTTACTTATCGAGAATTAAAAACGACCTCCGTGGCCTAGTTGGTAAGAGACCTGTCTCCCAACCCAGATGTTGCGGGTTAAAATCCCGCTGGAATCCAGATTTTTTTAAAAAGGATTTCAATCTGATCTTCTTGATTGAATTGATATTGTTCTTATGGTAAACAACGAAAGTGTAATTCAACACAATGTTAATACAACACAATGTTTATTTCATATTAACTTAAATGCATCATAATACAAATAAAAGTTTAAGAAGTACTTTTTCAGCCCCCCTAGGAATTAACAGTGCAGACTTTGAAAACCTTTGGGCCAATTGGTTTCGATATTAGTATCATCTTCAAATATACCAATATACTACTTATTGTAGTATACGGAAATTTTATCATATATAAATTTTTCACCATTCATTTTGAAAATCACAATAAATGTGTAGCGGTAACTTTGAGAAAATTATAAAATTTCAAGTTATCGATGACAATAAAAAAATAAAAGCTATGAAAACTTTAAATATGCCTAAGTATAGTATATTGTATAATACTTTCGTAGTTGACAGTACAAACTAGCGGATATATTGCCACTAGACAATCTCTTCCATCGAATCAGAAATATGTTAAAGATATCTTTATTGAAAGCAAGATTAAAAACTATTTTGAAATATCGTGCCTTTACCGGTGTCCTTGAAGATAAGGGTAATATGGAAACAGGAGCGACAAATATTTTAATATACCTTTATTGTTATTAATAAGTGGAAAAAAAACAGTTTATACGTTAATAACCGTTTTCAACACGAATATTCAAAGTGTTTTTGGCTAAAAAATTATAATTCATTTACATTACTGATATTAAAAAAGTTTATGACACATTTAAAAAAAAAAAAAAACTAGCCAAAACTTGACAGTGTGTTATTATCTTGACAGTTTTCCATTTCGATAGTTAACGAAGCGTTTTATCGCAACATGACCCAGAAAAAAAATTTCAAAGAAAATGTTTATGCTAAGGCTTGTTTTAATTTCATGCGCGTACTTTCCAAGGCGAAATTTAATATTAAAATTGATGTGCCTTACAAGGACATTATTCAAATATGTTTTGCAATTCATTTTAAACTTCTTAAACAGAAGGCTGTCGAGCCCATTTAATGGCTAAGTCTCATTCTTAATTACCTTATAACTCTCGGTTGATTTATAGTTTGACTAAGAATACGACAAGGAAAACACGGCGAGGTGGGTTTTCTTTTAAAATAATGTCATAATTTACGGCGGTGTAAATGCAAATGGGCAGAATATCTTCCTTTCTTGAACTATTGTTGCCCATAATACAAAACCTATAAGGAAGAACACGCGAGGGTGTCATGTACGTTGTACGATATTGAAGCTTTCGGATGCAACCAGATTTATATAATAATTATTGTACGTCAAATTAATTTTCAAACGAACTCCGTTGTCTAGTTGGTGAGATACTTGTTTTCCACACGGGGGTTTCGGGGTCGATTCCCGACGGTACCCAAAATAAAATTAGACAAAGGGTCCCAATCCGGTAAAACAGTTCGTAAGGTACTCTCACGTGCAGATAGTTAACGTGCAATGACGAATTACGAGTGCTGTGCATTATTCATTGGTTGTTAACCTGAACGTTTGTTTAATGGAGCTGAATACAATGTTGTTGGGCTACGCGCTTCAATAAATCCGAATAAAATAACTTTATGTAGTGCTAAGCAACATTTTGTGTTGATTAAAATTTGAAGCCAAAATAAAATTACGAGTACAGACAAAATACGTTTCCTGTTAAGTTTTTTCTTTAAAAGACTAAAGGTCGATATTGATTTTGTTCAATGATGGAAAAATATTACAATCTGTCAAACTGAGTGCTGCAATATTTAAAAAACAAAACGTTACTATTTGAATATTGTTCTTTTTTTAAAGTTTTTTTAGATGTTTGGATAGAAATTGAGATAATTACCATCAAATTATTATGAAATTTGAAGTTCATTTTTTAAAAAAAGAACGATTTTTTACCCTGACTTGAGGCACAATTTTGAATAGATTTTATGTTGAATCTAACCTATTTTATTCTTTGAATTATTGCAAAACTATAAATTTAAAATTTAAAAAATGTAGTTATGACCATCGCACGTGTTAGTAATTCTACTCGCACGTGAAGAGGCAATAACACGAATACTTTTACGAGACTGAAACTTTTTTTGTGTACCATCGGGAATCGAACCCGAAATCCCGAGTTCAAGTGTCTTGCCAACTAGACCGCACACAAATGCGAACATTTTTTTTAAATGGAATATTTCTTTATAGAATGTTGAAAATTATTCTAAATAATTGTTTTAAGTTGACTATTTTAACGGTTTTTTTGTCAAACGTTTATCGAAATTACATTCAACGAAATTTAATCAATGGGTCTTGTAATACAAGATATTTTGCTATTGAGTTACTCTCCCATTTAGATATAATGTATGTGGCACATTCCCGCCGATATAACCATTACAGTGGCTCTAGAAGGGTTAGCCCGCCCCAGCCCCAGATGAGCGCGCTGTAAGGGGGGCGCCGGATAAAGCGGCCGCGAGGGCAGGGGCCTAGCGTCTTGAGGCCCCCTCCCCTGGTCCCCTTAGGAATATATTGGATTAAATCTATGCGACGTATGCGTAAGATGACTAAATTATAGGGGATATATTAAAATATTACGTTTGCTAATCCTAGATATGACCATTCCTCAGATTTGATGATTTAATTAAAGAATACGAGAGATTTCCGAGATACTGAAAATATTGAAAATCACTGTCCACAAGCATTTGGTGAAGCCTCGTTCGGTGAATTGCTACGAATTTGACCTAAAAATATAAAATTTACCAAGTAATTAATTCATTCGGGTATTAAGTAAAGTAACGAATAAATAAAAATAAGCAGATATTATATACACAACAATAATACAAAATTTCACATCTTTGACATTTGTACGGTTTTGACAGCTGAACAATTGATTGCCATAAAAGATAATAAACGCATTCAATACTCGCTTGACTTTGAATAAAGATATAAACAAATATAAATTATGATTTGTAAGGATCTTATACTGACTGCTGTCATTATTTGTCAAGTTTCTTGATTTAAGATTATTTTTGTGTTTAAATTAAACATTTTTTTAACAACAATAATGTTTCATTAGATTCGATAGAAACACTAATTGGGTGTTTTTTCTTGATGGCAATACAATGTACACCACGTATTTCGTTTGGCATAATATAAATACGAATTCAATCCGATGTGTTAATTGCGTATTAGAATGGATCGAATATTGTGCAATATTTCATTTAGATAGAAACATTTCAACCAAAAGAAGCAATCATTTTATGGGCATACCACTCGTAGATCATTTGACATTTTTGTACAAATTTTCCAACACTAATATTTCCCATATCTTGGTGAATCAATTGACGATTGAGATGTGTAGGCACAACTAAGCCAATTCACAACAAATAAAAGACTATTCATTGTCCCTGTTGTTAATGCTCTTAGAATTTTATCTATTTGTTTTCTTATTTGTACTGTACATTTCATTTGATGTAATTGAGTTTAATCTTTATCAAATGTAATGTAGACTGTTTGTGCTCCAAAAAATATTACACCACATTTGGAGTTAGGTTGATTCCATACAATTTAATAGTACATTGGAAAAAAAAATAATGTAAATAAGCTAAAATCAGTTTTGTACTACAACAAATATTGAATAATATATAGAGTATACCATACATATATATTATTTATAGTTAATACATTAAGCACAAACAAGACTCAATATTACATTTTATTTATTAGAGTCTTGGTTGTTCTCCCATGGTGATGAGGTGTCTCCTAAAGATCCTACTATTTGCAGACGATATCGTATCAATAAGTGAAAAACATGAAGACCTGCAAACTAGTCTGGAAAGGTGGAGAAGAATCTTGGAGGACAATGGATTGAGACTGAGCAGAAAGATAACAGAGTATCTGTACCTACCATTCGAGAACACAAATGCTGTCACTCCCGTTATGCAAATGGATGGAGAAACATTACCAAATTGTGACTCCTTTAAGTATCTTGGGTCACTCATCCATAGAGATGGAGGATGTGCAGCAGATGTAACACATAGAATTAGTGTGGGATGGATGAAATTTAGATCAATGACGGGAGTTCTATGTGATCCGAAAATGCCAGTAAAATTAAAACGAATAGTATACCAAATGATTGTTAGACCTGCATTCCTCTATGGCTCCAAATGCTGGACGATATATAGCTCTTACTCCAGGCAACTAGAAACTGCTGAAATGCGCATGCTAAGATGGTCAGCTGGTATGTCCCTAAGAGACAAAATAAAAAGCTCACGCATTCGTGGAATCCTAGGTGTTACAGACATCAACAGTAAGATGGAGGAGAGGCGATTGAGATGGTATGGGCACGTTGGACGCAGAACACCCGATCACATTATGAATCAGGCAATCTCCATGGATCTTCCTCGAATAACAACCTGAGGCAGACCAAATAATTCATGGGTGGTGCAAAAAGATAACCTGATGCAGAGGCACGGCCTGGGGGACGTAGTCCGAGACAGAAGAGCATACAATCTGAGGACGAGGAGAGCTGACCCCAACAGTCTTCGCAGACAGTGAGTTGGGATGGAGCCAGGGAGAAGAAAGTGATGAGGTGAAAACCTTGAAACTGGTTAGGTTATACCGTTACGTTAAATAAACAGTGTTTAATAAAACAAATTACAAGTAAATTTAGTTATTAAACAGTCGTATAATTAATATGTAATATTTAATGACTTGATGATCTTTATTTTTGGTTAATATTGATAATCCCCACTATAATATTACTCATTGATCTCCATTAAAATAACCATAAAAAATATTACAGAAGGTAAACCATTGTTTTATTATTAAATAAATAATTAAAACAAAACCAGAGTATACATAACCACCGCTCATTAAACGTATTTAAGAAACTGTTAGAATTAATGGTTTTCGCCTATTGAAAAGTAAATTGATAAATCTGTCATATAAAATATTATTACAAAGAAAAACAATTGGTCATATAGGTATCTCCTCGTTTACAATTCAGTAAGAAACATATGTTTACTGAGTTACTACCAAAGCACTGTGCATAAAGAGGATTGACCTCTTCACGAAAGCTCTAATATATAATGCATTACAAGACATAGGGTAAGAAAAACGGAAGAGGCTGCGTCTCACCCGCAAGGATGCCGCTGCTAATCCACAGGACGTTATTTCACTCGGGTCCCTATAATATTGACAATGGGCCGTGTGAGGGGGACCATCTAAGACTGTTGCGAGGACGTGCAGGAAACGAAAGGATTGTCGAAGAAGTGGGAACAGAAAAGATACTCAACGTATTAAAAGTCTCTAAAATATATATTTATTATTCGTGTAATTTAATACAATTGTTAATTAACGAAAATGTACTAATACAAAATCGTTATTGGAAATATAACAAATTTGATGAAAAACTTGATGAATATTGATATAATGTTTGCCCTAAATTACGAGTATAAATCATTTAGCTGACACATTTAGACTACATTTACATCCTTAAACATAATTATAGCTGTCACATTTATAATACCAACTGTATTATAACATTAAAAAGCACACCAAAATATTCCCTAACAGCTCCTAACCATATATTTAACTGTAAAATATTTAAACAGAAAGTTTATTGATAAACAACAATCTCTTAAAATTAACTAAGACTTCTATTTTTATCTAAGTATACATCTTTCGTTATATTTGAGGTCCAGCTGAATTAAATTATTATATAAAACTTGTAAATATATTTTTATATTTATACTTACACTTAAATATCATCACATCGTTTCTCTGTTGGGATAGGAGGAGAGTACAGAACGCCAGACTTTCAGATCTCAACACACACACATATTTCGTCCCTTCCATAACTACACACCTCCTGACATAACTCCAACTATTTCTTTGACTTCTACATTTTCTTCTTTCAAAATATAATTTACTTCATTCAACGATACTTTCTTTGGTCTTCCTCTACCACGCCTTCCTATCATAGTTGCACTTTATATTTAATTTGTTAGGATTTCTTTATTCATTCGTTCCATACGCATTGGATTGATTTCACATTTTTCCATAAAACAAAAAATCTCGATCGGTCTTTTGGAATGTAGCCAGCGTGATCAGTAAGCTTTTCTGCCACACCCAAAGGATAAGAAAAAAACACTTTCAAGAGGTATTTTAAGTTGTAATATTTTCAAATATGTGGAACTAAACAACTAAGTTGTAATATTTAAGTTGTACTAAGCAACTAAGTTGTAATATTTCAAATATGTGGAACTAAACAACTAAGTTGTAATATTTAAGTTGTAATATTTTCAAATATGTGGAACTAAACAACTAAGTTGTAATATTTAAGTTGTACTAAACAACTAAGTTGTAATATTTCAAATATGTGGAACTAAACAACTACTATAAGTTGTAATATTTAAGTTATAATATTTTCAAATATGTGGAACTAAACAACTAAGTCATATTGGAGTTCATTGACTGTGATTTAAACAACGCTACAGAGTTAATAAAATTTTGATTACATACAAAATAATTAATTATCAAATTTAATTGAAATCATCGAAAAGTTAAAAAGTCAAATTGTTTCTATTAAAATTATAATTAATTACATGTTGTTTTTTAAATATAAATATACATGTGAAAGGCATCATAGTTCTTTTTATCCCTAGATATATGCTGATTAAAAAATATGTTATTTATATGCCTCAAAAATAACTTTATGTAAAATTAATGAAAACAAAACTGAAGTTTATCAACAGGGTATTGGCCAAATCAGTTTTTTTTAAATAAAAATAACCCATGCAAGGTTCGCACCTTCAGAAAAGAAACATAGATATAAAATATATATTCATATTTAAGATTATAATATATTGAGTAGAGCATATGATGTTGCATAGATGCCCCACATCCGGCCAGATTACCCTTATCTCTATAAGTTGAGCCTCCTACACCCGACTGGTGGCGTGTGGGCGCCCCAGCCTGGCTCTGGCTTCAGCCCCATCCATTGTGTCACGGGGCGGCCCTTTGATCTCTGGCCTATACCACATCCTTAGGGGTTTTTTATTTTATGATTTGAAGACAATTATATCAATGAAAATAATCAATGATTTTAAATGTTATTTTTTAACACTATTATTGTATTTTTTTAAATAACATAAAATGTTACGCTAATTTCAATAAAAATGTTGACCAATAATGTTTTGATCGTGAATCTTCATGAGATATTTGGCTCGAAATTGGCCCCTTTAATATATTTTTTTTTATTGCAAACAGGATAAAATACAATTGTGTAATTAAGGTACAACTCTCAATGTGAGAAGAAAAGTAATCCATCGAAAAGCTAAGAAAAAATTAGGAATATGAGATGAAAAGTAAAGTCAAATTATGTATATGGAATGAGAAAATAGTTTAATAACTGTGGAAAATAATTCAATTAATTTTCACCTTCAATAGAATCTGGTTGGCTGAAACAGATTGCCGTATGGCTATTAACTGGCTAAAAAGTGTGTGATAAATGAAGAGGAGTTGTTAGATATTATTTTGGTGTGGTTGATGATGTTTTAATACGGTGGAAGATATGTTTGTGGATATCTTGGGATTGAAGTATATTTAGGGATGTCACTGAATAATTTATAATTGAGGGTTAAATTTGATTTTTTTAATAAGAAATGAGACTATTTTGTTACAGGTCTTGCCTAGTGAAGTGGTTTTTTATATTAAAAAAATTCTAGGTTTTCAGTATTGCTATGTGCTTGTACGGTTTGCCTTTTCATTAAAACGATATAAATTATAAATGTATTGCAGATATGAAAACAAGCAAAAAATAAAATAAGGAAGGATCTATAAGTCTACCCCAAAGGGGTAGTGGCGTTGGTGATATGTTTGTATCATTTATAAACACTATTTAAACTTCTCCCTAACTCTTCAGTTTTTACGACTGAATGTGTGGCAATAAAAGAGGCTCTTAGAATTTGAGAATACTTAAATTTTTCAAAAATTGTTATCTTCTCCGATTCCCTAAGTACTCTTCATTCAATTTCAGGTAACTGTTTGAGTAACTCATACAAAGAAATTATTTGCTCAATCAATGCCAAGTTATTCCAATTGCTGTCAAAAAGTATAGACGTTTCTCTGGCTTAGATTCATTCACATATTGGTATCACTGGTAAAATGAATGTGTTGATTACTTAGCAAAAGAAGCAAGTTCTGTCAGTTGTCCCCTATCTCATTTTAACAGCCGGTAATTGATCTTTTAAATAAAATCAAACATAATACTTGGCAGAGAGGATCATTGGATCGGGATATAACTGGTGTTTATAAGGACTCTAGATATAAATCAATTCAATAATCTATCCCTTTGAAACCATGGTTTAAAATAATAAGAATGTAAATGGTTTAATATAATGAGATGGGACTGTCTGCTATGTGTTGTTTGTGGACGGGCTACTGCGTGGTGGCTAGTCACCTTTACAGAATGGGTACTGTAGAGAATCTCGACTACGAGTATGGTCTGGATGATGAACTATAGACTACCTATGGTTTTTTCGGTTATCCTTTGCGAGACAGATTTGATTTATTTAAAATCCATATCTTTGCCGGTCCAATTAATGTTACGTTTCTACTTTCTTCGTAGAACTTTTATACTTATAGATCGATTGTTCAATTTTTTAAGCTTAATTAGTTGAAACTTTAAATTATCTAGAATTGACATTTAAAAAAAATTGTTTTACTTTATTGATTAATATAATTGCACAGTGACTTAAATTTGGTGGTATAAATCATCCAAGTTTTGGTGGATTCCCTATTAACATATATAAAAAATATTTTTTATATAAAATATAATGGAATTTGAGGACTTTTTTTACAATAAACAATTGAATAAAGTATAGTCGATAATGTTTTCTTCAGTTGTTGAGTCTGAAAAATTATTTCGCGAAACATTTAAATAAATTCAAAATTATAAATATTAAATAAATATTTCTCGTTCAAACACGCACTCACACACACACGATCCGGAATAGGTTTAAATCAAATATTTTAATAAGAACGGAATAATATTTGGAAATATGAATTTTCAAACGTTCCTTATACTTTTCGACAGGAAATTGTAATATCAAAAACACGCGTTTTACCGAGACCGGCATATTAAAATTATTATTATCAAAAGGAAAATTCAGAAAGTCGGCCATATTTGCTATTTGCTCGCCAAACTCACAACCCGTATCCGTGAAAACCAAAACACATTACCAAAGTATTGGGTTTAATTTCCGCACTCGTTCTCTGAGCGGTGTAGTTGTTCACAGGGACTCGGAATACACGGTGGTAGGTACTCATAATATCCATATTCAATTCGTAAATGTTTGGTTTCAATGACGATTATGATAGGCAATCCCTCGTAATTGAGTATGACTTAAAACCAGCATGTAGATGGAAGACGCCTGTTCTTCAATTGGTTTATTTTATGCAAGCTATTGCACTTCAGCAAGTACGCAATTTTGACAGATCAAACAAACACAAAATTTCAATGGCAAAACATCATAGTTCCAAAATGATTGGTAAGTTAAATCTACTGCAGAATTTATAATAAGCAGCACATTAGCTACATAAAAACAAAATTCATATGTATAACGGTGCAATAGTAAAAACAGTCGAGAAGAGAATCTGCCAGAAATCGAACGTGGAGCGCTTGTATGCTCAGCATGAACGTTAACCGTTAGACCACTGCCGACGACGTCAGCCTAGTATTTTGTTTTTTTAGTAGAGGTACCTGAAAAAATTGGCATGAATAGGTCTGGTTAGGTGAAAGGTATGCCACACATCAAACCAGAGCTGCTATAGTACTTCACAAAACCGCTGTATTGTAGTTTCGTATTTCTCGGATAGATGTCGTTAGGGCATAATTTTCGTTGCTAATTTCATTTCAAACATGCTGAATGTACGAGTACATAATTATAAAAGGAAATAGTTAAGTGCTAAATTTCGGCCATTCTCCTAAAATAGTAGAACAAACTAACATAAAACCGGATTCGTCGTTGGCGTGTTTCAAACAGCGACTTAAAAAGCATTATATTTCTCTTCAGCAGCGTATCGAGTTCCATGCTTCCTCCATTATCTGACACTTGTCATCCAAGCAAGGAGTTGTTGAATCAATTTTCGTTTATACCCATTTTTTTTAAAATGGTTTCAGTATGATTTTTATTTAAAGCCTCTTAAATATTTTTCTGGTTGGTTGTGAGAGATTCGAAGATGGCAATATACCTATCAGGTTGTACTGTATACTACTGACGTGTAAAACAATATCCTGCTTTCTAATATTCCCTCTTACCTCGGTTGCAGATTAAATTGTTATATGTTATTTAAATCGTCAAACTATTCGACTTAAAATTTGGTATTTTATCATTTTATTTTCTTCGTATAAAGGTTTAATGTAAATCTTTTACAAACTTCTGTACTATTTTCTAATTAATGGGAAGTTATGGCTCTTTGGCAATAAACCTGTCATATTATACGTTGTAAAATTTTGTTGTAGAAGACCAAGGATAAGAGAACGATATTTCTAAAGAAGGTAAAGAAGGAAATGTAAAAAGTCAAAGAAATATTAAGAGTTGTAATAGAAAGGCGAAGGATGTATATCGATAAATAATAGAAAGGCGAAGGATGTATATCGCGATATAGGAAAGTCTGGTGATTATGTTGTCCTTTCCAATATTTGTTGTCCTTTCTCTCTACCTCGACAGGGAAATGGTGTGATGCTATGTACGAGTATTAATGTACAATGAAATATTTAAATAAATAAAAGTCATTTTACTTAGGGGATAGAAAATATTTCAGGCATCGTGCAAATGAAAGCGTTCATCCAAAAACCTGATCTTGTTTCGTGGGTGGGGGGGTCGTACCTATCAAGGAAAAGGTTACATCCATTATTAACATCCGCTGCTAAGATGGAGATGGCCTTGGAGTTTTACTAAAGAGCATTTAAATTTCATTCCTGCCAAGTGATGTATCTTAACAGCAAGCACCCCAATTTGATATTTATCTGTAATCACTTTGGCTGAATATTTGTACGGGGGATATATGTTACACAACGTTCCAGAAATATTTGGCATTCGCAAAAACTAAAATAATATTATATATTCAAAACATATTAAGAAATTGCATTACGCTCAAGAAAAAATTACCTTTTGGCATTTTGAGTTCAAAGCACCTGCTTCTCAACGTCGCCCTATATTATCTATGCTGTCAAGCTATAGATCCAGTTACCGACCGCCGTAGAACTCTCATTCTCATTGACTTGCTTTTAAAAATGACTTAAAAAAGATTCCATCTCTCTTCAATGATGAAATATGTTTCTTGTGAGGTAATATTTTCTTATCCATTTCTCTCTTCATTCTTCTTTCATTTGCAAACATTGTAGATTTTTTAATTTGTTTTCTTAATAATTTAAGTAATTCTCAGGTTCAAAAGTTTCCAGTCTGAACAAGTTAGATCGTATATGTATAAATCCTACACCGGCCATGCCCACGCATGGTTAGGCTATGTTACAGTTAAAATTTGATACATGTATCCCGCAGTAGCATGTCAACTACAACCGATAGAAAACGTTGTTTCGTTATATTCTGAAATGTTAAAAAATTAATATTGCGCTGTTATCAAGTTTCTTTAAAAAGAAAGGAAAAACCTGACGAAGAATCTTTTCTATAGACTGCATCCAAATGTCATTTAATATCTGGGAGACTGATTCTTCTTTTGAAAGATACAATAAACTCTTAATAACGTTGTAAGCTTTAGTGTTTACACATTCACTCAGCAATTGACACTTCTGCGTAACTCTTCTTTGGTAAATTTGGAAGAAATTGATATTTGGTAACTTTTATATTTCAAAATAAAGTGAATAAATAAATAAGACACGTAATTTATTTTTATCAAACACTGTTTATTCCACTTTTTTGTAACGGTATAACCCTGCCGGTTTCAAGGCTTTCACTTCATCTTCAGGGGAGCACAAACAAGACTTGCATAAGTGAAATAAACAGTGTTTGATAAAATAAATTACAATGTCTTTAAACCTCCACAACGTTATTGCCTTAACTATAATCAACATAGAAAATACACGATTTATTAGTAATTTTAAGGAATTATTATTTACTGTATATTTATAGTTTTCAGTGGATAGTTATACGTTTCAGGCAGATCGCAGTCTTTGTCTTCAAGTCACAAGTCTCGTGCTTGCGCACGGTTGATGACTTGTTTTCCAATAATTTCTAACAACTCGCAAATATCTCATATTAAGCAAAAATATATAGAAAGAACGAAGTGGACCAGAGACTGGAGGTAGAAAGTGGAATGCTCCGATTCTGACAACATAATCGTCATCCATATTGTGGTTGGTAGAACAGAGATGCACATCCTTCTATCCTGGCACACATTTTACGCTTATATCACATCCATACACCTCGTTATGCATTATCTTCTATTTAAAAGCTTTCACATTTACCTTTTTCAGAATGATTTGTTTTTTTAACACTTTCCTTACTTGTCATACCTTCTTAATACTCATAAAGATTATTTTTGTGAATTATTCATCATTCCAAGTGGCCGAACCATCTTAATGTTTTTATTTTATTTTAAACATAGTATTTTCTATTCATCCGTATTATTTTTTAATGTATTCATTACTTAAGAGTATACCATCATACATTTTTTTCAACATGTTCTACGCAACACTCTCATTCGTTTTTTCCTATTATTGAAACCAATAATCCATTATAAGCAGCCAGCTTTGCTTTTTTTAAAATGCTCCAGTTTACAGACACAGTGTATAATCCAAATATTGATAACACTCAGTTAGCAAAAAGGAGGCCTCAACATCAAGACAAATAAATATGCACGTATGCCTCTTTCACTTATAGGTATCTTATTTAGAGTCTTAATGAAAGGACGACGTTGAAAATTCAATTAGCAAAGATAAGATTTCTGTAGTGGGGTAAGTCACTCGTGGATAGAATAATGAATACGGAAAATTGAGAAACCTTGAACACATTCCCCTTCTTACAAAAATAAAAAGGCAATAGCTGCGATGGTTGAGTCATGACATAAACAAGAATTGCTCGTAAAATATTTAATGACAGTTCAAACGAAAAAAAATATTAGTAGTTCTCCTTATATACCCATTGGTTGAAAGTGATTGCCACACGGCAATAAATCTGCCAAGTTGTACTATATATATACTAGTATATGTAAAACGAAAGTGTAATACAATGAAATAATTTAATATCAACATAATAAAACTACAGACATTAATTGCACTTCATAAATATGGGTAGAAAAAGTGAAAAACCATTTTGTAAAAAGTGAATGCCACTTTGTAAAAAGTGAATACCGCTTTGTAAAAAGTGAATGCCACTTTGTAAAAAAAAATGATGTACAAATTTTACATTTCAATTGTGTATTCATACAAAATTTGAAAAAATCATAGCATTAAAAATGTTTCAGTTCAAAATCAAATTATGGCGTAACTTTTCTACCACCTTATTTCCTGTCGGAAGATAAGTAGACATCTATGTATAAATATGTATATATTTTATGTGTACATGATATTTTTGATATTAGCTCCCCCTCATGCGAAACATCTACGCAAAGTTTAATTTCATTTTGATGACTGGATGATTAAAATCATACAAAATATGTCGCAAACATAAATGCCTCGGATGTAATGTACGGGGATCTCTTTACCTGAACAATATTTTACATCCTAAAATAAGTTGAATTTGATACGAGTACTTCCTACCTACTGACGTGGCTTCAAAAGTATTTTATTTTATTCTACGACCATTAAATATGATACAATATTTATTAATTCATCTCAAATGGTGTTGTACGTAAATTAATACGTGGTATTGCGTCATTATACTACCTTGATCAAAAAGTTTTAGGACCGGCCACCGTGTGGCGCTGTCAGTCATCCGATTGGAATTCTTTTTTTTTTGCCAGGTTACCACATCTGTCATTGACACTTCCCTTTAAATTTCAGCGTCATAGCTTGACATTTGTAAAAGTTACGCTGTACTGAGTACATCTACCTTTGTACGTGTTTTCGATTTTTTACAAGTTTGAAAATGGCATCAACTGTGCATCAACGATTTTGCATTAAATTTTGTGTGAAAAACGGATTTAACGGTCCGCAGACCTTGGAAATGTTGGACAAGTGTTTCGGCAACGATACATTTTCGATATCAAACGTTTTTCGGTGGCACGAACGCTTCAGAAGTGGTCGTGAGTCGGTCGAGGATGACGAACGCAGTGGCAGGCCGTCGACGTCGAAAACCGATGAAAACATCGATAAAATCAAAGAAATGTTGGCCGAAAACCGCAAATTGACCATCAAAGAGCTGGCAGAGGACTTGAACATCGCTTATGGATCCGCTCAATACATTTTGGTTAGTGATTTGGGCCTCAGACGTGTCGCTACAAAACTGGTGCCGAAAGACCTCAATTTCATGCAAAAAAAGGACCGCGTTGAAATCGCGAAAGACATGATTTCCAAGGCCGAATCCAACCCAACATTTATCAAACGGATCATCACTGGAGACGATACGTGGATTTATGAGTATGACATGCAATCCAGACATCAAGCGAGTGAATGGCATGCACTGAATGAGCCGAGACCGAAAAAACCACGTCGTTTTCAGTCAAAAAAGAAGGCATGCTCAAGGTTTTCATGAACGATGTTGTGCATCATGAATTCTTGCCAGAAAAACAGACAGTCAACAGAGTATTATTTGGGCGTTATGATACATTTGCGTGAAGCAATTCGCCAAAAAAGACCGGATATGTGGGGAAACAACTTGTGAATTTTGCACCACGATAACGCACCGTCGCACAGTGCGATCCTTATCCGTGAGTTTTTGATCAAAAACAACACGAATACTATCCAGCAACCTTCGAATACACCTGATCTGGCTCCCTGCAACTTTTTCCTGTTCAACCGACTTAAAAAACCGCTTCGCGGAACGCGTTACAGGACCCGAAAGGATGTCATGAAAAAATCGAAGACGGCTCTGATGGACATACCGAAAATTGAGTACCAGCTGTGTTTCCAGGATTGAATCAAGCGCTGGTGTAAGTGCGTTGCAGTCGATGGGGAGTACTTTGAAGGGGGCCATATCGATTTTGATTAATAAACTTGTATTTTCGATTTTAAGAATAGAGTCCTAAAACTTTTTGATCAAGGTAGTATTTATTAAAAATGCCACCAGGTATCTCAGATGAATGTTGACTGTCACACTGATTGGACGCGTGTTTTACTGTTAATTTTTTGATAAAAAAATATTTATGAAAATGGCAGGTAAGTGTGTTTATTGAAAGTAGAAGTTCATTAACATTTGTTTTTGTAAAATTGATTGATATAATAATACGATTGTTCAAAACATATGTTATTTGTCGTTTTTTTATGCCTTTGTTTACTGACGGTACAAATTTGTACCACCCTTTTTTGGATGACTTAGAATTAAAAAAAAAAAAATTTTTATCCCTGTCTAGCATCCTACTACAAGAGATATTGAACAAAAAAATGCAATAAACAAGTTATTTCTATGTTCAGGTAACAAAGGGTTAAGGAATGCTGCTGCGGGCCGGAAGAAAACGGGATAGGATAAAAAATAGAGAATATTTTTGTTATTGCACTATTATTTTATAACAATATTATTAATTGTAATTATAACTACAAAATTCACTTATTTTTATAATAAATAAAATAATTATTGAAAAAAAAAACTAGAAATAAACATGGAATTCATAAAAGGCTTCACGGGCCACAGAGTGAGTGATGGTGGGCCGCATACAGCCCGTGGGCCGTATGTTGTGCAGGCCTGGTCTAGAGGGTTCGAATCTCGATTTAAATCGCTCTTGAGGAGAGTTTGCTCTCTAAACAGCGCTATATAAACTATTATTGTATTATTATTATTATGTGCGTAAGAGTGTTGTAACCAGATAAACTTTTACCATACTGGGATTCTTTTTTATTTCGGTTGTAATCAGAAATTGAACTTGAAACTCCTGGGTGAAAGTCAATTGTCTCAACTAGGCCACAGACGTACCGCATTTTTGATCTTCAAATAAACCAGAAAAGTAAGAACATTAGAATAGACATTAAATTTAATAGCGCATCAAGAAAAATAAGCAGGAAAAACGTTCTTCGAGGAATCAAAGGCAGAGACAGAATCAATAGCGAACAGGAATTAGGAGGGATTCTTTAACTTCTCAAGGCTTGGGAATTAGCATATTTCATCAAAGCAGATCAGCCCTCGAAGATACTTGACCGAAATTGAATTATCCAATCTGAAGAAGGGTCGCCATCTTCCTGCCTCCGCCTTCGTCGTCTTTCCAATTGCCCGGTGACGTCACGACGAGGTGACAGGGCTCAAGAGATGCTGGAGAGGAGCTCTAAACTCAGACAAACTGCGTCTGTGAGTGGATTTCATAAACAATTAAATCGCTATTAAATTTTTATTAGTTTTGTGTGATTAGTTCGCTTGAAATTTTTTTTTTCATTTAAATACTTAAATAATTACACAATTAATAAATAATAGGTTTAGTAAAACATTGTTTATTCCACTAAAAATTACGATATAACCTTACTGGTTTCAAGGTGTTCACCTCATCATCAGGGGATCACTAAAAATACTCGAAACTGGTTGGGTTATATCGTTATGTTAAATGGAATAAACAGTCTTGTACTAAACAAATAACAATATCTTGAAACTTCTACAGTGTTAACGCTTTAATTATAAATAATAAATCATAAAAGATCAAAAGAAAAAATGATACATGTTTAATTATTCTTATAGTACTTCTCAACATATCCGAATTGAAGATTGAACATATTGAACAGCGTGGCTGGGAGACAACATTACCTTTGGCCCCGTTGATTTAGCATTCGTGTCAACGCCAAAACTGGCTAAAAGTGCACACGTGGCCATCAAAAATACATCGAAGATTTTCATATACTGTTACGTGCCGAGTACATGTGTGAGCGTTGTTGACTTTTAACGTACGGTAATGTTACCGACACGAGCAATGACAAATTGCGTATTCCGTGCCTACTCCAGTGGTTCCCAAATAATCTATTACTACGGCCGAAGACAATATTATCACCCGGCTCAGCTCTTCAATATGTCCGAATTCGGATATGCTGAATGATACAATTTGAAAGAAGAATATTTTTTTAACTAAAGTAAAATAAAATTACTTTAGATGTACTTTTAATGTTATTAATTCATATGATCAACATACGTATATACCATCATGCCATTTTCCTATCGAGGCAGGTAGCGAGGAGAGAGTGCCAAACGTGACATACATCTTTCGACTCGTCCACATCCGTACACTTCTTACACAACTTCTTATTTTTCTCTGTCATTTTTCATTTCCTTCGTTGAAAATATAATTCGCTTGATCCAACCACACTTTCCTTGGTCTTCCCCTAACATGCTTTCTAATCACTTTAAAATTGTTTTGTTAGTTTATCTGTATTTAATTGTTCTACACATGCACATTTTCTCGATCTTACTTAATACATCAGCCTTAAGTTGATATTCACCACTAATCACTTCATTCTGTATTCTACGAGTATAATACATTGATATCGTATGTATTCTTCTCGGTGCACACATTTTTACAACACATATTCGGCTCCTTTCAGTGTTTTTTTCTAAGTTCACGGTGCACTTCCATAAATCAAAGTGGAGTAATAGTGAGACTCGAATCGGATAGTATCAAGATTTTGATACCATCTGATTCGAGTACTATATATATATAGGTAGTATATACTCGTATTTTAGAGCCCCAGTGATTTTGTTCCAATATTGTCACTATTGATGAAAAAACTTAGAAAATGTTTAAAAAAAAATTAATTGAAACTTTTATAGGCGCGGTAGGCCAAATTGGCCTAAACGTCACGAAAAGTGAAACGGTGTATTACTCGTATATTATTATTTTTTATTTTTAAATATTATATTTATTAATAAATTATTATTAATTATTTTAATATAAATAATTATTTGTTATTTATAATAATTAATTTATTAAGTGTATTATATTATTATTAGAATTATTATTGTTTATTATTAAAAAAAAATTTAAATAATATTTTTTGTTATATAGTACATTATTTTTATATTGATTTATTTAATAATTATTAATTATATTGCATATTAAATTAATTTATTTTATTTGATTTAATATTTATTTAATATATAATTATAATAATACATATGTTATTATAATATAATATTAATAATTATATTATCATTAATTATAATATAATTAATTAATAATATAATACAATAATATTATAAACAATATAATAAAAATAATATAATAATGTATAAATAATTAAATAATTATTTAAAAATAATAAATTTAATAATTAATAATAACATAAAAATATTAATGTATTCAATATTAAAAAATATAAATTTAATATTATTAGGTATATTATATAATTATTAAAATTATTATTTATTATTAAAAATAAAAAATAATTAATTTTTTTCAATAAAGAGAGATTTTCATGAATTAAATTCCACATAACCATTTTTTATTTAATTAAGAGAGATTTTCTTGAATTGAATTCCACATAACCATTTCCTAATGCTAAAAAAATTCGTTAACAAATGGAAACAATCAATGAATAAAATCAGCTTTTCCTAGAAGCTAAGAAGTTTCACTTCTACTGCACGAGAGTCTCACGCATCTGTTTTTTTTTTTCATTCGAATGAGAACTTAAAAACATGATAACTTGATTCCTATCGCTACACATTATTCGATATCCGTCGCTACTCTTCCGTCATCTGAGAAAATACTATCTCAATAGCAGAATTTTTAAACTTGCTAGTCCTTTCACACTTGATCACCATGATTTTGGAGATTACTACATTCATTCTCAGAGCTTTCTCGAGGCATCTCTCATACGATTTAATTATTAAACTCTGCAATTCATATTATGCTCTACAATATGTTGAACTGTTTTAATAACACTATTACGCTGTATAGACAAATACCTTATACCAAAAATATCACGAACAGGGCACCCTTCCACCTCAGTATAAAGATTACAGTAATCGGCGTTTCAAAGGGCAGATCTTGCATCGTGTGGTGATTATAAAAACAGGCCGCGACTATCCAAGTTTCCTATTATTGTTTGCTAAGACAATCCCGCATGTAAGATAATGCGTCCGGTACAAACTTCTCAAAGAGATCTCGGTTTTAGTTTGAGAGGATGGGGGTGCACTGTACACTCAGAAGACTTCGCAATGAGGGGACTTACTCTGAGGTTTAAGGTTTAGCCTGCGATAGAAAGATTTCGCAAATTATTTAACTGGATATTTACTTACTTAAAAAGTCATTATTACTAAATATTTATTTCACATTGGATACTGATTTAACCTAATCAAACAACATAACAAAAAAAACTATGATTAAAAATTTTAATATAGCATAATGTAACTCATGCTTCTCTGTGAAGTGATTCAGTTATACGAGTGCCTACAAAGTTTATTAAGGATCTGAATTCTCAATTTTCCGACCGAAATATGGAACATTCGGGAAATTCATTCAACAAGGTCCACCTGTGTGTGAGTGGTAATGTTCTTAACAACTCAGCTCGTGAATACGGCTCCGAAAACCATCTTTATTCACGATTGCCATAAATAATTATCCGGTACACTTAAAAAAATCAATCAACAAAGGGTTTGTTAATTTCCCTATTAGTAATTTGTATGTGTAAAAACAGGTGCGCAGATATCTTTTAACGCTTAAGAAGAAATATCCACAATGTGTGATAGAGTCATGGGTTAAATCCATACTCTTTGCAATAAAGGTGTTGCAAAAATTTTTTTTGGACTCGCTTAACTATCAGCGAATTCTGAATATCTCTTGGGTTACATGTGATTCAACAACATTTTGACCTACTATGAACCAGTAGATAAAAGTGCGACTTGTGTGTGTGTTTTTTTTGTAATACCTGATAGTTATGTAACATAATTTTTTCCAAACCATTTGTTATATTTAAATTGTTATTGTATTATAGATCTCTTCACGTGTTAATTTAGATGTATGACTGTAATTAATTACGGATTGATTTAGTATATATCTTTTGTAAAATTATGCCATGTGTTGCATTAGCCATTCTACCTACTGACTAAAAACTCACAAACATTATTACTGAAGTTTACAAGAAGTCGTTTTATATTAAAATGAAAATATATTTCTTTAACGGAATGGAGCCATACAGGATACATCAACACGAAACGACAGATGTTATGCTACCGCCCTTAGTCATGCTTCTGTTTGGATTCTAAGGGTAATTTCGGTGTTAGTAATATGATCACGCGGCAGCTCGCCTAGCGCCAGGTGGTCACGTGTGACACCTGCCGACTGCTCGGAACTTTGCCGCCTAGAGCCTCAGCTTCAAGTCTCAGCCTGGAGCCAGGAGATTGGAGACGCCCTGCATCTTGAGCTACGGTGGCGAAGGTGGTAATGGCACCCCTTTGCCCCTCCTTGGATCAATTCAATGGAATTGTTGAATATTACTAAGATTTACCTGTATATTGCAGTGTTTTTTACAGAATACTGTAATTTGATATATTATAAAACTCGTTAAAAAAACACCTTGAAGGATATTATTCAGTCATAATTACAAGGTTTTCTTAAAATTTCATAAAGAATGACAAACCTGCTGTAAATTAAGTCAGAAAACAATTTAAAACTCTTCAATTAATTGCCAGTTTTATCGAAGAATGGGAAATACTAAAATTTATTGAAAATATTATTGAGAGGAAAATAGAAGAACCTTTTAAAAATAGAGATTTTTTAGAATGAAACATTAAAATGATGACAAATTTTAAAAGATATGATATATTAAACCTTCATCAAATGTCTTAATAATGAAATAATGCTTACTTTGCTCAATATGTCATATTTTATATGTGATATACGAATATACTTCTAAAAAAATACGGAAATGATTTATTTGATAAGTTCAAAGATAATTTTTTTGAAACATCATAGAAAATTTTCGAAAGAATACAAATGTGTAAAATACAACCAAAAATATAGATCGAGTCCATAAAATCCTA
Organism: Odontocerum albicorne; assembly: GCA_949825065.1. Classification (NCBI taxonomy): domain Eukaryota; kingdom Metazoa; phylum Arthropoda; class Insecta; order Trichoptera; family Odontoceridae; genus Odontocerum; species Odontocerum albicorne. The sequence continues at coordinate 42,422,001 of OX463840.1, forward strand.
CAATATTAGACGACAATATGTTAGACGAGTATACGATACATAAAAAAAAAGAAAGTAAAAATAATCGATATTATTCAGTTCACAATATATGATACGAGTACTCGTAAATACACATTATTTTTCCTTTTGACAAGTACATATTTTTCACAAATCTGTAGAGACAATTAATTTTAAGAAGTAATGAGAATTATGTTTCGAGGCAGAAGCAATAATTATTTATTCGCAGAGTTGAGACAGAACGAGAAAAGCGCCTCTGGTTAGTATCACAAACTTTATAAAATATCAGGCAAGAAGATGAGTCGAGTAGAGAGGGTGCCATGAATTTACCAAAAAGTAAAGTTACATGAGACAATAAAGTGGAAGCAATTAAATATAAGCAAGTTCTGACGGAAGGCGATACGGTTTGAGGAGTACAGCGTCCACCAAAGGATTATTTGAAGTCCTTTACAATTATCCTTCTCAAGATAAAAGATAAAAGAACATTTATAAATAACAATACCTAAGTTTTGAAGAGTTTTCAAAATAAATTATACTGAAATTTCAACGAATTTTTGTAGATTAGTGCTCAAAAATACTGTTTAAATATTGAAAACACGGATAAATCCAAATAATTCCAAATTTGTTTGAATATGGGATGCAAATTTATTTATTTTCCTTTATTACTTTAAAACCTTGAATTTTTCAAATTTATACAAGTACCAGAATAGGCATGAAGTGATCCTCATAGAATATATTAACAAGTCTTCAATTAATTTACAATTCAATTAATTTACATTAGAAAAATATCTGATTCACGAATATTCACAATTTTTAAGTAATTTATTTGTAATAAATACGTACGTTACTGATATTTGTTTAAGGATTAAAATGTACTCTGTTCATAATTTGGGAAAAACCTAGAAAAACTTGGTATGATCAAATAAATCAAAATCAGAACGAGGGAAAATGATAGGTATGCATGACGAGATACATAGGCATGGCAGAAACGAAATATATGTACCAGGATAGAATGAAGTGGATTTGGATGATGTGTACTATATTATGTTCCGTAACACTGGAGTAAATAACGTTGGTTGTAAATATTTCGTTTTTGTGGAGTGTCGAAATGAACAATGATATGTTTAATAATTATTGTTTCGTAGCATTTATTAATTCTTAGTTCTGACTTTAGGATTTTGTATTTTGAATATAATGAAACAAATTTATGTGTAACTTATCCACTTAATAAAAATTGTATTTTTTATCATATGATACACACATACGAGTATGCTACTGTTTGGTGACTATCCACCTATAAATAATAGATATTGTAGAGGATTTCAACTGCTAGTGTAGTATAGATGGCATGGCATGGGCCAACTACGGTATGCGGGCCAAATCTGGCCCGCGAGATATATTTTGTGGCCCTCGTAGGCGAAAGAAAATATATGTATTAAAAAAAATCTACTCAGAATTTTTTTTATTAATTTGTAAGAATTTGCAATGAGAATGCTTGTAATATTTGGTTCAACTTATATATACGAACCACCTTTCTTAGTTATGCACATTCTTAAAAACCCAACGACATCCAGATTAACTGATACCCATTTTAATGCGAGAAATAAGGATGTTAACAACAAGTAGCATCATTTTTCTGACTGACTATTTTTTTAAGTAATTGTAATTGATTTGTATAATTATGATTGGAAGTGTAATTATTGATTTATAACAAATGAATAAAACGTTTCATTTAACTGTAGGTCGGGACTATAGATGTGTTTTTCGGATGTCGTTGACATAACAAATTTAATTTATTAAACGCTATATATTTGCTATGTTAATCCATGTCGCGTTTCTTCTTCTCAGGAAGAACTTTTCTATTTAGGACGATTGTTATTTTTCTCAAATATAATCAGATGAAGCTTTGAATCGTCTAAAAAAATCTCATCATTTTCATTTATTATATTGACTCTTTTATTGTATTTTTAACTTTCGCAGTGGTGGTAAAAATCTAATAAGTTCATCGGTGGTCGCCTGGTTGAGTAGCAGGACGTAGTTAAATACATCGGCCTGCACCTCGGCCAGCGACTGACGTAGAAAACCCATCTTAATACCATCAGACAGAAGGGTCACAAGGGCATAGGGGCTATTAGTTCGATATTTCATCGACGCAGCTCTTTTCACCCAAAAATAGACTCCTCCTCTTTAAAACCCTCATTCGTCCTATCTTGACCTATGCTGCACCCATTTGGGGTAGTGTGAGCCGCACGAATCATTTGAAACTCCAACGAGTGCAAAACAATGCATTCAAGATCTCGTTCAACACCCATCCCTGAACAAACCTTACCCGACTTCACGTCGAACAGCGAGAAGAAACCCTCCAACTCCACATCATCGCTTGGACCGAAAAGTTCTATAAAAGTCAACAAAATCAAAGCAATTCCTTAGTCGCTATCCTGGGGGCTTACGAGAGTAAATTCGATCTACCCTTCCGGTATAAGCACAGGCTCCCAAAGCATCATCTGTTGCCTGATTAGTCCACCTACAGTATTAGCTCGGAGGACGAAGGTCTGAGTGAATGTGACGGAATACAAGTAGCCTGAACGAGTGGACTTCTTCTTACTTAATAATTAGTTGTAAGAATTGTTATCTAGTTATAAGTAGTACGTAGGTGTGATTTGTTTCCAAGAAATCATATATTAACATTATAAAAAATAAAAATAAGATGAAGTAAGTTCATAAATTATAATATATAAATAAGATTACTTAAGTAATAAATTTGTATAAAGGTATATCCTTGACAAATATTTGTACCACATATTACTTTGTTTAATAAAAATAATGAAAAAATCTATCAAAAATAATTTACAGTATACGAAGAGTAAAACGTATTTTTACTTAACGTTTAGTCTTCAATATGGGCATTAAAATGTCAAGCTTACCAAAATGATTTTTCGCTTTTTAATGTTGGCGTTTTCATCGATTGATTTGATTTACGAGTATATCTTTAAATTGAAGAATTCTAAAATGATATTTCATTAATAAACTGTAAAATTTTCATGACGTTCATGCCAAAAACTTCTCATCAAAGAGATAAATTAGTCTAAAAATACCCTTTGCCACGTCAGCAACTCCCGACTCACCCTTCAATGCCCACCCTCCCCAATTTCCATCCCAGTGGCAGCTCGCCATCCCCGTCAGAAGTTTCCGCCAAGAACTGGTCCTCTTTGACCCTCGGCCGCAGAAACTTGCAGCGTTGACCGCAAGATTTGGCTCCCGTCCGCATCCTGCAGATGCCGAATCCTGGGATATCCCGCCTCCAAGCCGCCACTGTTCTTTATACTCAATATCCTTTAGAGACACGTCTTTAGGGATCAAACTCAAATTTTAATGTTTAGTTCATAACAACAACAATAATAAGATTACTTACATAGTCATGTTTTTCAAAAAAATATCTAAAAGCAGCTCCTTGAATGATAACTTAAGTCTTAAAATATGACAACTCATGATTAAATGTTATGTATTATATAGTTTATTCTGCTTTATGATGTTGAGAGATGAACCATGAATACCAGAATTTCTAATAGCGAGCTTCTTAAATGATTACTAGAATCTTAAAATAATGCAAGTGTTATACAATATATCGTTTATCTTACTTTATGGTGTTGAGACATTAATCTTGAAGACCAGAATTTTTGAATAAGCAAAAGGTATTAAAAATGTGGATTCTGCAGAGATGCTCAGAATCATTGTACCTCAAACGCCAAGAAACTACGAGCGCGAATAGAACGCGAGATCTTTAAAACCATAAAATGTCGAAATATTGCATTTTTGGTCATTTATTAAGAGGATAAAATACCACTTTTTAAGATTAAACACCAAGCAAAATCGAGGTTAGTCTCGGAATCTATAGAAAACGTTTCGTGGTTATGTCAAAAGATTGCATTTTTGGTAATTTATTAAGAGGATAAAATACCACTATTTAAGATTAAACACCAAGCAAAATCGAGGATAGTCTCGGAATCGGTAGAAAACGTTTCATGGTTATGAAATATTCGCGAATGGGCAGGTATCCAGACAGCTAAATGAGAAGCTGTTTTTTGCTGCCGTAGTCTAAACTATTTTCTAAAGAGCAATTACTAACGTAAAGGGCATTTGACATGGAACATGACGAAAAAGAAAAAAAAGTATTTTAAAAGTGGTATTAAATTAATTCACATAAAAACTGAATTATATAAAGTAAATTGTGATTTATTGAATTTTTTGCTATTTGGGTATTCCAGAAGCTGTGCAAAATATAACAACATATTAATTGTTTATTTTTTTATTAGTTTTAGTCGATAATAATTTATGTTTGATCATTCTTACATATTTATTTTGTGATTGCAATAGTCATATTATTGTTGCGTACTATAAAATTAATTGATGATCTTTATTTTTTGGTAAACGTTAATTTTCTCGAGTTATATTTCAATCGATCTTTGTCTGCCCTCAAGTTTCAGATATATGGGGGGCCTGTGCAGCCTTAATAAGTACTTGTATAAAACTGTTTTTGGGAGTCTTATCACAATTTATGATTATATTATATATGGACACTACGCTCCACCTAAAACTAAATGTGTTACTATCGCGTATCGGAAGATCTACAAAGGTTTTATTATACCATACTTCGTCATCTCCTGGTTAGTTTTGTGCAGTTTTATTATATCATACTTCGTCATCTCCTGGTTAGTTTTGTGCAGTTTTATTATACCATACTTCGTCATCTCCTGGTTAGTTTTGTGCAGTTTTCTTATCTAGATGCGGGGAAGCTTCTAATATAATTGCTGTAGCCACCATGTTCCTATCGTTACACTCGACTTGTTTATTTTTTGTAACATTTTTAATATTTCAATATTACATTCGATTATATACAAATCATCCTAGTCTCGGTTAATTGCCTATTAAAAAAATGTTTGAATCCTGATTTAGGGCGACTGCTTTCTTAACGACACAATATAAATTGTCCTTTTGCTATTATTATTTTATAACGAATATAAGTAACAAGTACTACCCTGTTTAATGTTGGTACCGACAATGCTTTTTTGACAAGTATCTTTATTATTTAAACCGAGATAACTGGCACAATCGTATAGCTTATCACGTTGTTAAAGAAATCCTTAGTTTTAGTACATTAAATTTTTCTTTTGTTAGTCGACGATAGTGGTCTAAAGGTAAAAATTCACGCTAAGCAAGTAGGCGCAGAAGATAGGTTTTTCTGTAACCCAGAAACTACTACTAAGAAAAAAAATCAAGTAAGACAGATTGCAGCTGCCTATTATCTTTAAAATTTTATCTTCTTGCCATCAGACTATTAGGTTTGATCTAGTAATCATGAGAACAATTTAAAAAGCGCCGTTCAGAGAGCATATTCTCCAAAATCTGAAAATATGTCGTTGTAAAATTATGTTCCATGTGTCCGATAGAACTTGATTTTCTAATACATAACTTACAATTATTAATGTTATAAATTATATGTGACCTTTTCTTGTAAGTTCACATACTTTTTATTACAGTTAAAAGAGGACTAGTATGGTTATATTTTGTAATAAAATATCTTCTTAATAAACCTGGATTTGAATTTACTAAGTTTACTTAACCAATTCATACCGATTGCGGTCTGTAAATGGCATTTAACTTAATAATTACTACCCGATTATTTGCACTGGCAATATCTGAGCTAATATTCGTATCAATATATAGATCATAAATATCGCGTTATGGATCAAAATGTTAAGATGAACCATTTACACAGTTCTGTTTCAACAACATATTACAATAATTACAGGAAAATGGCGACTGCGACCAGATTGGCTACTTCCCCGCATCTGTATATGTTTATAAAAACTGTCAAAATTGTTTTAGTACAATTACTTGCACATAATAAATTAATATACTAATAGGCGTTTTCCATCTAAAGAAAGACTAACTCATATTCGATCACGAAGGATTGTCTACCGTCGATCAATTTTATTTTACATACAATAAATTTTATTATACAATAAATAGCTAAGCGAACAAAAAACATGTTAATAAAATTTAAATACCTGAATATGCTATTTGAAACGAGTGTTTCCATTAAGAATATAGTTTGTCGTTTATATCAAAGAATAGTTATTCAAACATCCTGTGTTATTTTTATGAGTTGATAAAAAATACAAAGAAATAATTAAATAAGTAATTAATAAAAATAAGGTAAAAATCTTTTATCGTTAAAAATATTTCACATCGTTAACGTTATAAACAATGTATCTTATTTATAAACTGATTTTTTTGCTCTCGATTCAATACTTTAAAGTTACCATAAGCTGTATTTTACAACTGTTTTTTTTTCTCTATTCAATATTTTAAAGTTACCATACTTTTGTTTCGTTTCTGCTTTTTTTAACAGATTGTAAGAAATTGAATTTACTAAAAAACACAGTCAAAGAAAATCATTTGAATGAATTTAAAAAGTTATTTTGAATCTGAAACAATTTCATTTGAATATTGAGACTGTATTGTATATAAATAAATTTAAGCTAATTGAAAGTAAATAATAACAATAAGTCAACAATGATTCAATAACAAACGTAGCAAAAAGCTCATGGATTATTGGAAAATCAAACAGATTTTTTGTTACATCTTCAGTCTAAAGATTGTTTTGAAATCAATTTTATGTTAATAAATATTTAATAGAAAACCCTCAACAAGGACCCCTCCCCCACTTACTGGAGATCTTGGGGGTAGGTTCTTGGTAGGAGGGTGGGATTTAGTCCATGGCGAAGGGGGAGGCACTTTTGTTTTGGATCTCAGTACACGTCGTGGACATCGGGAACATATCTTAGGGGAATTAATAATAAGCCAAGACGCTGCCTGCGGTTTACTTCCAGATTTCAATGGACTTTGCTAATGTTCTCGGTGGCTTTTATTAGCTTGTGATTTGAGAAAACAAAGATTTTTCTCAAAGGCTCTTTCTGCTTGAGGTTTCTTGTGGAGAAGAAATCATAGATTATTATATTATGATTAAAATATGGTTGTATGTTTGTTATTATCGCTTATAAGATTTTTAACTTAAAAAAATATTTACAAATATTTATTTTTATTATTTTATGTACACTGTTATATTTAATACATCTGGTGGGCTTATTGCTATTCATATATAGCAAATTCAACAAACCGTCTTATTTTTAGTATTTTACAAAAAAAATGTTATATCTAATTCTAGTAGTCGTATATAAAAATGTTCAAAAAAAATTATGATAGGTATAACTAGAGGAAATTAATTCGTTCAAAGATAAGAAAGGTAAACTTTAAATAATTAGGATGAAAGGATATTCTTAGTAATATATTTTATTAATCCTTTCTTGAACATGATAAAGGATGATGCGCGTCTGATAACTTTTGGAAGTTCGTTCCACAGTTGCAACGAGTCGATCGCGAATGAAGTTGTTTAAAATAAGGTGTCGTGTGTTGGTAAGCAAATAACTCTCTCAATGAATTGAAAAGAACTTCAAACTATTAACGAACGTAAAAAAAGAAATATTTCTGTGAAATCATTCAGATTTGGAAAGCGTGGAAGACGATAGTTGGAAAAATTTCGTCTGAGGAAATGATAAGAAGTATAAGAAACAAGAGTATATGTTTGACGAGATATATGGATGTGGGTGCGGTGAGAGCTGTGTGCATTGGCAAAAAGGCATGGATAACTATCTTATCTACCTAATTCAAAAGGGACATGATGTAATGGTATGTATAAGTATGTATTGTTATTTCATAATGAGACACGGTTGCTTAATTTACTTAAAAATACGTTCCGAAATGAAATAAACCAAGAATGAGCTTATGTACAATATTGTAATATTTATAGACAACTCATATCCATACAGTCAGTTTACAAAGAAATTTCATATGTAGCGGCCAAAACAATTTAAAGCGAATAAAAAAGGTTATATATAAATCTGGTAAACCTAGAATGTGTATAACTATATTCTTATGTATTATTTGTTACTCAAAAGTGATAGGTACCGGTAAAAATATTTAAAGAGAATCCACAAAACTAAAAATTTGATGAACCTCGAAATTGTATGTGCTTATGTATTATTTATGTTATAACTCTAAAGCTATATTTTAAAGACATCTCATATACACACCGTCAGTATACATATAAATCTAGTATATTCTGGCAAAAATGTTGGAAGATATTTGTAGCCAATCAAAAAAAGGCAAAAATCGAGAACATCTAGAATGGGTATTTTGCTTATGTATTATTTATAACTCAAAAGTGATATTATGAAGACACCCCATTTCCACATAGAAATCTCGTATATCCCGGCAAAAATATTTGAGACATTGAAAAATGAAGTGTGACTTATGAGACATGACACGGTGGCAATAGAAAATCCATTAATCACATCGCCTTATGTCACACATTCACGTACGTTCATTTGTGAAATGTATTCAATGAGGGAGGAGGTACAGGGCCGAGTCTGGACAGTGCCATATTAGGAGATGTTCCGCCCAAGTGATAAATCTTAAGGCTTGCCTCCAGTAGAAAAAAATTAAAGGAGCATTTGTGTTTATCAGTTTCATCAAAACAGGTTCAAACAACTGAAAACTTATGTTTTCGTAAGTCGTGTGGAGGTATCTTATTCGTCTACGTACCCATCTGGGTTTTATTTATTTAAATATTTATTAAACAGTGTACAATACGGTGGATTCATTGGCAACTGGCCATCTCTTCCAAGAAATCATACAATTGTTTTAAAATTTTCATTATTCATGTAGATAAAAAAAACGTTGCAATATCAAAATAACAAAAGACAAAACAAGCCACAGTAATGAAAAAAAAAAACAAATCAAAATGAACAAGGTCATCGATGGACGGCAGATTACAAAAAAAGATGATGGTAAACCAGAAAAAATCCACGATGTGTCACTGAAGAGAGGTGTATTAAATATTGGCGAAGAGGATCCACGCTTATGCGAGGTGACATTTAATCAATGTCGCACTTGATGGTTTGTCCACTGTGCCCCTGTTGACTGCTCGGAAGAACACATACAGAAGGATCCCGATGTCATTATAGTTGAATCTTTCTGGGCTGATAAGATTGAGATCTAGTATTTTTTGGTCAAGGATTGAGATCAAGTGATGTTTTGAAAACTCAAGAAATTCATCGAAACAATTTAAAGAAAATGAAATTCAAATGTAACGTTTACGAAATCATTTACAATCTTAAAATTCAAATGTAACGTTTACGACATCATTAATAATCTTAAAATTCAAATGTAACATTTACGAAATCTTAAAATAATAATATATTTAAAAAATTGTAAATGTTCTCTTTTACGGGTTCCTTTTTTAACTGATTATTTCAAAATTGTTTTATTTTATTGTATTTTAAACAGTTTACTCGTAACCTGGCGGGTGAATTAAAAGCATTGTCTTCTCACCAAATTAAAATATGCTAAAAGGGCTTATGAGAAACAAAATTGGTACTCATTTATTTTATTCTTTCGTGTATTATATGAAGACTTCGGGGCTTTTAAATTTGGTTGCGTTCGCCTTTTGGATTCACCCTGCGTGCACTGCACAAGATTCACGCAAGACAAAAGCAGCCCTGGCGCAGGGTGGCGGCGAGCAAGTTATCGGACGTGGATGTGGCTACAACCCAAGTCGACGGAAGAAGACCTTCAAGACGTCAGGGAGGGGTGCTGATCCATTTTGATATCGTGTGGTGGGAGGATCAAATCAAGGAATCGTTCAATATACTGTTTCTTCGTTCCTTATCTTAATCCCTTTATGATTGATATCTTTGGAACATATTAATATATAATAAGACAATTTTTATAGGACTTAACTCTTCTTAACGATGCTTTAGCTCGGAATTCGAACCCACTTATATTGACGGGCTAAGAATATTACAGAATAAACATATAAGTTAATTAAATACTTCCCAGCATCTGCAAATGTTTAGAAAAACGTAAATGGTAAAAATAACCCACAAAGAGAAGATGAACTACAAAAACCTTTTGTAGATCTTCCAATATGTGATAGTAATAGTTTTAGGTGGAGTGTAATGTATGCGAGTAGTGTCCATATACAATGGTCAATAATCTTATAGTTGAATCTTAAAAAAAGTATATACTTTTAATTTACCTTGTAGTGTCACGTCAATTAATTTTCAATAAGATAAGTTAAACACTATTTTTTTGCGTATTGAGTAAAATCGTCTCCCTCAACCTATTACTAATTCAAACACCAACTTCTTTACTCAGCCTACACAGTATTTCCTCTTAATATCTATTAACCACTCTCTTTACCAGTGATCAATAAATAAAAAGAATTTAAAATTTAATTCAGTTTCTCATTACCTAACACAGAAATCGAGGGTATTGGAAATCGAGAGTGAACTCAAATAAATCAATGGAGAATACAAAGAACAGAGTTGAGCCTATTTTTATTGCTTGTAGTTTGATCAGTCTTCTCTTTGTAATTAGTTTGCATTGTTGAAAAAAAACAGTTGTATAGTATGAAACTCACTAGATACATAGTGTATCTTGTGGGTGTACAGTATAAAACCCGCCAAATACACCTTGTATCTTGAGGGTGTGCGTCCAGTGTATACCGATGGATAAATAAAATGAATAAATCGTTTAATGCTGAAGATGGGTTATATTTTCAACACATCAACATTTTATTTGAACATTATGTGACTACCTTAATATTATAAACAACGGCTTGCATTGTAGAAGGAGCATCTTAATGCATTTAGCTAACATGTCAAATTACATATATACATATCATCACGCTGCTTCACTTGCGGTGTAGACAGAAATAACAGATGTCCAAACTTTATCCAAGCACGAAACTATAGCCCCCTTCACATTCATACGAGTATATCTCGTCATACACAGTCTTCTATTATTCAAACTCCTCAGTTTACTTTCTTTCCAAATCTGGTGCACTTGATCAAGTCATGTTTTCCTCGGTTTACTTCTTGCACTTATTGAATTTAAAACATATTGCTTGATTCTCCCCATGATCTCTGTGCAGTGTCAATATATAATTTTGAAGTCTCCAATATGTCTTAGGAAGTGTGTCTGGCCGGAATTCCAGATGAGATGGTCCTCCGCTAATGCGGATTTGAATGGTGCTGATAGCTCGGCTGATGCGGAGTGCGGTGTGGCGCCTCTACGTGCCGGGCGCTGACAGCGCGCCGAGTAGCTACCGCGACGCTACACGCTACCCATGCGGACCTGATTGATGGTCGGTTACTCCTGAGTAACGAATCCGACAGCTTTATGGAAAATGTCCTTCCTGTGTGGTAAGCATCTCAGGGACTTTTCATATTAAACGCATATTGGTTTTTACAAGATATTTCTTGTGATTGTACAAGTATGAGTGCTTTTAAAAATAATTAGTATTTTTTTTAAATTTAGATTTTTTTTCAAATAATACATGAATTATCGCGCCATTCCCTTGCTAAAAAATAAATATCGAAACTTTTCTATCCAAGAACACTACTTGCACTTTTATAATGGATTAAACTTTCGTTGTATACAGTACAACCTGGTGGGTTTATAGCCATGTGGCAATCTCTTCGAAACAACCAGGAAGAGGTTAAAGAGGCCTTAAGTGAAAATCAGACTGGAATATATATTTTTTTAAATCTGAGTTCCATCGGGATTCAAACCCGCAACTTCTGGGTTTGGAGATGGGCTCTTACTAACTAGGCTACGGATGTCATCTTTTGACTTGTATAGTTGCTGAGTAATTATTTTGTCATTCATTTTCTCTACAAACCATTCTTAAACTTCTTCCTTCAACTTATTTAAAACATGCATTGTTGTACTCGTTCTACCTTATTTCATACATTGACACTGTACAATTTTTTCTTAGTGCGCGCATGTTCTCAACATTTATTATGAATCTTATTTTATATATATTTTCAAATCATTAAAATGTCATTATATTATTACACTTTCGTTGTAAACAACACAACTTAGTGGGTTTATTGCCATGTGGCAATATTTTTAACTCGCCTGATGTTCAAGAGACCTTAAGTGAAAACTATGCTGAAACTTATATTAAAATGAATTGGGTACTAACGGGGCTCGAACGCGCAAAACCCGTATTAGAATAAAGGAATCTTGCCAAGATTTATTTTAAAACATATACTCGTACAGTCCTTTGAAACGGTAATTTGTTAAGCTAATAAATTACTAGCTCAGTCATATTTTTTTCATAATTTTATATTCATATTTTAATTTTGCCCGATTCCAAAAATGTCATATTTTTTGGACCGTTTGGGGGTTTTGCAAGAATGAAAAAATTCAATTGAAAAATCTAAATAACTTTTATTATTTTGATGCATTTAAATATTTCATAAAAAAGAACTGAAGAAGAAGTCTTTTCACTCAGTGTCGTATACCTGCAATTACTCGTAGATTCAGATTATTTTAAACACTCAAGCAGATATCATCATTTTATTCTTCAATTAGTAAACGTAATCTTTAACTCGTTTACTCCCTAGACACGATACCATTTTACATATCATTTATATTTTTGAGACCTTATTGGTTGATTTCTTAAAATGTAGGATATTATTTTAAGACCGGCGATGGCTGAGAATGAAATATATTAATAATTAAATAATATTGCGTGGTCTTCGAAAATGTCCATATAATTTTCAAAATTATATGCAATTTTTTATTGTGTCTTGGAGTCTCTCTAACTATACACTTTTGTGTCTAGTAGTAACTATCTATACACTTTTGAATTATGATAAAGGGAGAAATTTTTTGATGTTCAAAAATCTTTATCGAAAATTAATGATTGTATTCAAAGGAAAGAATGAAATGAATAGCAAAAGGTTTGTATTAAAAGATATTTCAAAATGACATAAATATAAATCAAATTAAGGGATTAATCAATTAACAAAAAGCTAATAGCTTTATATGCCCGAAGGCATTGAAACTCTAAGCCCAAACAAAGCAATAAAAATCTCTTTGAAAGAAAAAAAAAGAAACGTTGTTGACACAAAGAATACCTCCACACTCCACGATTGTCGTCTCCGGGGACAACATTTCATTTTCAAGGGTAGACCCAATGGCTCCGCTGACATCAATAAAAACGGTTTAAACGGCGATGAGTCTTCCAGTCAGGTGCTTTACTTTATCACCGGCAGAGGGCAAGAGCCGTTATCGTTATTGCTTTAACGATCCGTTATTGAATTGTCGGACTAAAAATCCGTACGTGCCAACAAATTGGAGCCGTTATTCCAGAAAGTTTGCCCATAAATCTGGATAATCCGGAGGAACTATAGGTGGTGTACAGCGGCTCCAGTGCCTGACATATTGGATCATCTAATCGTGAAACAATTGAGACAAGTTTGTCTCCTCGGGGGTTCGGGCTGAGAAACAAATTGATATTTTAATACACAGGTGTTCCCGTTATTATTCAAATTACCCTGCCCCAAACTGGAAGCCGATGACTATTATTATTAAATAACGACGAAATCGTAATGTCTCTTGTTGAATTAAATATAAATATTCCTCAGATTCAACTCGAATGTAAGGAGAGATTCAGTATTTATACCGAAATGTGAAAACTCCTCATTATTACATTTTCAACATGTGTTTTTTTTACATTTCATTTACACTTTATGTATTTAAAACTATATTGTGCCGTGAATAATTGAGTTTATGTGGAGTATTTAATAATGGATGCAGAGAAAAAAAGCAACAAAAATAAGAAAAAAAGAAACACAAAATTAAAGGTCATCAATGGCCGAAAGCATAAAAAAAGAATGAAAAAAGGATGGCGAAAAACATGCTAGCTCATTGAAGGGAGATTCGCTTGCTGAAGCACATTGACGATGATACTTGATGACACTTTATATCTTAAAATAATCAAAAAAGCATTTGAAAATATCCGTTGTCAAACAATTAAAAGGTAATCAAAGAATGACCGACGAAAGATTTTTCAAAATATTTTATAATCCTGTACATTTGAGATTTGCATTGAAAATTAATCAGGAAAAATGTATATCCAAAATTATTTCTTTAACACTTAAAATAAAATTTTGGAAAGTTAAAAAAAAGGGTTGTTTGAAACATGAATAAGTCAGAAATCAACAATATATTTCAAGTACTGATTGTTTTCACGAAAATTAAAGTTTATATGCATATTTTTTCAAATCAGGCTTAGCCCAATTACTTTGAAAATAAATTGCATTGGTAGCGTTTAAGAAATAAACTATTCAATTTACAAGCAAAAGGGTTAGGTTTGTTTTTTTTAAGTCGTTTAAATCAACAAAATATATTCAACAGTACGCTTTGATTCAGGCATAACATATTTCACGGCATTTTGATCCAACAAAGGGAGACCGATTCGGGCATATTTCACGGCATTTTGACTAAACAAAGACCAGTGGCATGACTCTCTTAGAAGAGGAAGCCTTACCTTAGAAGATTCCCAACCAGATATATAATGGCAGTGGACGAATACGAGTAAAGGTAGAGTGCGGCCAAGTTTACCTAGTCCAGTGTCTAAAGTGGCGGCCGAGGGCACTTGCCACCACTCCAGGTCCCCTAAACTCCTGACTCCTCTCTTACTTACTCCTACTGCAGGAATATCTTACCCCTAATCGGTTCCTGAATAAGCAACTGATGAGATATTCAATAAAGCAAGTTTCTTTGATAAAACTTTATATTTGATTCAAATTTAGTTTTGTTTGAAAATGTATAAAATAAAATAAAACTGCACCAAATGCATGGAGCGACAATGTACCATATGTCAGAATACGAAATGAAACGATTAGGGATAAATGGTAACTTAAGGCTGATGTGTTGAGTAAAATAAAAAGGGACACTAGGAGATGGTTTGGGTATTTAGAACGAATTAATTAAGAAAGACTTACAAAACAAATACATATTGTAAATGCGAGTGGAACACTTGGGAAAGTATGATTGGATCAAGTGGATAATATTTTGAAAAAAAAAGGAAACGTTTCAAGTCAGAGAAATCGTAGGAGTTTTACCAGGTGTATGGATATGGAAGAGGCGAAAAATGTGTATCGAAATGGGAATCTGGCGTCGGACCTTTTTAGCTATCCGACAGAGAAGTGGCGTGTTTGTATACATCGTGTGTAACGTTTGTATACAGCCGGTCCAAATTCCTATATCAAGATATTGGATTAGTCGTTCATTTCCGTGCCCGGACCATCAATTGTTCATTATGACATGTGTTTTCAGCAGGATGCAACATCGATCGCCCTACCCTTCGCATCAATCAGGTCTTGCCCTGAGTTGTAGATCCGATGTTCGGGCAAGTAAACATATGTTGTGAGTCATAACCTTCAAAAATAAATGGCAAACGAGCTTGTTTCAATCGATCTTTCCGACATAAAATCGCGTTAATTAGGTGGTATATGAGGTTTCAACATGCAGCAATTGATTTAACACAATTTTCTCCGATGATTAGTTACTTCGATATTGGCGTATAATTTTCTATGTTCGTTTTATATATTGTACAACTTATGATAGTAGAATGCGGTAACGTGCGCTTAATCGCGTGCGTTTATATCTCAGGAAAAAAAGCATCGAGACATGGAGAGCTCAAACCATAAACTGAGGAGTAACGATAACTATTTACAACTTTATATACTCGTAACATTGGACCAACGGATCCGGGACTTTTGTTTATATAATACCCTTTGAGACAACTTTCAACAAGCGATTGATTTATATTAATTGAACGAAAATCATGTAAGCTATCCATATTTGCCGAATAAGATGTTTTACCATCATAGTTGGGTGGAGATACTAAGACAGATTGAAAATAATTGTAAAAAAAGTCGCCGATTTCTTGACTATTTGAAAAGGCAGCTCTGGTTCCGACGATTTAGACTTTACTTAAGTCTATGGATATTTATTATTTATACGAATTAGCTTTCTTAATATACGCCCTGTAGCATTATTGCTCCATATTTTCTTGCTACACGCTTCCTAAGAACTGTACATTAATAATACACACTACGACTATGCCGTCAGTATGTTTTCCGTTTCTTGTCTTCCTTCAGAGTTACATGGCGTGTTTTTCCTGGATTTGCATTATCCTTCTTTCCAATGTGCCTTTCTTTCTCCTGGTCATTGATTGCCTTTTTTCATTTGTTTATTTTTTGTTGGCGTTTATTTTCATTGTTTTGTTATTGCATGTTTTTCTTTATTGTACAACAAAAATGTAAATCCTCCACATATAACTCAAAAAGTTGTAAAACAATTGTATGATAAGTTGGAAAATATTGCAATTTGGCAATAAGCACGTCATATTGTATACTGTACAATAAAGTATTAAACAAACAGAAATTAAAATTAACACAGTTGTTGAATTTGTTGGTTAAGTTTGAGTTCTTTTTCAGAGTTAGGGGGAGGTCCAAAGAAAGGGTGGTCAGAGGCTAAGAATGCGGGCTTCTTCTCACAATGGCTTGCCACCCTCTCGTGGGGCCGCTGGGAGGGTGGATAGCGCGACTAAGAGGAGGGATATTGTTGTGCAGCCGATTCATGGAGGGAATCCGACATAAATAATAAGGATCGTAACCAATATGTATCGGTAAATGCGTATTATGACTGAGTATTCTATAGGTTTTAGTTCGGAACAGTATTTTAAGGAGTTATGCAAGTGCTCTATTAATCATAAATTAATGTATTTTCATTTGAATATATAGACCGCTTGTTTCGTATAATTTTAAAAAATTACCTATCTTAGATGGTAACATACTTTTTTTAGATATTCAGTGTCCTCGATGACAATTCTAATGACAATGACATCCCACTTTTGTTCCAACAATCCCTTTCGCAAACTTTATCTAGGTATGATAACACAACGCAAGAAGTGCTGTCTTATTCTGCAACGTGGTCTGCTTTCTGATGACTAAGCCACTAACGTAGGCTATCTTGTGTTTGACAAACGTGGTCAACTGTCAACTGAATTTTGCCATTCCAATACAAGTATTCAAATGTTTCCTTCGTAATATCTGGGGTTTGTTTTTTTATCATGTCAAATATTCAATATGATTTATGTATTTTCATTCTTAATGTATTTTTCGCAAGCTCGGCGTTGCGTATTTAATTTGTACCCTTTTTATCATCGCTCGTTGTGCCAAATTGTTTGCATATGCAACAAGTAGAAAATGGTGAAATTCCATTATATCAAAATATAACTTAATCATTATTCGATTTTTTTTTTCATATTTTCAATAATCCATAAAAATATTCATAATATGAAAAACCTGCGAGGTTTTTATATGATCACCGTCATAAATTGAGCCCATATACTTGAAAGTAAAATACGAGCGTTCATTTACTTAGCCATGGATGTTATCATTCAATTAGTAAGATAAAAATATTGTTTTTCATAAACTGAATCTAACCAAACAGGATAAACTATCTTACAAAACTAATCATGAAAGACAATTTCCTAGCGATATTTTTAGTAAATATAATAAACTGACAACACACAATAGGAAAATTAATAAACGAGAACTTGGCTGTTTCTTCGAGGGGACTAAATGGACTCCATTCTCGAGTAAGGACTTCTCAAGAAGCAGAACGAGGGATAGCAATACATTTATTTGGATAAGGTAAGGAAACGTACAATATATGAAATGACCCTTGCCTACTCGTGTCCTTAGTCCTTACGGTAGAGTGGAGAGTAATCGACCAATATGATTTCATTCAATTTTGTTATATGTAAGAAGCGACATTTTTCCTTGATATATTTTATACAAAATACTCAAAATAAATTAAAACAAGAAAAACAGTATTTTTAATACAATACATCCACAAAATGATAATTTGTGGCATTTCATAAAATAATACTATAAGGGTGCTTGATGGATTAAAGTTTTAGCTGATTCAATTTTAAAAATACTTTTTCTTCATGTGTAGTAACATTTAAAATCTTCAATCAACTATTGTTTATTTAGAATAAATCATGTACAAATCATAATTGTAACGATTTTAGTAACCTAAAATCTTTCAAATATTAAAATGATTATTAGAAAAAAAACGATAATGTTAACTCGATCTCATTGACTACTTCCGTGTCTTAGTTGGTAAGATGCTTGACTTTCACCCGAGAAGTTAGGGTTCGAATCATGCAGGGTAGTATTGACAACACGTGCCATGACGATCTGCGAGTTCTGTATCTATTTAAGTGGTTCTAAGCCCGAAATCCAGATGAATGGAGCCGAAGACAATGTTGTCTCCGGCCACTCTCTTCAATATGTAGACTACCTTATAAATAATTACAAAATAAAATGAACTCCATAAGTTAGTCACAATTTGATTATATTTCTAATTCACTATTTACACTTCAATAAACGATAAATTCATGAAGCGAAGTGGAAAAAATATTTCATTCATACAGAACTTATATATTCATTTTAGAGATGCGGGCATATTGAAGAGTGTCACTGGTAGACAATATTTCCATTGCACTAATTTATTGAGTCTTCGGATTCAGTCACTGGAGTAAGGCACGCAACATGCAGTTCGGCGTCATGTGCGTTAATAATACTACCACACGCGGAGAAATGTATCTGTAAACTCGTAGGCGAAATCTTAATCAGACAGGGGCATTATTTATGGTAAGATCGGGAAACGAACCAAAAATACTCTTATCGATGACATGTGTTTCATTATAGGTAATATGACAAGGGGCTTTCAACCAGGCAGATAGATGATTCGGGAAACTTTCCAAGGAAATAAAAACGAAGAATCGGGAATAATTCACTCATTCCCTGTAACGAGTATAATATTATAGAAGGCACAATAAAAAGTGTGGCATCAGGATACTTGACGTTAATGCAATAGATGACTATGTAAGCCCTAATTTGTGATAGGCATATCGTTACATACTATTATAGGGCAAGAAGCATTAGTATTTGCAGCTTGTCTGCGTCTCCTTCCTTAATTGGGTTCCTGATACTAGCAACAGTTGCACGTCATTTGACTCTATCTGCTGCTGTTTGCTTCCAGTTGTGCTGAGCATTAATGTTTTCAAGTATCACATGCAGTACGTCCATGTACTTGTATCTCTTGCGCTACCCTTCGTGCTTCCTTTTACCACTCGGTAGCTTTAGTCAGCTCGCCAAAGAGGACATATCTTGGGAGTCTGTACTCAGCTATGCGAGTCACGTATCCAGATCAATGTAGGCGTGCATGCGACACCAGAATCTCGATGCTACATCAGTTTGTACTTCATAAAACTTACTTGATACTCTATCATTCTATCAAATCTTTATTATTTGATTGATGTGCCTCTGCTGACATTTTTCAAGTGACCTAATATGTCGCCTGTAGGGGACCCATAATTCGCATCCATACAACAAAGATGGTATGATAACATATTTATAGACTACCATAGAAATATCAGAATCTCCACACTTCAGCAGTTACCTCTTCTCAAAACTGCATCATTTGATACTCTGTGATACCATCGAATCTTTATTATTTGCTTGATGTGCCTCTGCTGATATTTTTCAAATGCCATAATATGTCGTCTGTAGAGGATTCATAATTCGATTCCATACATTAAAGATGGTAGGATTAAATCTTTACAGACTGCCGTGGATGGTTTGATTACAGCTTCATAGTCGAGAAGTTCATAGTCAGAGATAGTATCATTACAGCTTTATAGTAGAGGATTCATAATTCGGTTCCATACATCAAAGATGGTAGGATTAAATCTTTACAGACTGCCGTGGATGGTTTGATTACAGCTTCATAGTCGAGAAGTTCATAGTCAGAGATAGTATTATTAAAGCTTTATAGTCGGGATGAACTACGGAGACCAACGGAGGCACATATATGTTGTGAGTAACGAGATAGATAGTGTGAAGAGTTTAATTAATGCAAAAATATGTACTTAAAGTTTGTTACTTACATTTTTGTTGTATATGTGGTAGTACAACCTAGCAGAATTATTATCATGTGGAAAGCTCTTACAGTCAACTAGACAGGTGTTTGACAAGCCTGAAGAGAAGACCAGACTTGAACGATGGCGACTTTAGTAACCTAGTTAGTAGAACACCTGTATTTCAATCTGAAGATTGCAGGTTCGATTTCCGTTAGACCACATTTAAAAAAAGGGCTCTTCTCTGGTTTTCCCTGAAGGCCTCATTGAATTACTTTTTGTTTTTTGGAAGAGATTGCCACATGTCAATAAACTTACCAGATAGTACTGTATACAACGAAAGTGTTATATAATACCACCTTTTATTTAAATAAAATTACTAACAAGAATTTAATCCGCAACTCTCAGGTTGGAAGACAAGGGTCTTATCAACTTTGTCACGGAGGTTGTTATTTATATACACTAACAAGAAAACACAAAGTATTACAAGTATTACAAAGACAAAAGAAAAAAATTGATTCGTGTATGAAACCATCAAAATTTATTTAAAAAAATATCTTTTTTGTAATTAAAAAAACCCTTTTCATTATCATTTTGTTCAGCCTCAATATTAAATCGTACAATCCGTAATCAGATAAATATGTCAGACAGAACGATAAGTTTTATTTAATTATTGTCCGCTTAATGGAATAAATAGGTTCCATTCAGGGCCCGAAGTTTCTGCCGTGACCGTATTACGGGGCGTCCATTAGAAAAGTGCTCTTTATCTGGCCGTGAATTATAACCGAGTTAGCAATAAAACACCTCTAAACAATACATTCTCGATGAAACCTCTATTCTCAACCCCGGCCCCAAACCCGGGACGCAGCCCTTAAGCGTTAAACAATTTTCAAACGGCCGCCATAAGTTTGATAGGATGTTTCTTATATTATATAACCTTTAAAGGATTTAACAGAATATTCGTGAAAAATGTATTAAATCGAAAAATTCATTGTCACTTTGTAGATATTTAATTATAATACTCGTAATAAACGGACAATTTATATATCGCCGTGTTGTAACTTAGGATTCGGACGTACTACGAGTATTATTGAGATAAAAAATACTACAAAATAAATATATATAAATTGAGTGTCAAATATGAATGTGGCGCCTGTAGCCATTAAATTGGGCACTTCCCCACATCTGCATATGTTTAGAAAAATATATTTGGTAGTAAAAATGACTAAGGGAAGACGAGTACTAATAAACGTTTGTAGATCTTTCAATATGTGACAATAACACATTTGTCCTTATGTGTAGTGTAGTGTAAATTTATAACCATCCTCCTAAAAAGCAATACCTTGAAGTGCTTCCTAGAAATCCATATATTTAACCCTTAGAATCTGCAGCGGCACACCCTATTAGAAAATCGACCCGAAAATTCTACTTCACTCCAAAGGAACATCTCTCAAACACAAATTTGAGAGATACAATGGAGGCATCACATTAAGGGACTTTTGAATATATAGTTTGAAATCAATCTGTTTGCGACACTTGAACCAATGTAGATTTTTTATAAGTGTAGTAAGTAATATGACAATATTTATGACTACTGTTATATCAGCATATCAGCTGCATTGAAAACAAACTGATGGCTAGAAATTTGGGTATCGGTAGACCAGAATTACTATAATCCAGATGCGATACAAGAAATGAATTAATAAAAAATTTTATTTCACTTGTTGAAAGAGATCGATGTACACGTACATTTAATTATCTAAGATTATAGAAACCCTATGAACCTATTTGTCTATCGAAAGATAGTTTACTTTCAAGACAAACTATGAAACTTAATACTATCTTTTGGAAAAATATTAATATCGATGACTGATAATGTATCCCCATCAAGAAGATGTTGTCTATTAAGGGATTTCATTGTACAACTCCAAAATATTTGGTTTTGTTAGTAATTCTCAGTTACTTGGCTTGATTAGACCTCCCAGCGTGACCAAACTAATAATAGAAAAAAATCTATTGACCAATAGAAATTTAACTAACACTTTTTAAATTTTTATTTGGCATTAATATCAGTGATTTGTAAATTTTTGATCAAAATTCATTAATAAGAATACCTTTGATATATTGTACTATAAATTATTTGCTGAATACTCACTAATACGAGTGTATAATAAAATATTATCTCTTGAATCGAAAGTTTCTTTAGGTATCAACGATCTTTAAATAATTTCAGGATCTTCTTAATAAATACTTATCGCCATTTGTATGCCGGTCACAGTAAAAAAACACATATGAACCAAAACACTCGAAAAATAATCAAGAAATGACAGGTGTTATATTGCAAAATTAACAATGTTCTGCAACACGTTTTGAATATAGATATTTTTACATATTTGATTGATGTATTTTTAAGATTCTGAATATCATTATTTTTACGCCAATCAATTGAAATAACAATAAGTAATGCAGTGAACCTCATATTAAAGCATGTTTCATACTTTTTTCCAATATTATTTAACATCTGTCACGTCACTTCATTATAAGAAGGAATAACAATGGCAAGGAATTAGAAAACGATTTGAAAAATATATTAATTTTTTTAATCCACTTTCGTCATTATGGATTTTCATTGCTGTTCATAGTTTAATAAAAATAGCAAACAAAATAAGCCTTACATAAAATTTATTTCTCATTTAAGCATATTAGAAAAAAAAATTTGATACAATAAATATCACTTAAAGAGTGTCGACTTCCATTTTAGGATGGATTTGATGTTCCGAATTTAATATACATTAAAACAACATGGAGATTGTTCCGCTAAGATTATAAGGGTCTGGGCAGTATCGCTTGCACAATGTCCTGTTATATGTTCTGTATTGCGCTAATTCTGTCAATGTGTTCCAATGTAGACCCAACTTGCATGCGTATGATATATTACTTTCTTCTGCATTCCTCGTGTGTGCCGAGGGAAGTCCATAGGACGCTTTCCTTCTGAAGTAGCCAAAATAATCAGATTGACCCCCCATTCATCTAGCATTCTAAGAATATGTCCTAGTCAACGTATCCCTAACTGCAACACCAAGCCTCTATTAATTGTAGATAAAATGAAAAACTTAAGATAGTTTTCACATATTTACAAATATTTCTGAACCACCGTTTTAAAAGGTATTCGGGTAAAGCAGGTATTCATAGACTAGGTGTGTTTGTCACAGCCGATCCGGAAAGCGTAAAGCCAGGAGTGGGGGTAGAAGAACTACTATAGGGGGTGCGGGGAAGCAGCGGCGGAGTGAGGGTAGAAAGTGCGGCAGACCAAAACTACAACCGCACTTTATTGTCAAGTTTGTTACAAAGTGTGCCGGAAATAAATAAGTCCCCGTGTGGTCGAATCGGCACCGCGACGCCTGGAACAGAACGTTGGGTCACCCTTGCGGACATATTATGGTGTCAGGAAGGAACTGCAAGATGCTCCTGTTTTGGATTGATAGAGACGCAGAACGTATATATGTCAGTAATAATATTTCATAATTTATACAGCAGTTTTTTTTAATCGACTTGACTGGGTGCACCCAATGCAACACATTGAATGTGCCAATTGAGGAGTTTAATTTGTGCAAAAAGTACATTTGAATTATTTGTTTACATTTTAAATTGTTCAACTAGGGTTTAAAAGTGTCTGGCCTTAATAATGCATCTCCAATGCATAATCAGTCGATGGGACAGTTAAATTTTATGCCTCGACCTTCAGTAGTATATCGATCAAAACCGATTAAAGACGTGTTGTTTCGGAGAATACATAATATAAAGCGTCATTTAGAGAGCAGACTCTCCACAAGAGCGCTCTAAATTTGAATTGGTACCCACTATTATTGATAGATAAAAAAAACAATTTGAGTGTAAGAATAGAAGGGTAGCGGCTGTAATTAGACACCTCCCGGCATCTGCATATATTGAGAAAAATATGTTTCATAAGAAAACCGTAGAAAACTTACCAAGAGAAGAATTACAGAAAAAAAACATTCATAGATCTTTCTATAAATAAAAATGCTTGTGGTGTAATTAAGTGTTTCTGTGAAGTGTTCATATATAATTATAAATTTCGATAAGATTTCTTTAAAAGAGCTGTTTTTCTGTGGTTTTTAAGCCCGCACACGCCACTCTGAGACAGACAAAAATGTCATTAGACCGAAAAAGAATAATAAAAAATGTTAGCTGAAATGACATAGTGACTTCTTGTTTCTTATAATTATAAAAAGTATCTGATTTTGGTTCTACGTGACATTATACAACAATAAAAGGATCAATCCACTTGAAATATCACACGAGAAAACGAACATTAACAAATCATTAAATATTACGCAAAGAGAATGAATATTGCCATTGCAAAATAAACACCTTAAAATGACGAAAAATACAGAATTATCGACTTAAACCAATAGAAAAATAAACGATACATTTAATGGATTATTATGCATAGCTTCAAAAATACCCAAATAGCAAATATCTATAAATCAAAATTTACTTGACAAAATTCAGACAGAATATAAAAAAATCACGTCTGGCAGCTATATTATCGCCCGAGCGTGTTCAAATTACTTAAATATAAGAAATCACAGACAGGGTTATAAATTGTTACTTTTGCATATCATCCTAAACTGTCCCGCAACCCCTCAATATCTCATCGAAAATATTCAGCATCTATCCGATTATGGACATGCACATCGCTAGATAGTAGAGAATGCCTTTTAACATTTTCAATTCGTCAGTTTTCTTTCACGTCGTATTGTACTGTCCATGCCGTTAGACTCTGAAACCAGTTAACGGCTGCCGTAAGATTCATCCTCATTAGCTTGCTTTAAGCATCGACTTCCGTCTCCAATGAAATGTGTTTCTACGTAACTTCTATTTTCGTGTTCCCTCCCAGTCTTTGACGTTTACAAATATTGAATTGAATGTATTCTTTTTAATTTGTTTTTAAAAGGTAAGGTACGTTTAAGTCTCTTTTGCTTTTTGAAATAATGTTTTTTTTTTTAATAAAGATATGTTTAACCTTTCATTTAGCATTTGACGGACATGAATCGGAAACATTGGACAACAGATTTAAATATTACTAGAATTTTATTTTAATTAGCTACCTGTTTTAATAAGAAATATAATTTCTATGTATAATATTATAATAGATAAGGAAAGTATATGTGTCAATTATTACTTGACTATGTTGCATGACTTATGAAACGGCTAAATTTACTTTATATATGGCATGGAAAGGGAAATAATTTACGATTTGGATTATAAAATATGTATTTTAAAAACAAATTATTTACGAAACAATTGTTTGGTTGGTTGAAAGAGATTGCTGTATGGCAATCAATTTATTTTTAATATTTACAGTAAAGTTTCTTAGAAATATAATAAATCAGTTTGATTAAAAAATCGATTGTGACTATTAAAAATATTTTTTATCACTTAACAGTGAATATTGAATACAAAATTTCCTTACTTATATAATAACTTAGAAGTATAAGAATATTTATATTTTGAGAATGTTTCTCTTATAAATTATGTTAGGAAAAACATTATTCTTAAATCAAGAGAACCAAAATATTCAGTTTATTTATCAAATAATTTTAGCATTTTATTGCGAATATCGGATTTCAAAATCCCTTTCCCTTTTTCCGATATCTCTCGATCATAGACATCCGGAATTTATATTTCCCGACATTTATTCCTTTTTGAAAGAGGCGCTCTCACCGAAATCAACGCCGTATATCATCCACGCAAACGTCCAAATAAAAAACAGCATCCCGCTTACTATCTTGTCTATGCCTGGGTCACCCCATGCCCTCCATCCTCCATACTACCCCGCTTTAGCAGTAAAAGCGTTTTTATTTATTTTTCTAGTTTTTTTTATTGAACTTGATTAAAGAAGTATTGTGTCAGGCAACTACCACGCTTTGGTAGAAACCAAAGACAAGCCTTTTTTTTTTCTTTTTTCGTGATAAGTTTGACCTGACAACATTAGTAAAGATTTTCAATCAGTAACTAACTCTGCTTGTCAAGCTACACGTTCCTTGTAGGCCCACTCAGCAAACATTTTGTTCCATAGTGAAGTGGTTGCAACTAATTATTAGTTTAACTCTTGCATACCAAGACTGCATAAATTGGGTAGTCAATATGGAAATTGTATGAATTTTAATATGGCTTTGAAAATCCGTACAAGGTCCATATTGATTACCCAATATATGCCGTCTTACACTTATAGGAGTAAAGTGAAGAAGTTGTTCTTGCCGGGATCAATTTATTGAATTGTATGGATTTGCTTTGTAGTGTTGTTTGACTTGTACTTGTTTTCTTATTGTATAGCAATGCTTACGTGTCAACGTTAAATTATACATGTCATTGTTTTTTTTAAATCTTTATAGCAAAAAGGTAATTTGATCGTTAAAATAAAATATAATAAAATGTCTCTTATATGAGTTGATTATTAAAAAACTTTTTTGCAGGGAAATATTAATAAAGGTGAGAAATATCTCCTATATCATCCGAAAATTTAGTTAAGTCCACGCTTTGAAGAAATAAATAAGATATAAATATTGATGATCGATTTTTGTCATTATAATTTTTTTACAAAATATATTTAAAATTCAGAGTGCGTGTGAATACAGGAAAGACAAGATCTTACAAGAAAAATATAAATATAAAAAAAAACTAAGATGATTTTAATTATTTGTCGTAAAAAATACATTACTCAATAAATACGAACAACTACTAATTGGCAGTAGCAAACAATTACTCCGGCTTTATACTCAAAACTACTTGTGATAAAATTAGGATTAAAAACTACAGAAATTACGAAAAAAATCGTTAATTAGTGTTATTGTATTTTATTAATTTTATATTGTAAATAAATGCATAATTATATGAAAAAAAACTTATTTGAGAACCTTTAATAAATAATAAATTTATCCCAATAAGAAACACGAGGATTTTGAATATTTAAGATGAAAATACAACTGTTTTTTGTCAATTTCGGCAGTAAAAACACTTTACATGACAAATGCTAACAATAAGCTGGATTTCTGAGTGCGTTGCTGTAAAACCACGCCCTATCCAAAAAAACTAAATTATTTAAGAATCATATTTACTATTTTTTTTTTAAACTATCAAAGCAGCTAAGTCCTAACCACTGCAGATTAGCTTCCCTTACTGGGGACCTTGCACGCCTCTACGTGCGCAGTGGTAATTTCATATGTAACCAATAAAACGATACATCAAAAAAGTTTACGATATCTTTACAGAAGCCGGAAATCTCCTAAACAGGATAAGCTTACTACAGAGTCCTCCTTAGGACGGTGTCAAAACGACTTGTTTATTGGTTTAAATTTTAAATAATGAAGCTTTACTTATTTTTGGTTAAATTAGAAATACTGATTTTTCAATTCCAAAGAAAAGTAAATAAAAAATATTTCTTTACTTTTGAGCCAATTTAGTTGTTGAAAATATTAAAAAATAAAAATCCCATAACAAAACAAATATTTTGCATTATACGTAAAAGTAACCGTTGAAGCTAATTTACTAAGTTAGTGTTTTTAAATTACTTTCTGTGAATTTCCTAACACTCCACAGCAACAAATGTTGTTCATAGTTTGGAAAAAAAATTACACAACACAATGAATAATATTTTCACTAACGAATTTCTACAATGTGTTTAAATATTGTTATCAAAACACATTCTTAAAACTAAAACATAGTTTTGTAATTTTAATTTAAAGCATACACACCATCACATAGCATCCCTGCAGGGGTAGGCAGAGCGGACAGATCACCAAACATCTTGATAAATATATTTCACATACATATAAATATACCTTCTCATACAGCTCCTACGATTTTTCTTTATTTTTCTTCTATCAAAATATAATATTAACTTCATCCAATCACACTTTTCTTATTCTCCCCCTACCACACCATTCACTCTCATTTCCGCTGTACATTTGTTTCGTTAATCTTTCTTTATTCATTCGTTCTTCGTGCCCAAACCATCTTCTTTAGTGCTCATCTTCATCTTACTCAATACATCAACTGATATCACTCGTAACTACCTCTCATCATCTGAGAAAATACTAACTAAATATCTT
Organism: Odontocerum albicorne; assembly: GCA_949825065.1. Lineage (NCBI taxonomy): Eukaryota > Metazoa > Arthropoda > Insecta > Trichoptera > Odontoceridae > Odontocerum > Odontocerum albicorne. The sequence goes on from OX463840.1 coordinate 42,450,054, forward strand.
TTGAATGGTTTAAGTATGTTAAACTTTTTTTAACCCTGCACCCAGCTTTCGGTACTAATAGATTTAAATAAATTTTCATATATGTTTTAGATTTTTTTAAAAGGAGTGTAGATGTCTATTAAAATAACAATTATCTAAAAACATGAAAAATAATATTGAAAACAACGAGAATGTCAAATGAAGAATAAAAGCCAAAAACAAATAAACATTTTTTTAAAAGGATTATTTTTTTAAATAAGTATCCTTATATAGATATTGAGGACAGTAAGAAAGTTGGTTTAAAAATGAATATATCTTAAACCAAATATATGATGAACAGCTTTGCTACCCCAAAACCAATAAACGTAGATGGAAAGCCACTAGAACTTGTCCAGGAATATGTGTATCTAGGCCAACTTGTTTTCTTTGTAGGTGGCATATCGGAAGAAATAGCACGAAGAACAAAACTAGCGTGGAGCTCATTTGGACGTTTGAACAACATATTCAAGAGTAATCTCCCAATATCTTTGAAGCGAAGGGTCTACAAGCAGTGTATTTTTCTAGTACTTATGTATGGCTGCGATACATGGACGCTCACAGTAAAGAACTAACAAAAGCTCCAGACTGCACAAAGGGGCGTGGAGAGATGCATGTTGGGATATATTAAAAGAGACCGTGAACGAAACACCTGGATTCACAATATTACAAAGGTAGAAGACGTTACAAAGGTTTGCAAAACAATGAAGTGGTAATGGGCAGGACACGTAGCCAGAATGTCAGACTTCCGATGGACATCTGAAATAATCCAATGGTACCCAAGAGGCATAAAGAGGCCCAGAAGAAGACCGAAAGTACGCTAGATATATGAAATCAGGAAGCATGGCAGCATCACATGGCATCAACGAGCAAAAAACCGAACTATTTGGAGTCAACTTGGGGAGACCTTCATCCAGCAGTGGATCGAACCTGGTTGACAATGATGATGATGTCATACAACTCGTAGGATATCTTTGACTTTTTACATTTCCTTCTTTCAAAATATTATTATTTTGATTCCACCATACTTTAGTTGATCTTATGTACCACTTACAATAGCACATATTTGTTTGGTTATAATTTCTTCATTTATTTGTTCTACATGGCTAAACTATCTCTTCTTCACCTTACTTAATACATATTTTAAACCTTCATCTCATACGAGTATTCATCCCTAAGCATTCCATTCCAAATTGCATGTATTTTTCTCAGTGCACGTATTTCTTCGGCATTGATTTGGCTCCTTTTTATCTTTTCCACGTCCCCGTTTTAACTCCCTGTTGAAGAAAAAATACCGTTGTGGACCATCATCTTAACAAATGTTGTTTATAGTTAAGGCATTAACGCGTTGTCGACGTTTAAAGACATTGTGATTTATTTTTATCAAACACTGTTTATTCCACTTTTTTTTGTGTGGAATAAACAGTGTTTGTTTTATTTAGTACTGTTCGGTTGGAGTATATGTGGTTTACATATCCATTGACAGTGTTTAATATCGATTCACGCCATTCGATATTCTTCGTAACTCTTCCTTCCATCATCTGAGAAAATACTACCTCAATAACATAATTAGAAAATTGTTTTCAAATTTCATTTATATTTAAAGAACTCGTATTAAACACACCTCTTATCTCGCCGAAAATTATCAACGTCTTTCCGATCATAGACTAGCGCTACGATCATACAGAGATTGTTTATTGGCCTTTGCAGTTCACCGCTCCTCTTTTTTCACGTCGTCCTTTAGTGTCCATGCGGTGAGACTCTGGAATCAGTTACAAACCAATATTCGACTCGCTTCGTCCTTTGCATGCTTTAAGAAGCGACTGAAATATTCTTAATTCCTAGTCAGTAATATAAAATGTTTCTTTCCTGATTTTTTTCCCTCCCTCTCCACCATCCCTTCCTTTTCCTTCGATTGATGATATCTCACTTTATATGAAAAGGAATATTCGGGCGATTGTCCGTCTTTGTGGGCACATGCTTACGTATGTGTTCATGGATGGATAGTTATTTGATTTTTTGCGACCATGTAACTTGTTTAATTTACTTTGTCTGGTTGGTTGGAAGAGATTGCCGCCTGGCAATAAGTTCACCAAATTGTATTTGCAATAAAAGTGTTAAATAAATAAAGACACTTTTATTTCGTTAATTAAAAAAACGCATTTATTCGACTAATTCAAGTATTTTTCCACGTCCACGTTGCACTCCCATAAAGCCATGATGGTACTAAAATAGACAGACTGTTTATATAATATAGACGACATCATTACATTAAAATATAATTTTTCAGGTAAGTCTTAAAATATTTATGTCAATAATGTGTTGGCATATACAACAGTCAAGTCGAGATACACATATTTACATCTGGTCTCAATATGTTCAAAATTAAAATGTAGGGGTGGGGGGGGGGAATCTTTGAACCTGATGATTTGCTTCGAAAAATAGAGTGTAGAAATTGGAAAATTTGCAATATCGGACGCAGATTCATTTAAAATTTCTGAGTATAGTATAAAGTTGAATTAAAAGGTTGTGGGAAGCGGCTCTGATTTAAGAGTCGACAGGGGCTGGCGGGGACAGTGGCCCGTGAAATTTATGTGCGGGATCCAACAAGTGAAGACACCCTAGTAAGATTTACTGTCATGTTATCGTCTCGAATATCACTTAATTATGCCATAATTTAAAAGGTCAATAAAATATTACCCCTCCTCCCGACCAAGTCTTTATTAAGATTCGATTTAAATTGCATTCGTATAATAACATTAAAGGCAGTGAAAAGCAAGAAGAAAATGTAAATTTTATTTCGTTTTCGCGTCTCCAAAGACGATAAAAACTACACCATTAGATTTTCGTAGTTTTATTAAGGCAATTTATTATTTTTTTATCTATAAAATTTTGTGTTTCAATAATGTCTTTTTAAGATTTTTATCGGTTATACTTAGACCAATAAATATTATATTTGATTTAAAAAGCGCATCTACATACTCGTATTTTTAAGGCAATTTTAATGTAAAAGTTTCGAACACAAAATATATCTTTTTTAAAGATTTCATCAACTTTCCTCAAAACAATGATTTAATTACATACCAAAATAAGTTTTTTTTGTAGATTTGTAAAGTATTCAATGTTTTATTACATTTTTTAATCCAAGTCTTGAGCGTCACGATAAAAAATATTTAAACAAGTGGTTTTTGGCGTATCAAATTATTTGTATAATATTAAGTATATACATCAGCTTCACTGATAAAAATAATCAAATGATTATAAAGCGATCAGAGTAATTTGTAAAGTTTTATTTACGATTGATGATGGTCCAAAACAAAACAAAACAAAACCTCAACAGGCTCATCAGAATTCAGATAAATGTGTTTTGAACTTGTAAATCTGTAAGAGCGCATTTAGGGCACATCAAAATTCTAATCGGATGCCGCCAATATGCGGAGATCCCAACATTATTACGGTTTCTAGAATTACAACGGGGTGGAAGTGAGAGAATACACCGGTCAATTGATTTCAATTGCCTTTGAACATTATAGCTCGCCGTTTATCTGACCGCTGCTATAACCTGAGAATTCCAATAAAGTAAATAACCGATGCCGACGTTCCCTTTTTACCCCAGGTAACGTTTGGCTCCAGCTTACCCTTTGAAAATGGTCATGGAATATTTTATATAGAAACGGATGAATCCATAGCGAAGTGATTCATTTGTTTGCATTAATTTTTATACATTAAATAACGTTATTTAAACTCAGTAAGAAGCTTTCATGATTTGGTAACAATCTATTATGAAGCCACTAAAATAAAGCTCATGACAGTGGTCAGAACTAATGTACTATAGTCGTCAGGTAGGTTACGTGACCAAGAAGTGGTGCTAAATTTCATGCAGTTTGGATAGAGGCAGCAGAACTCATCAGAAATCGAAAATACTCGTAGTGATATTCCGTGCTGGAGACGCTGCAGCCCTGAACAAAACGGAGAAATCGATTTTATTTCTTACTCACATGCATAAACACACCATCACGCCATTTCCCCTTTGGGGAAGGAAGAGAGGACAGATTGACATACGTTTGTATTGCGACGCACATCTTTAGACTCTTCTACATCCATACATCTTCTCATACAACTTTAACACTTTCTCTGACGTTCTACCTTTCATTCTTTCAGAATATCATTTACTTGATCTAACCATACATTCCTTGGTCTATCCCTCACACGTCACCCACTCACATTTATACTTTGTATCTGGTTTGTTAATATTTCTTTATTCATTCGTACTACATGCTCAAACAATTTTAAAGTAGTTTCCTTCATTTTGTTTAACACATCAATGCCTTAAGTTCACATTCCTCCCTTTTCACTTTATTCAGTATTCTGACATACATTGTTACTCCATATATTTTTCTCAATTTCTGCATTTTTTAAATGTTTATTCAGCTCCTCTCATTCTGTTTCACTCTCATATATCAAATTTCAATAACTCAATCTTAATTTTAATGAAGTAATTTATCGTGTTTCATTTCTGATTTTTTTCCTCTCCACCATCCCTTCCTTTTCCTTTGATTGACGTCATCTCACCTTTATTATAACTACGTACATTGTTCATAAACTTGTAAAGGTGAACAATCATTTGAATGTGTTTTGCGGCCATGTTACTTCCTTTATCTGCTTACGAGTATTTCTGGTTTGTTGGAAGAGGTCGCTAAATGACAATAAGCCCGCCAGATTGTTTTACAATGAAATGTTAAATATACTAATCAAATAATTATTAATAAAGAGTGCACTTATAATTTTGTAGAAAACGTGAGTTAGTTATTCATATTCCCTCAATATTTCTGAATGATGAGGCGGACATACTGAAGAATGAGAACGGGAGGCGACATTTTCTTCGACCCCAATAATCAAACTTTAGCGTTAACCCTTACAGGCACAGGTAAACTTCACTTATTTTTACTCAGGCTGCACAAAAAATAAAATGTCAAGTTTCTCTTTTTTTTAATGTGTTTGAAAAATGATACATACAAATGCTAAATTAACATATTTCCACTTCCTCGGTAGGTCAAGGAATTCCTGGTGAGGTGGTACAACTTATGTACCACTAGTCTATATTTCCACTGGTACTTCTAATATACCACCAAATAATGCCGAAATACATCCAAGTAAAATTAATTTTTAACCTAAATATAAATTTACCACAATTACTGAAGTCAATATTATCACAACACAACTATTTTTTATTAAAATTTAATACAAATATATAATGTTTTCTTTTATACGCACAAGTCGGCAAACCAAGAATAACTAACTGTCAATAATATTAGAAGCTAAATGAATTTGAACAGGACCAGACCTGCAGCTGTGCGGATATGAGTCATAAGTATTATATTATACAAAGTGGTACATAATCTGAGCGTTCGTGCAGCAATATAGAGAGATTTAATAAGTGGTACATTGCGTGTACCATTGTGCAGTACTGCATCAAAAAAAGGTAGTACATAACGTGGACCACTAAGCCTGTAAGAGTTAAGAGTCACTGAAATATGACTGTAACTTACAGTTTATGTTACATGTTGAAAATACTACAGCACATGGAGAAGTATTAATAGACCACACACACTTCCAACAAAACTTGACACTAATAAGACATCAAACATTGTTATCGTAACCAGCCGGAAACATTCCGTCTGGAGAGAGCTTTGAGACTAGAGGTATTGTAAAAACGCATGTTGCGGTCATAAATATAAGTAGTATGATAATACAGCAATTTTTAATCATTTATTATAATATTGAGCTAAACAAAGTTAAAGCAAAAACTTTTGATAAAAAAATAAGCTGTTGTTTAAATAATCCTGGTGTCACTTTGTGGAACTCCATAATCAATGTATAATTTCTTGACAACTCACCTGATGATCACACAGCAAGTGACAACTCACCTGATGATGACACAGCAAGTGTTGAAATGTATTGTGATTTGCAATAAATAAAATGGAATAAAAACAAAGTAAGCGTGGTTAAATTTTATAATAAAAAATAAATGGCTTATTTAATTTTATTACACTCTAATTTGATGAAGTCAGAAAATAGACAAAAAAGAGGAATATAAAAAAAATTAAAATTCATTTATACGCGTGTTTACAATATTGTTTTGTTAAGAATAACAAAATTATATTTTGTTTAGAATAACAAAAGTATTTGCAGAAAACTTGTGAGGCAGTCTGGCAAATATTTTTTTTGTTATTGTCTTGTAATAATATACCACAAAAAATATGTTTTAATTTAACTTACTTAGTTAACTGGTCGGCGACGTTAATAATTAATCAACCTAATTTTAGACTATATTGATTTTTTTCCTTTCGTAAACTACTTGGAAATAAAAACGAATTCCACTTAACATAAAAAAGTTATGCGAAAAATTTGGTTTCAATTCACCCCTGATAAATACCATCAAATGTCTTTGATTTCAAGTCCAGCGCATTCAATCACATACCATCGGAGAAAAACCCTTTGAGAATCCGTTTACTTCTGATCTGTTTGTTTAAGCAATTCATTCAATTACGATTGGCAGGGAATCAGGTATGAGTGGAAGGGTATAAGGTAACCAATCCCACCGTTTGATCAGGAGGAATCTGACCCGAGCAAATACCTTTATTTTCCTACTGAGAAACTTTCATCTCAATGGCGGCCCGCCTTCTTGCATGAAGACTCAGAAGAAAAAAACACCGAGCAAAAACAAAATGATTGTTTACGTAATGCTGAACGTAGTACAATATCTAAGTAAAAAAAAATTAAATACTACGTTTTTATAGAGAAAAGAAACATGATAAATAATGACAATTAATAACATTCTGATATTTCTAGAAATTAAAGCTAGTGATACACGAGCATAAAAAGGATGCAAAATGTACGATTTTGCCAAATCCACAACATTTTTTCAAATTTCACACTTTTATTATATGCCATTTAACGTCAATATTTTAACCCAGGGCTTGAGTAAAAATATTTTTAGGTAATTTCTTGACAGCACTAGCAACTTTTCCATAGCAAATAAGATGTTTAGCAATAGTTTCATTTTTCTCATTGACTGGGACCTGGGTAGTTTTTATTGATGACGAATAATCACAAATATTTTAAGTTCTAAAATATTTAAAGATGTTTAAAATAAAGACAGTGCCTCAAATCAATTGTTTACTTTCTTGTTTTTACTGATGTCTCTTCACTTGTCACATACACTTTTTACAGTTTGTGTTACCTTCATTGAGCTAAAGATTATTTTCTGATTAACGGTTTTAGGTAATGAATTATGAATGCAATTTTCCTACCATATTTTTTAACCGTTCTTCATCTCCTCTCTCGTATGATTTTTATCACGCAGGCGGATATTCAGGTACCTCATCCATGATACAGCCTCAGGACTAGTTTAATAGATCTCCTCAAGTCTTTCCGGAAGTGAATATATTCATAATCTATTATTTAGGTGTGAATATATTTATGATACACTCATATTAAAACAAACTTTATAAAATAATTGTTCCTTTATGTATCTGCGGTGTTTTTACACCCCCAAATACTCGACAACATAATATTACATTGCAAGACGCACAAAGTTACCAGAGTTAATTCATACAAAATAATAATAATTCTGGATACATGTGACTGTGGAGGAATATATTTAAAAAAATATGTATAATGACTTTAAAAAATCGGTAATAACATTGATTTAGATAACACATATAAGAAGAAAGTAAATCATTTTTAATTAAAAAAAAAAAGAGAAATTACATTAATTTTGAAATTGAATCTGTTGTAATTACTTAACATGCATTACTTTGGCTAAGAAATTAATGTTTTGAAAACGTAAAACATTTCTTCGTTAGATTATAAGAATACATGTAATATAGCTTTATGGAATATGTAAAATAAAAATAAAATCCGTAGAAATAAAAAAAAAATCATCCATAATGTGACCGACAGTCTGGACTATTCCACATGAGGACGATGTGAATTCAATGAAACCCCACCTACGCAAGACGTACACACAATTATGGACACACTTAAGACGATTCGTGGTACACCACAATCTTCGAGGTATGTTTTTGGAGAAACACGTTAAGGTTACTCATAAAGTGGAGACTTCCGATCGAGGACAGAATCCACTGCTGCTACATATTGAGCTCACATCCCTTTCAGTCAATATTATCTCTTGATCCAAAAAGGTTGTCGGGATCTAAGCCGAGTCGGAGAAGGGCAAAAAACACCCACACAAAGTGAAAGAAAATCATTTAGACACACCTCTTGCTACTCATTTGTCCAGGCACCCATTATTGATATTTTATCATATGTGTAAATATAATAATTATTTTTCATTACTCAGTTTTTATATGATATTTATATTTAAATCAAACGATTGTAAGGATGAACAAATGAAGCTAAACATCGGGTCACAGCAGGTGGATTTAACCTGTAGAAAAATTGCCACCTGGCTCATAACAGTGTTGGAAAGTCTGGAAATATGTTGACAGGTTCTGTACAGGAATTAGGAGAACCAAGGACAATATGTTAAAATGGGGAATGTTACGTGATGGATTGACTCTCTGTATCTGCAGTAAGGAGCAGTTTATGCGACACTTGCTACAGTGCCCGAGAAGCTCAGTGTCTTGTATCGAGGATGACATGATTCGTGGAATGCCCAATTCTATTCAGGTGACCACATTTTAAGTGGAAGTAGTGTATAGTGCATTCGACACAAAAAATGGAGATATAAATGTTTATAATAAATAAAATGATTAACCACATGTAGTATTAAAGATCGCGTTAAAACAGAAAACTATTACGAATACTATGGTATTTAAGTATACCATATAAAACTGGAAAGCTTTTTAAACCAAATTTACTCTATTTTTTTTTCAATAGACCTCCACAACTGTTCACCAATTCACCTGAATACTATTGGATGCTGTTTATGAGCTTAGAAGGGAAAATAGAAATTGACGGAGACATCGATGGGGGAGAGAATTCGAATCATGTAATGGAATGATTCCGAATGTATAGGCAAATGGTAAAGGATAAATGTCGTGTAAACTGATTTTATATTTATTCCTGTGTCGTTTTGCAAAGAACCCTTTTGTCTACTTTTATTGCGATTTCGTCTTCTTTTTTTACTCAAATTGATATCCAGGTAAAAATATTATCGTCCTATTTTGTTTTCGTTCCAAACATTTCAATAAACCAATGTTTTTTTGTGACATAAAATTTTATTAGTATTTTCAGTTGTACAATAGATTTTTATCAGTTTAATTTTTTATAAAATTACTGTATATAAAATGTCTCTCATAAAATTTATAACGAACGCATTGACCTGGTTGTAGATCACTTCTCGCTATTTCAAAGATTTTTATTCAGATTCCTGTTCGTAATGACTGATTACTTCCTGTCTTTATACTCGTAAAATCCATTATTCCGTTTAATATTTTAAAGTAATTTCATATTTTTTTATTTTCATCATGTTTTTCTTTTATGGGTTCGACTTTCAATTGAGCAGAGCCATATATCTGCTAAAAACGATCAAAAATTAATATACAACTTTCTGACTAATGTGAACATTTTTATAGAACAGGCATTTCATCAACAGTCGATGTCGACCTCAAAATAATTTTCTGTATATTGATATGTTATCAATATTTTGTTTTTTTGTTTTTATGGGGGCATGCAGCTGTCCCTCCTACCCCTTCATTGTTTGTAGGAACGAATTAGGTTCCCTTACAGTGTGATTGTACACTCTGTGATCATACACTCGAAAAAGCTGTCTCCGGAGGAATTCTTCATCTGCTGACACTACACCCAAGTGTAGAAAAACATAACAGTCTGATACCACGGACAGAAAGAAAATTTAAATCAAATGACAGAAAATAAAAAAAATTACTTCGACCAGAGAGATTGCCTATAGAGATTAAGAAAACCATTAAATATTTTAATTGAAATTTTAGGTGTCAAAACTATTAATTTATATGAAATACAGCATTATGCCTAGCAGGCTTTAGTTTAATTTAAGTGTCAAATCTATTAATTTATAGGATATATAGCATTATGCCTAGCAGACTTTCGTTTAATTTAAGTACCAAACTTTTCATTCATTTATAGGAAATATAGCATTATACCTAGTAGGATTTAGATTAATTTAAGTGTCAAAACTATTAATTTATAGGAAATATAGCATTATGCATCTAACAGGCTTTAGTTTAATTTAAGTATATGTGAAATAAAATCGTTCATAAATAGTGATTTTATAATTATATCTTAATAAAAATAATAGTAAACGTTATTATAATATTACATATATAATATAACAAGTGGAAAGAACTTCCAAGAGTTATAAGGTATGCACCATCTTTATTTACGTTAGAGAGAGAATTGAAAAAAAATATTACATACATCCATACTATCACGCCATGCCACTATCGGGGTAGGCCCAGAGGATAGAGCGCCATACTTTTCTAACTCGACATACATCCTTAGACTCTTCCACATCCATACACATTATCATACAACCTTTACGATTTCAGCTTTAAGTTCACATTCATCCCTTATCACTTCATTCCGTATTCTGTCATACATTGTCACTGCGTGTATTTTTCAGAATATCTTTAATACTAATTTTCCTTTGTTTCCCTTTCTTATCATTAAACAAATTCCTTTCCTCTTCGTTTACTGTTATGGTTTAAAGATTGGTCAAAGGTTTTTTAACTTGATTAAAACCTTTTAATGTATACAAGATGAGCTGGTTGGTTGGTAGAAATTGTTGTAAAGAAATAAGCTAGTCAGGTGGTTCAGATATAACTATGTATATAAAAGTAGGAAAAACATAAATAAATAAAAAAAAACATGATAATAAACAAAATACCAAAAACATGGAAAAAAACAAAAATGCCCTCTGATTTTTTTTTTTAATCAACCGATCAAAAGTTGACTGCAGATTATATCAAAACTATAAGTCTTAGCAATAGATAAACTATGATATATATAGCGCTGTTTCGTAATAAAATATCACCTCCAGAACTTAATTACCTATACCAATTGATATCATTAATTTATATTGGAAATAAAAATAATACATCAAAAGTTCTTCATAATTCATCAATAAAGATTATTAATTTTCCATTCATACAACAACTGTACTCGTAGTATTGTTATTATAATCAGAGTTAGTGAAATAAAATACAAAGTCATTAAATTTTATAAAAAAAGAAGTAAAAATTTCTCACATACATACATGCCATCACACTGATACCCTGTTACGGTAGGCAGAGCTTTTCTATAGCGAAACCTTTATTTTGCATCTTCTACATCTGTACACTTTCTCTTACAACTAATATCATTTATCTTACTCTTTACATTCCCTTCATTTAAAATATGATTCACTTGATCAAACTATAAACCTACTTGCTCTTCCTCAATCACACACTTCACTCTCATTTTTACTATATATTTGTCCCATTGTGTTATTTATCTTACTTAATACATCAGCCTTAAATTAAAATCCACCCCTAATCAGTTCATTTCGCATTCTATCATACATCATCTATCACTCAATATAGTCTTCTCAGTGCACGCATTTCTACAGCATTTATTGATCTCCTTTCACTATTTTTCCACGTCCACGTTTCACTATCATACTTCAAATTTGGTATCAGAATACAGTCGTGGATTTTCATATTAACATATATTGATACTGCTCGATTCTAATATATAAGTTTTAGTGTCCCACTGATACGAATAAGTATTTTGACAGCTAAATCCTTTCACGTCCTTCCAAAACAAATTGATATGCCTATGTATAATTTCATTGAATACAACACAATATTGACATTCATTACATAACATATGAAGAAATATTCAATAATTTTTTTTGTAGAACCTCGTCTTAAAATTCTGTTTGATTTGTTTTGCTTTTACAAATGGCACTTCTCTTACATTAAGACAGAAAGAGCCTTAACTCGAACTTGTTATTTTATAGAATACCAGCCTCAAAATGAGGAAAATAACTTGAAATATATCATCAGTAAATTCATTTTTATGTTGTTAATGAGAGTATTTTTTTAATATGGCCATTTTTAATGTATTATAAGTTTATTTTTATTCATATATTCAGAATAATTTAAAACATTGTTTTATTTTTGTTACGTTTAAGTTAATAAATTGATAAGAATTTTCTTACGAAAATATTTATTTTAGATTTAATACAGGAATGAAAACGAAAAAACTATATAAGACAGTATTTATAAGTATTATATATAAAAACGATACCTGGTAGTGAAATTATATAATTCGAATTCATAAACAAGTTATAGATTTTTAATTTATATACAAATTCTTTGTTACGTGCTCTTGCGTATTTCGTATTTTCCGGGTTTTTTCTTATTTCGGCAACGATCCTGCCATCTTACGAACAAAGTACAAAGTTTCATCTTTATTAAATCCAAGAATACAACCTTTCGAGAAAATTCTGTTCTCTTCATTTATTCAATGGATATCGTTAGAAAGAAAAAAAAATAAACTATTAGAATGAAACAGTTTTTTTATTGACTCGAAAAAAATAAACTGTCTGCCGAAAGTTTTTTTTCATATCGATGTTGTGAAATGTTTTTTTTTTTATCTTTCAACATTTTAAACCAGGTTTTATTGATTTTTGTTCTTGTTTGAATTTATTTATTCTATATAGTTAGAGAATTAATAAAAGAACGTTGTACTGAGAAAAATATATATGTCGGAGTACTCCTTTTGATCACGTTTTTAATATATAAAAAAATATTATGATATATTTACATTTATTTTTAATTTTTCTGAACAATTTTTTTTACATACTTGACGAACATGAGCTTTAAATCAATGCTACATCGATTCATCCCGTATGATGGCATCGGGACACCCACATGACATCGAAACTTCCCGTTGTTGAATAAAATTTTCTAGTTTAAATTTTTTTTTGCATGAAAATATTTTAAAACTCTAACATTTTTTCCACGAAATTATTTCTATAGTTTTTTTTAAATACATAAGAATTGATAAAACGAATTGTGTTTTTAGAATTTAATTTAATTTTTATACAGAAACTAAGGAAGTTCATTTTACAAACCATTTATTTATAAATTGTGTGTGATCTCTCTATTTTTTAGAAATTAAAAATAAAAATTGTCCTAACACATGAACATAAGTCAATTTTGATATTTTTAGTATCAGGAACGCAGAAAGTTATGAGCGGTAGCATGGCTACGTCTACCAGTGGCGGACGTTTACGATCAGGGTAATAAAATCAATTATCACTTTTGTGAAAATAGAAAGAAATTAATTTCCAATAGGGTCCCATGAATAACGGGACGGTGTGATGGTAGGGGGGCATTGTGACACCATGTCAGCCACTTACTTTAATCATTCTAATGCGTCTCCATTGAAGATTTATTATTGTGCGTCTTGCGCTGCAGTCAATTTGTTTTGTTTTCACCCCGCGCTCAGAGGAAAGCTCTTGGCTTTTCTGAACCTATTCAAACTAATGTATCCCGTCAACTTCCTTCATTAGATTTTTTCAATTTCAGAAAAGTATGAATTTTTAAATCGTACAATTTATATCGATTGGTTATTAATAAGTTAAAAAGCTTTTTCGAGATTTTATTATTTTCTAAATACTTGTATATACATTTTTTTACTAGTTTTCATAGTTGTTATATTGAAAAAATACCTTTTAAACTTTTTTATTAATATGGGTTAAAATACCACATATATATAATGATTTTTCCACAATATGTATTTTACAAAATAGACTATTCAAATAATTGAAATACTACAAAAAGGCAACGTTTATATTTAAATGTAAACTCTCCACCGCTTGATTGAAAAAGCGCAAATATAGCAGCCTACACATTTTATTCAAAATATTAATCCATATTAATCCCTAGAAGTATGATTAGTTGGAAGAGATTACCACTTGACACTTAAAACGCCATAGTGTACACTGTACAAAAAAATCTATAAAGAAATGATCATTTTGAGATATAATTTTCCAAATACTACAAAATTGGAATTGCTTGAAAAGTTTATATCCCGTTAACACATTTGAATGTCAAGTATTCTTAGTAATTGAATGCACCTTATTTTGTTGTATTGCGTTACACTTTCGCTATATACAGTACAACTCTTCTTTTCCAATCGACCAGAAAGATGTTAAAGAAGCCTTAAGTGAAAACCAGACTGGAATCCTTTAAAAAATACTGGGATCCAGCGCGATTATTTACATATATCTAATTATATTGAATTGTTTATTGAATTATACACGTTAAATATAGTACAACTTTGCGAGATTATAATCATGTAGTTATACGAGTATCTTCCAATCAACCAGAAAGATGTTAAAGAGGTCTTAAGTGAAAACTAGTGTTTTTTTTAAATAATGGAGTACCAACGCGAATTGACCAGCGGCACCCGTATTGGAAGAGAGGCTATTTCTGTTTACCAATTAGAATTAGTACATGATTTTTATGCCACCATTTATTTAATTCTAATATTTAATTGACTTATCAAGATCTAGTGTGTACAGTGGTGTATTAGTAACAACTAAGATGTATGTGAGTAAAGCCAGGGCATTGAAATTAAGTGATAAGAGCAGGATAAATGCAGAATATGTGTAACTTGTATAGAATATCTGGTATTACAATATATTGTTAAGTAAACAATGATCGAATGGAGAATAACTGTTTGTTAGATACGTATATCATAAGCAGAATCATTAAGGAAATTTGAGATGTTTTGGCTACATTGTGAGAGTTGCGAAAGAACAAGAGGGCATATATGACAAGTATGGATATTACGACGATATGTATGGAAAGAAGGACATTGATATGATTCCTTCTTGCCTATTGCAAAAGAGACGTGACGTGATGGTTTTGCTTTGTATTACAATTTTATTGAATATAATATAACTAAGTTGTTTTTTTGTAATGTGGCAAGTTCTTTCAAACAACCAGACAAATGTTTAGTAGGTCTTAAGGGAAAACTAGACTATTTTTTTAAATGTTTTTTGTACGGATTTATCCTGTTCCGCAAAGAGGGTCTGCTTCTAGTTAGGTTATTCGTTAGAAAGAATATCAACCAGGATTCTTCTCACACTGCTAGGCGGTACCGAGAATATATCCACAGTGTCATTCAGTTGGTTCAATATCTCTATACCACGCGTAACTGAGTATTTAGACATGATATTCGTTCTGTAAATTGGTATGTAGAACAGAGGGTGATTCCTTGCACGGCTATATTTATTGAGGACATATAAACTTAGGGTGATTCCTTGCACGGCTATATTTATTGAGAACATATACAGTGATAGAGTATCGCGAGACTTTAGTAGGAATATCGCAATGGATTCTTGCCTTCTTGTTTCGAGGCTTTTATAGTTATTCACCGTGAGAAGTTCGACATGGCACGCATTTTTTGGGAAATCACCCTTTTTTCTGGTAATCGAATGGAAATCGAACCCCAACCCCTAGGTCAAAAGATAGGCGTCTTGCCAACTAGGCCACAGAGGTTGTTAATGTATATACGTGTCTTAATCTTTCATTTAAATTTTTTTACTTATTCGTTTAAGAAAGAGAGAAAATTAGTATCAGCTTTTTCTAAATAACCACCGGAATCGTCAGCCATCATAAACATTGGTCCCGGCCGACGCACCGCATGTTGCCTATACATCAGGAGCCGCGCCCGAGTAGTGAGTGGGGCGAGGGAGGAGAGAGGACTGAAGAGAGGCGGTGGGAGCAGAGTGTTGCGAGGCGGGGTAGGAAGCGGGCGGAGGAAAAGTTTATAACTTCCCGGAAAAAGTTTTGAAAATCGTTATTTTCCCCTCTCCGCGCACCGCCCCTGCCCACACTCGCTTTGTCCCTCCCTGCCGCGCCGGCCCATTTCTGAGTTATAACGTGAAAATTTCATTCCAAAATTATAATCATTTCTAAAAATTCATCTCCTTTCTTGACAATTACTCAATCAATTAAAAAAAGTTAACAAAGATTTTTCATTAATATTTTATAAAAAAAATTCATTAATTTTTCATTACGAGAAGAGTTAAAACTGTGCAGTGTTATTGGAATTTGGAAAGTAAATAAAAATATAAATTAAACTTTTGAATCATAGTCAACGTCCGTTGCCTAGTTAGTAAAACGCTTGTCTTCTGACTTCCGCTGAAACCCAGATTGGTCTATTCTATTTTATGGTGTTGAACTATGAAAGCCACCATGCTTAATAAACTAGAAACGTCAGAACTCTTAAGTCCATCGTATTTTAACCATCGAGCGGTGGGGAACGAAAGCTCTAAAATATATCCAAGATGAACTAGTTGTTGATTAGAAATTTCTGTATAGCAAAAAGCTCGCGAGATGTATCATGTATAACCCTGTACACAAAAAAATTAAATAAATAAATAACTTAAGTTTTTTTTTACTTAACTAAGCTGTACTAAAAGTTTAGAAGAAATTAGTGCGTGTAACTTGATGTTGTTACACAGTGTTATGCATTCCGAAGTTCTTTTTAACCCTTGGAAAATAAGTGAACTTCTTTATTTGAAGTAATATACGCCAGTTTCACGTAGTGTTCACTCCATAGAACTCCACTACACTTTTTATCTCATATACATACATTCCTGTTGAGCTATCAGAGAAGACAGAAGGCCAAATTTTCCTTTTGTGAAACACACATTTTGCATCCATACACATTTTTAAAGAATTCCCATGATTTTTTACATTTACTTCTTTCAAAATATTATTCTATTGATTCAATAAATTTTTTTATTGGTCGCCACGAACACTTCTTTCTCTCACTTATTGTTTCATATTTGAAATCGGATTATGAAAAAACATATTTTTTTAAATCTATAAATATAAGACAGACTTTAATCATGCTTCGATGGTGTTTTGATCTTGGAGTCAAAATATATTTAAAAAATTCACTCAACGTTTGTTGTCATTAGGTGCTAGAGTTGGATATGAGGGGAGATGGTTTGTATACTGGGCATTGTGTATTGGAGGCGTGGATGTGATGCTTCTATTATATAATCGATTCAGAATACTTGAATATCGGATGGCGAAACATTTTTGGTAGACTAACACAAAAGTAAAAAATTAAGTTTTAAGGTAACATTGGTTACATGATAATGAAATTAAGAAAGACGAGTTTATCGTGTTTTAGCGGTCAGGACCATTATACAAGTATGAAAGCTGCCTTATTGGAAACGTTTCAGGTATTATTAAAATTAGTGAATAACTTACCTATTAAAAATTGGTGAAGTGAATTTTGTGGTACTTGGTCATGCAGTTAGCACGCAAGACTGCTGTGCTGGCCAGTTTGAAATCCGTACTGACCCAATCTTTTGCATTGTATTCAGGGTAGTACAATATTATTTACGTGGTTATACATACAAGACATGTATACTCTATAGTTTAAAAGTACAAAAAATACCCATTAAAATATAAATTATTGTAGCCTTAATACAATTACTTGTATCATATTGTACTACAATACAATTCCGTTAATTAAATACTGCATGGTGGACTTATGGCCATGGTAATTTTTCCCAAACAACCAGAAAAACGTAAAAGTAGCTTTAAGTGAAAACCAGACTGGAATCCTTTTTTAAAAATCTGGGTTTAAACTCACAACCCCTGGATCGGGAGATAAGCGTCTTGCCAACTAGGCCACAGAGGTTGTCAACAACATACAATATTGATGACAACTTTAAATGTTCTCCAGGAGGACTGACCTTCATTGATGGCCCCGGCACAGCAGCATCATGGGTGGTTCCAGAGGCAGATGGAAGTTGCAGGATATGCCTGATGCTGTAGCTCGGCTTACTACTGCCACTGCTGCTGGTGCTGCTCTTGCGCCCTGACATCCTAGAATCAAACATTAAGATTGAAATACCCAAGAATATGATTTTATGATCTGCTATCAGTTATTTTAGAGTTATAAAAGATCGTAAGATTCTCGCGGTTGGGTGTTCACTTTTTTGCCTACTCTGAGTTAATTGATAAACCTAGCAGTCGTGGATAGTCGTGGTTTGTATGTTCCGGATAATTATCTGAGACAACGCACTCACAGACTGTTTCATCAACCTCGACGTAGGACCAAACTGACTTTGGAAATACCCGTAGATAGAGCCATCATACTTTTCAACTGCATCTCCTCAATGTCTCCTCAGATCAGAACCTCCTTCAAGAAAAATTTGTAACTTTTTATGAAATTTTCGATATTATTGTTCGAGTTTGTAAAATATATACATATGTTATTTATATATTCTTTTCATGCTTTTAACATCAATTTCTCATATCTCAATACTGTTAATTGTTTTGAAATAACCTTCTGACCCACTTGTCACCTCTTTAGTTACAAGGGTTCAATTTTATTTTATTTATAATTAAATAATATATAGTGTGGGGATCGACTGTCGTCGCTGAATATTGTCGCATACATACGGTCAATGACCGATGAAACGACCTTCGGATTCCTCGATAAATTATAGTAAACAGTCCAAAGGTCACATGCCAACCATTGACGACGGCCGAGCATCGCGCCGCATTCCATACTAGAGAGAGAACGCACCACGCTGTCTCGCCAGTTTCGTAAATAAAATATCACCCACATACGATATTAATCGTTCTGCATTCACAGAAGCGAGACAGAAGCATATCGCGAGCGCACTCTCGTGCACATTCCAAAAACATATAAATACCTACGCTACTATAAAAATAAACACTCTCTCTTTCCGCATTGCGATCTAACGTGTTTTATTTATTTACCAACTACTATCATCATCTCTTCCAATAAGAACCATTCCGTTAAAGTGGTGACCCCGAACGCAAATTGAACGCAGATTTCGACTATAACGGATGTGGCCGACTCGATAGCGATCGTACAAGTGCAACCCGACACCGGTCCAGCAGCAACGCGATGAGCATCATGAACAGTTTCGTCAACGACATCTTCGAGCGCATCGCCGCCAACGCCTCCCGTCTCGCCCACTACAACAAGAAGAGTACCATCACCAGCAGGGAGATCCAGCAGGGAGATCCAGACCGCCGTAAGACTCCTACTCCCTGGCGAGTTGGCCAAGCACGCCGTGAGCAAGGGCACCAAGGCCGTCACCCAGATACAACACTACATCTGATGTGGACGAGCCTGATGCCAGCTCATGTGAGGTCAGTCCTGGCGATCAGCCATACGACCTCCAGGATTGCCTCCCTCGACGAACTACTGACCGACAAGATGCTGGAGCAGACGAGCATCGCTACAACCACGAACATCGCTTCAACCACGCTACAACCACGAACATCGCTACAACCACTAGCATCACTACAACCACGAGCATCGCTGCAACCACGAGCATCGCAGACTCCGCCATCCTCAAGCACCTGCAGACCAACCCTCCACGTCGGACGCCATTTGCAACTTGACCTACATAATCGAGCATCGACGACCAACGTACCGCAGACAAACAAAAGTTAGCGAGACACGACCAATTTTAATTTAAATTTTTTTTTGTATGGCTTTATTTAACTTTATATATTGTAATTTGTTTTATCAAACAATGTTTTTAAACCTCCACAATGTTAATGCCATAACTATAAATTATATATTTATATATCTCATCGTATGCATTAAGGAAACCTGTAATTTACAAATTATTGTTTTATCAAAAAATAAATTAAGTTTAACAAAAACTTGCTGCATATCTGTTATTCATCTTGAAATTTGCAAAGCTTCGGAGATTCGGGTTACATCTATAGTATGTTAACTGTGTATTGGATGCAGCAATTTGCACAAAATACACTAATACACGCTCAGACGTCACCCATTCACATGCTTAACGATCCCCCTTAATTGTGAGATATTGCGATATTAAATAATCAATATTGAATTATATCAATGGAGATCTTAAGTCTTTATACTAGAACCGGACAGTATCGACATCAGCTAAGATGATAATTCATAACAGTATTTTTGTACCAACTTTGATGTGTGGTAGTGTAACGTGGACGTAAAAAAGTAGTCGAATATATGCTGTAGAAATGCATGCATTAAGAATACACGAGGTGACAATGTGAATGATATTTTGAAAGAAGAAAACGTAAAAAGTCTGAGAAATCGTAATAATTGTATCAAAAGGTGTAGTATGCTTGTAGAAGAGGCGAAGGATGTATTTAGATAGTAAAGTCTGATGCTGAGTCTTCTCTGCCTACCCATAGAGAGAAATGGCATTCTGGTAGGCATCTGTACGATATGATACTTTTACGACGTTATGAGATATTGTGCTAAGTTTTCACCTATCCATAAGTGTACGGGATTGCCTTTTATTTTTTTGTCAGTGTGTTAATGTCATCTATGAAGGGTTGATAAAAGTAAAATATCAACAGTGCCATCTATGAAAGTTTGAATATTTTTTAAACTGTGTGCTTATTTATTTTATTGTAAAAACTAGCCATAAATACCTTAAGTAAATGTTATACTACAGTTTAATAAGATGTTAATTATTCACAAGAATACGTGGCAAGTTAATTTGCGTGAAAGAGTGACTTCTTTTGATGTAGCGTAAATTTTTCTTATTTTAAATATTTGATGCTTTCAAAGAAATATTTATTGAGTGATAAAGCTCAGCCAATTTAAGTTCCATTTCTGACGACTTACCTATGCAAAGCTAAGCTTTTGGCGGTAGTTGTTAAAACATATCGCTCAAAACTCAAAGTCGAAAAAAAAAATCAGGTAGTAGTGTCTGGTTTGATTCCAAAACTTGAGAAACTCTGTGAACAACGGGCTAACCCATCACAAAAATTGATAAGTTTTTAAGGAGCCTTGAAAAATATTTATAAACGTGAAATGAAAAATATTGAAACCACTGTCATAATTAATTTAAAATATTGCAACTCTCGGAAACTTCATATATTCTTGTCTACCTACCATCACTCTACGATCCCATCTTTCAATCATATTTTGAAAGAAGGAAACGTAGAAAGTCAGATACATTGTAGTTGTATGAGAAGATATGTGGATGAAGAAAAGGCAAAGAATGTGTGACTAGATAGGAAAGTCTGGCGCTCGATCCTCTGCTTTCTCCATCATGGAAATGGCGTGATGGTATGCATGGTTTTATTTGCATTAGGTGAGAAAAATCTTATTATATACTCAAATCGACTAACATTTGATCGATTTCCTTGCAGTCCTTTTATGACATTTGTTTTAATAAAAAAAATAACTCAAAGAAATGAAAACTATCCGAATTTTAATAAAATTAAAAAATAAATTTTAATTCTATAAAAATCCGAATTTTTAATAAAATTAAAATAAAAAAATAATTACATTTTGTAATTTGAGTCTCATAGTCTCAATTTAATATTTGGTATCTTCTACGTATGAATAGATTATTTGGAAGGGCGAGTACGTTGCAGAGGAAAAGTGGTGTTAAATACGTAGTATTTTCCCTAGGGGCTGAAGGAGACGGGGTGAATTTAAGAGTAATAAAGTAACATTTTGCATGGAAATCTCGCCTAGGGGCGCTGCTAAACCTACGCCATATGTAAATGTGTACTGAGTATCTTAACACTTTGAAACCTGGTTGTTAATTGAGAATTTTGATTCTAGTACTAAAGTTAGGTTTTTCTTTGTTGTAATTACTGGAAATTATTATTCCAGTTCAGTTCAGTTTTATCCCACCGCCTTCCCGCGGTTATGGGGACAAAATAAGTTTTCATCCAGCGCGATCTATACAAGAAAATAGAAGTCTTTAATTTTTTTATGAGCGCGATGTCAAGTAGTAACGAAGAAAGAACTGCCAAAGGGACTTCTTCTTTGGTGGTGACACTTTTGTATGTGAAAAGAATAGAAGTGACGAAGAATTTAAGGCCGGACATCACAAACATAATATTAAAGCGGCTTAAGACTTCGAGTTTAAACAGCTCAGTATGTTATCACAATCATACCAGCAAATTATAATTTCAACTGCACTCTATCGAAAAGATACTTCATTCGTACGATACTGTCATTATATCTATGTATACTGACAATTCGGGCATGTTTAAAGACTTAGCCGGGAGATAACTGTATTTTAGCCCCCTAGAGGAGTTTGCTCTCTAAATGGCGCGTTATAGTGTCCTTTTATTACTATCGGCTCTAAATCAAAACTGAAGTAAGCATACGATTCGTAATTCCTCATCGAACGTGTCGGCAATACCACTCTCCAAAAAGTTATTATATAGTAATACCCTTTAAGCGAAAGTAAACAAAACTGGTATCATATTACTTATTTGGATATTATCGGTAATCCAACATGCAAGACAAACATCTCAAATATAATGGAGGACTTTGCTTTATTTTATTTCCATAAATTAACGTAAACAACCTCGTTGGTAAGACGCCTGTCTTCCAATCCGGGAGTTACGACATCGATTCTCGTTCTCGACAATTGGTAGGCTAGAAAAGATTGTCATATGACAACAAACCCAACATATCGTACCGTAATCAACGCAATGTAATATAGTATAATTTAATATGACTTTTTTATCTAAAAATTAACGAAATCACATTTCATTGGTTCATTTTAGGAAATTAACATCAGTTAATGAAAAGTCAAAATGTTTGTTGCCTATGAAATGAATGAAATTCTTAATTAAAATACAATTAAATTTTTACTATTTTATTTTACTTTCGTTGTATACAGTTTTGCCAAGCAAGTTTATTGCCATGCAACAATATCTTCCAACAATACCATTTTTTCAATTAAAACAAAAAAAAAAACAAAGGAGTTCAAACAAGAATGGAACCCGTTACCCAACTAGGCAAAAAAGGACGTGTTAGTAATGATTGGGTTTTTATACATACCTTTTATAGATAATTTTTCGAATAAACATATCTAAATCAGTTACTGAATTTGGATTAAGAAAAATACTTTGATCGCTTAGAATGTATTGGGCTAAAAATGATAATACAAATGTGTGAAATAAACAACACAATTAAAGTTAAAATTATCATGAAATGCCAAATATTATTGTTTGGGTTTGAAGGTGTTAACACAAGAAATAATTTAAGATGAATAAAGGATGCTAATGATTTACTTGAATGTAAATGGCGGCATGTTCAAGAAATTCTAATTCAAATAATATTTTAAATTTCATTAATTGACAATTGGTTATATTTACAATTTCTGGGATTTTGTTTATCATTTTTGATAGAAAAGATACACAAGTCATCGCCTGCCATTTTTTCAGTATATTTATAACAAAAAAATGTATAAAATAAAGTCACATATTTAATATCTAACTTCTCATTTGTCCCAAATAAAGCTTCGCATTAAAATGTCATGGGTGGCATACAAAAGGCGAATGGGAATGCGTTCGAATTGCTTGCTGTATGCTGATGACATAGTACTGTTAACCGGGAATAATTAATTAATAAAAAATTTTGATAAGTAAATTGTATGAGTGATCGAAGAGTCTGAGAATGAATTTTACAAAATCCTACAATAAATCAATGTGATTGAAAAGAATGAAAGAAAAGTATATGTGGTTATGGGTGAGCAATGAAAGTTTGAGCAAGTTAAGTAATTCTGCTATTTAGGTAGTATTTTCTCAGATGATGGAATAGTTATGAGACATATCTAAAAGTGTGTAAAGATAGGAAATAAAGTCAATTGGGCACTTTATCATTTATATAATTATTGAGGTGCATGGACGTTCATTAAAACTCTGCCTCACTGCATCAATCTTTTCTGGCGTACGTGGGCTACGTTATCGCCCAGATTTAGCTTTATCTCCCAGTGTATGCAATTTTTCAAAATTATAAATTTCACGCTGAATGGTTGACTTGCTTGGCACATGATTTAAAAAAAACACGCAATTTTCTTCGCGTATTCACAATTGAACAATTATTTAAATAAAATGTTTTAATAACTTCAACACGTTGTTGCGGAGTTAGATGTTCCATAATAAATTGTTATTGGCCACTCTCCACGACTGTTAAATATGAACTGACAAATGACAGTCAAATCAAAATGGCGGCCAAACGAAATCGGCCTGGAACATAAAACGCACCCTGTATATTCGAACCAGACAGTATTAAAATATGCTAAGATGACAGTCCACAACAGTATTTTAGTACCAGCTTTGAATTATGGGAGAGAAATGTAGTCGTGGAACAAGACTGAAAAGAGACAAATAAATGGTGTAAAATGCGTGCACTGAGAAAAATACATGAGGCGACAATATATATGACAGAAAACGGAATTAAAAGGTTATGGATAAATGTTAACTAAGACTGATGTATTAAGTAGGGTGAAGAAAAACACTCTGAGATGGTTTGATCATAAAGAACGAACTAATGAAAAAATATTAACAAATCAAATAAACAGTGCAATTGCGAGTGGAATGCATTGTAGCGCAAGAGCAAAAAAATAGTTGGATCAAGTGAATTATATTTTGAAAGAAGAAATTGTTAAGTCAGAGAAATCGTAGGAGGTGCATGAATCTGCAAGAGGCGAAATGTGTGTTTCGATAAGAAAGTCTAGCATTATTTCCTCTCCGCCAACCCCGAAATGGAGACGGTGTGATGGTATGTATGTAAAAATACGAATATTACCCTACCTTTAAATTTAACCATTCTACAATCGCATGAATCTAATAGTGAAACATGGCGTCTAGTATCGTTGTACGTTTCAACAAATCCTACGAGTCAGCACCGCAGTTTCACCACCACGCCTGACCCCCGACGGTAAAGGGGAGGGAGTGACGTCACAAAAGTGTATACACTGAACAGCTTTAGAGACCGGTTTAGTGGCTTTGTCATTCATTGATAGTGACACCCTTATGTCAAGCGATACATAAAATTAACATTTATAAGCAAAAAAAAGATCCAACCCATTTCTTACTTATTTAAAAATTTTAGGCAACACATTACATATAATGGAACTCGTATGAAATAAAAATTATATAAAAGGTAATTTCACCATTCGTACGTACGTGTTTTAAACTGGTTTGAGTTTTTTGGTCGTTAGGGGTTAGGGTAGGTTTATTTGACATATCTAATAAAACAAAAAAAATGTATTATGGTTTCAATTCTCTATGTACACATACGAGCACGTTCATATGATATATAATTAAAATAAACATTAAAATACCGTTTTGTGTATTGGATCCTTTTTGCATACATTTATGTGATAAGGAACTATATTAAGCTTATTTTATTTATTTATTTAAACGGTCAAATGACCTTTTCAACACAATTATAAAAAATCACTGTAGAAATGTTATTATAAAAAATATGTAACTATAAATATACGCTAAGGTTTAATAATATTCTTTCTAAATGAATTGTCACTAAGAAATTATCAAAAAATATAAAGTTGGCTACGCTTATTTCCGAATATAACATTAGGTATTGCCATAGTAACTGTTTTTTTTAAATAGGCAATCCACCCAAACTAGGATGATTTGTGCCACCACCTTAAAGTCATTGTGTATTTACTGGTATATGAGTCAATATGATAAAATCAATTTAAAAAAATGACAATTCTAGATAATTCAAAGTTTCAACTGATTAACCACGAAAAAATTAGCGATCGATCTATAAATCGAAAAGTCGCGGTAAATATATGGCTTATATTTAATCAAATCTGTTTCGCAAAGGACAACCGAAAAATACATGGTCTATAGTTTCATCATCCAGCCCACATTCGCAGCTGGGATTCTCCATAATATCTATTCCGTAAAGGTGACTAGCCAGAACGCAGTGACCCGTCCGCAAACGACACTTGACAGACACACGTCCATCTTATTCATTCTTATTTTATTAAACCATGGTTTCAAAGGGATAGATTGTTGGATAATGGCACATAAAAAATATATAGTACACATTATTCACGATTTCCAGTTTCATTGTGGAGATTAATTGATCATTGTGTTAAAAATAAGCTTAAAGTTGAAGTTTTTTATTGTTTCTTTAAGACAAAATTGTAATATAACATATTACAGAATCGTCATTATGGATCAAAATGATAAGATGGCTGCAAAAAAACTGCAGATGTTAAAAGAAAGAGATTACACGTCATTCATAACGAGCATGCGTGACTTGGGAAGCAGCAATACGACGAACACATTACACCAGTGTTTCCCAACGTTTTTTGTGCTATGCCTTAACCTAAGCCTATCTAAAATTCTTATGCCCCCCCCTACGTAACGGTGACGCGATCAAAATACGAATAAACTCTGAACGAGTCAATTTTCGAATTGCCCCCCTTAAAAATCAAATTGTTCCCCTGTGGGGCGTGGGCCCCATGTTGGGAAACACTGCATTAAACAGTACAATTCAAGCACAGCGTCATATTGAAAAAAATATTTACTTCCGTCATTATTGACAGGTCAATCTTAAATTCATATATCAATAAATATGTTGAATTTCAAAATCAAAATAATATTTCGTAAAATCTTCCCAAGGATCAAATCGTTTACACTAATACGAGTACTATGCCTTTAATCTTAAAACTCGTGTCGCGTAACGAATATATCATTTTTTTCAAACCATTCAAGTTTTCTCCAATTTGGTATAGCGGCTTGAAACATTTCCGCTGGTTTGTTTCATTTCCTTTCTGGGAATAGGATGTTTCGAAGATTTTAACTAAATTTTTTTTTATTAAAATGAAAGTTTTCAAAGGACGATTTTATAAAGCACCGTTCGAAGAGTAACCACTCAAGGGCGCTCTAATTTGGGTCTCGAACCCACAATTTTTAAACGAGTTAGAAAAATAATACAATTTTTTTATTAAAATACGAGTATCTGCTGTTCAAATAAAAAAAATTACGTATATAATCATGGTGCGTATATAATCATGAGGTGCATGGCCGCGCGGTAACGCACTGGACTTCCGTGCGGAAGGTCGTCGGATCGAACCCCGCGCTGTGCTACTGCCCTCGAACGACACAGGCACTTTTTCCGCCTAGTGTTTGAGGGTATAAGGATACCTATGACTTCGGTCATATATATTCTTAAAAAAAATCGAATCAAAATCTTAATTTTATCAAAAAATAGGATACCTAATCTTTTTTAAATGAAAACTAAATATTTAGCCAATTTTTTGAGACAATCTGTCTTCAATAGTGATCATAATAATATGAAGTTTATTTGGGATGCCCTTTTCGACAAAAGTCACTTAATTCAATTATTTGAATCTAAGATAATTACTAAACTGTACAAAATTATGTGTTATTGTATTATTTATGACAGTAATTTGTATTATTTATGACAGTAATTTTGTAAAATACGAGTATGTGACTTGTATTATTGATGAAAGTAATTTTGTAAAATATGTGGATTTTAATGTTAAAAACTTTTTTGATATGTTTGTAGCAACATTTTTATGACCACCCTATTATGCGTCGTTGTAGGGTGTAGTTGTAGGGTCAAAGGATCTAAAACTACTTGTTCATTGTATTTCAACGCGTATTCACCTGGTGAGCGGAGACGGTCAAAAATGAAAAGTTTGTTACGCGGTGTTTTTTAAATAAAATTATTACGCTTATTTTGCACAATTTAATTATTATATTTACGCATCTTAATACATATATGTTTATTGTCGAATTAAAACTAATCTTACATCACTTGAAATGTCAGTTTCATATGTTCCAACAGCGTATCAGTGGTGTACTGCGATATTTCGATAGTTAAATAATTAAATAATTTATTTTTGAAATATAAATAAAGAAGGAAAAACAAAACGTAACCAATTCGTTCAAATGTTTCGCTTTTTTCCCTTCTTCTTGAATGATGGCCATGCACTTTAGATTTTCCTTTTTCACTTCCAAATATTACTTATGATGCCCAACATTGATTTCTCCATTTGAAACATATAATAAAATATGACGTTTGGTATGCACTGTATCTGTACAAATATTTTGAATCAACACTGCAGTTTCCCTGCCACACCTTTCCCCACGGAAAGGGGCTGTGACGTCACAACATTGTATTTACCGAACAGCTGTTGCGATCTGTTACGTGGGTTTGTCATTGATCGTGTTACGGTTGTGATGTGTTCTGCCTAAATAGAATGTTGACCTTTGGATAATATTGCCGGCGCTGGGGTCCAGTGGTTTAAATATTTGGTTAGTATTAAAGTACCTTGAGTTCAATTTCCAGTACAATAACTTTGAAGTCGTTTTTAATTTCTGAGATGTTTTGACGAATTTACACTTAGTAGCTAGCTGCCTTACATAATTCTCAGAGCGCTTTGTGTCAAAAAGTGTTTTGTTTTTTTTTTACATTAAAAACACGTGGCCCTCGACCTAATACAAAATAAATTTTGTGACACGTGATGCAAAACAAATTCAACATGTACGAGTATGTTCGATCTCCGCGGCCTAGTTGATAAGACACCTGTCTCCCAGCCCGGAGGTTGCGAGTTCAAATCCTTCTGAAATCCAGACTTTTTAATAAGGCTTTAACATCTTTCTGGTTGATTAGAAGAGATTGCCATATGGCAATAAGCCCGCCAGGTTGTACTTTATATAACAGAAGTATAATACAATATGTTCTAGACCAGGGGTTCGCAAACTTAAAAAAAAAATTATCACCTTATAAAAGTTACAAATAATGTACCACAACTGTCACTACCCTAGTACCCCTCTAAGCCTACTCCAGCCCTCTGCCGATCAAAAGCAAATTTTCATAATATACTTATAGGTCTGCCTTTTTTCACCCTATTTACTCATTGTGTAATTTGAGGTGCATGGTCGCGCGGTAACGCGCTGGAATTCTGTGCGGAAGGTCATAGGTTCGAAACCCGCGCTGTGCTACTCCTCTCGAACGACACAGGCACTTTTCCGCCTAGTGTTCGAGGGTATTAAGGATACCTATGACTTCGGTCATATCTATTATTTAAAAAAAAATAATACCATAGAAATTGAGTTTAGATAGATAAAGCATGCAACGAAAAAAATACATACATATTGGGAAATAATACCTCCTGTAGGTCCGATACACATTATTTGCATAATTGAAAGATGAAATCGTAATAAATTTTATGAAGCCACTTACAAAATGCAATTTATTTTATTCATTTACCAAGATAACCCTAGGTTACATCGATATATATATATATATATATATATATATATATATATATATATATAATATATATATATATATATATATATATATATATATATATATATATATATATATATATATATATATATATATATATATATATATATATATATATATATATATATATATATATATATATATATATATATATATATATATATATATATATATATAATATATATATATATATATATATATATATATATATATATATATATATATATATATATATATACATATACATATACATACACATACACATACACATACACATACACATACACATACACATACACATACACATACACATACACATACACATACACATACACATACACATACACATACACATACACATACACATACACATACACATACACATACACATACACATACACATACACATACACATACACATACACATACACATACACATACACATACACATACACATACACATACACATACACATACACATACACATACACATACACATACACATACACATACACATACACATACACATACACATACACATACACATACACATACACATACACATACACATACACATACACATACACATACACATACACATACACATACACATACACATACACATACACATACACATACACATACACATACACATACACATACACATACACATACACATACACATACACATACACATACACATACACATACACATACACATACACATACACATACACATACACATACACATACACATACACATACACATACACATACACATACACATACACATACACATACACATACACATACACATACACATACACATACACATACACATACACATACACATACACATACACATACACATACACATACACATACACATACACATACACATACACATACACATACACATACACATACACATACACATACACATACACATACACATACACATACACATACACATACACATACACATACACATACACATACACATACACATACACATACACATACACATACACATACACATACACATACACATACACATACACATACACATACACATACACATACACATACACATACACATACACATACACATACACATACACATACACATACACATACACATACACATACACATACACATACACATACACATACACATACACATACACATACACATACACATACACATACACATACACATACACATACACATACACATACACATACACATACACATACACATACACATACACATACACATACACATACACATACACATACACATACACATACACATACACATACACATACACATACACATACACATACACATACACATACACATACACATACACATACACATACACATACACATACACATACACATACACATACACATACACATACACATACACATACACATACACATACACATACACATACACATACACATACACATACACATACACATACACATACACATACACATACACATACACATACACATACACATACACATACACATACACATACACATACACATACACATACACATACACATACACATACACATACACATACACATACACATACACATACACATACACATACACATACACATACACATACACATACACATACACATACACATACACATACACATACACATACACATACACATACACATACACATACACATACACATACACATACACATACACATACACATACACATACACATACACATACACATACACATACACATACACATACACATACACATACACATACACATACACATACACATACACATACACATACACATACACATACACATACACATACACATACACATACACATACACATACACATACACATACACATACACATACACATACACATACACATACACATACACATACACATACACATACACATACACATACACATACACATACACATACACATACACATACACATACACATACACATACACATACACATACACATACACATACACATACACATACACATACACATACACATACACATACACATACACATACACATACACATACACATACACATACACATACACATACACATACACATACACATACACATACACATACACATACACATACACATACACATACACATACACATACACATACACATACACATACACATACACATACACATACACATACACATACACATACACATACACATACACATACACATACACATACACATACACATACACATACACATACACATACACATACACATACACATACACATACACATACACATACACATACACATACACATACACATACACATACACATACACATACACATACACATACACATACACATACACATACACATACACATACACATACACATACACATACACATACACATACACATACACATACACATACACATACACATACACATACACATACACATACACATACACATACACATACACATACACATACACATACACATACACATACACATACACATACACATACACATACACATACACATACACATACACATACACATACACATACACATACACATACACATACACATACACATACACATACACATACACATACACATACACATACACATACACATACACATACACATACACATACACATACACATACACATACACATACACATACACATACACATACACATACACATACACATACACATACACATACACATACACATACACATACACATACACATACACATACACATACACATACACATACACATACACATACACATACACATACACATACACATACACATACACATACACATACACATACACATACACATACACATACACATACACATACACATACACATACACATACACATACACATACACATACACATACACATACACATACACATACACATACACATACACATACACATACACATACACATACACATACACATACACATACACATACACATACACATACACATACACATACACATACACATACACATACACATACACATACACATACACATACACATACACATACACATACACATACACATACACATACACATACACATACACATACACATACACATACACATACACATACACATACACATACACATACACATACACATACACATACACATACACATACACATACACATACACATACACATACACATACACATACACATACACATACACATACACATACACATACACATACACATACACATACACATACACATACACATACACATACACATACACATACACATACACATACACATACACATACACATACACATACACATACACATACACATACACATACACATACACATACACATACACATACACATACACATACACATACACATACACATACACATACACATACACATACACATACACATACACATACACATACACATACACATACACATACACATACACATACACATACACATACACATACACATACACATACACATACACATACACATACACATACACATACACATACACATACACATACACATACACATACACATACACATACACATACACATACACATACACATACACATACACATACACATACACATACACATACACATACACATACACATACACATACACATACACATACACATACACATACACATACACATACACATACACATACACATACACATACACATACACATACACATACACATACACATACACATACACATACACATACACATACACATACACATACACATACACATACACATACACATACACATACACATACACATACACATACACATACACATACACATACACATACACATACACATACACATACACATACACATACACATACACATACACATACACATACACATACACATACACATACACATACACATACACATACACATACACATACACATACACATACACATACACATACACATACACATACACATACACATACACATACACATACACATACACATACACATACACATACACATACACATACACATACACATACACATACACATACACATACACATACACATACACATACACATACACATACACATACACATACACATACACATACACATACACATACACATACACATACACATACACATACACATACATCACATACACATACACATACACATACACATACACATACACATACACATACACATACACATACACATACACATACACATACACATACACATACACATACACATACACATACACATACACATACACATACACATACACATACACATACACATACACATACACATACACATACACATACACATACACATACACATACACATACACATACACATACACATACACATACACATACACATACACATACACATACACATACACATACACATACACATACACATACACATACACATACACATACACATACACATACACATACACATACACATACACATACACATACACATACACATACACATACACATACACATACACATACACATACACATACACATACACATACACATACACATACACATACACATACACATACACATACACATACACATACACATACACATACACATACACATACACATACACATACACATACACATACACATACACATACACATACACATACACATACACATACACATACACATACACATACACTACACATACACATACACATACACATACACATACACATACACATACACATACACATACACATACACATACACATACACATACACATACACATACACATACACATACACATACACATACACATACACATACACATACACATACACATACACATACACATACACATACACATACACATACACATACACATACACATACACATACACATACACATACACATACACATACACATACACATACACATACACATACACATACACATACACATACACATACACATACACATACACATACACATACACATACACATACACATACACATACACATACACATACACATACACATACACATACACATACACATACACATACACATACACATACACATACACATACACATACACATACACATACACATACACATACACATACACATACACATACACATACACATACACATACACATACACATACACATACACATACACATACACATACACATACACATACACATACACATACACATACACATACACATACACATACACATACACATACACATACACATACACATACACATACACATACACATACACATACACATACACATACACATACACATACACATACACATACACATACACATACACATACACATACACATACACATACACATACACATACACATACACATACACATACACATACACATACACATACACATACACATACACATACACATACACATACACATACACATACACATACACATACACATACACATACACACATACACATACACATACACATACACATACACATACACATACACATACACATACACATACACATACACATACACATACACATACACATACACATACACATACACATACACATACACATACACATACACATACACATACACATACACATACACATACACATACACATACACATACACATACAACACATACACATACACATACACATACACATACACATACACATACACATACACATACACATACACATACACATACACATACACATACACATACACATACACATACACATACACATACACATACACATACACATACACATACACATACACATACACATACACATACACATACACATACACATACACATACACATACACATACACATACACATACACATACACATACACATACACATACACATACACATACACATACACATACACATACACATACACATACACATACACATACACATACACATACACATACACATACACATACACATACACATACACATACACATACACATACACATACACATACACATACACATACACATACACATACACATACACATACACATACACATACACATACACATACACATACACATACACATACACATACACATACACATACACATACACATACACATACACATACACATACACATACACATACACATACACATACACATACACATACACATACACATACACATACACATACACATACACATACACATACACATACACATACACATACACATACACATACACATACACATACACATACACAACACATACACATACACATACACATACACATACACATACACATACACATACACATACACATACACATACACATACACATACACATACACATACACATACACATACACATACACATACACATACACATACACATACACATACACATACACATACACATACACATACACATACACATACACATACACATACACATACACATACACATACACATACACATACACATACACATACACATACACATACACATACACATACACATACACATACACATACACATACACATACACATACACATACACATACACATACACATACACATACACATACACATACACATACACATACACATACACATACACATACACATACACATACACATACACATACACATACACATACACATACACATACACATACACATACACATACACATACACATACACATACACATACACATACACATACACATACACATACACATACACATACACATACACATACACATACACATACACATACACATACACATACACATACACATACACATACACATACACATACACATACACATACACATACACATACACATACACATACACATACACATACACATACACATACACATACACATACACATACACATACACATACACATACACATACACATACACATACACATACACATACACATACACATACACATACACATACACATACACATACACATACACATACACATACACATACACATACACATACACATACACATACACATACACATACACATACACATACACATACACATACACATACACATACACATACACATACACATACACATACACATACACATACACATACACATACACATACACATACACATACACATACACATACACATACACATACACATACACATACACATACACATACACATACACATACACATACACATACACATACACATACACATACACATACACATACACATACACATACACATACACATACACATACACATACACATACACATACACATACACATACACATACACATACACATACACATACACATACACATACACATACACATACACATACACATACACATACACATACACATACACATACAC